>VWZG01001516.1:492919-596525 GCA_013396735.1 Grallaria varia
CTCCCCGCCCCCCTGTGCCACAGCGCTCCCCCGCCCCTATTCCCTCCTGGATGCGCAGCGCCAAGGCACCAGCCCTCAAGCCGCGGGCAAATCGCGAGCAGGATGCCAAGCACACCGCGCCTTCCCAGGGCTCTCCAGCGCTCACCGCCCGCCCTCTGCGCGTCCACCTTTCTCCCCAGCAAGGACAGCCCCGCTCGGCAGCAGCACCCGGCGCACTCGCGCATGCACCCACCACACAACTTCGTGCCGCTCCACCTAATGGAACAATCATTAGGCTGAAACCGGACCAAGCGAGCCGGTCCGCCTGCCCCCGACGTGGCCCTGCCTCAGCCCCGAGGACGGCGGGCGCGCCCCGGCGGGAGGGGAAGGGGAGCGGGATGCCGCGGTGGATCAGCCGGACACGGGGCCCGCCGGGCCCCCTCCCGGCCCGCCCCGGCATGGCCACAGCCCCGCGGCCATCCCCCCTGCCGCTCACCTGCAGAGCCCGGCGGGCACGGGCGGGCCGCCGCGGCCGCTCGGCAGGCACGGGGGGACGGCGGGACGGCGGCCGCGCCCCGGCACGCCCCGCGGAGGCGGAGGGAGGGGACGGGCTGGGATGGGATGGGCAGGGCTGAGCTGAGTTGAGCTGTCGGCGGGAAGTCCGGGGCAGGGACGCCGGGAGGCTCCCCCGGATCTGCGGTTGCAGAAGGGACCGGGGAGCGTGGTCTCCGTGGTCTCTCCAGCGTCCGCAGGGAGAAGCTCCAGGGTTTGCGAGAAGAGGGTCGGGGGATGTACACGGGGGGTAAACGCGCGCCTTGGGGTGGGATTGCGCGTGGCGGAGCTGTTTGGTAATGAATGGAGAGCCAAGGAAAAGTGAGATTTGGAAACCCCAAGCCCCTCCTATGAGCCCGATGCAATGGCTCTCCTGTGGGTTCCTGGGCTCCGGCGAGGAGGATTAGGCCTTAGGCAAGTGCAGGTGGGGGCGTGAAGAAGTTTCCAAGGGAAGTTGAGGTGCACAACAGCTCTCACTCCTGGTTGCTCGTGCTCGGGAGCCCTAGCTGGGGGTTCTCTCTTTTGGACCAAGGCTCACATTAGGGTAAGGGAGTAGGTGAGATACAAGAGCAGTTGCAAAGTGCCAGTATTTGCAGTGCTAGTGAAGGACTGCCAAGGACAAGTGTGAGTTACAAACAGCTTTAGCTCTGACAGGATCCTGTGTGGGAAATGTCACTTGAGGTTTTCTCCTTTGGCCCATGGCTATGCCTCAAGTTAAGCAATAAGGTCCTTAGTAGGCCCCATAAGCACAATGTGGGTGGGATTGTGAACGGGGAAACAAAGGTGAGTGCCAGCAAAAAATCTCCCTCCTGGGCCCTGTGTGGGGACACCCACCAGAAGAACCAGCCAGCCCACTCTGTGATAGCAGATTCTGGAATTTTAAGAAAATAAGTACAGCCCATAGAGCTCAGCAGCAATGACTATATTCTTTTAAAAATGCCAAATCACGAGAGCAATTCAAATAAAAGCAAAGGTGTCAGTCTCAGGGCAGAGTGGCACTCAATTTGAAAATGACTCCTTTTTGAATTTGTAATGGACAAGAGCTCAGAGCTGGAATATCTGGTGTTCTGTTTGATTTCAGCATCGTAACAGCTAGCGGGCTGCGCTGTCCCAGAAGAAGGTCATGGCCTGTCAGGCTGTAGTGGTGTCAGTATGAAGTCTCTCCTTTGAACTTGTAAGATCTGGGATTCCTACGTTTTTCACTTGTGTACAAACTCGCCCAGCCATGCACTCCTGCTGCTGCAATTTCCAGGATGTGGCTGAAGGCTTCTAAACACACAAATGTGACCGAATCCAGAAGCATGGACATTACTGACTGAATCTTTCCATTACCCTTAAGATCATGCAGTGTCAATGAAAAGAAAAACCCACTTCTGGTCAGAATTTTCCCTTCTGGTATTGTGTGCCTAATGATGCAATTTTAAGGTTTTATTTGTTTAGAAGGAAACATAAAGTGTAGGAAAGATCAAGGGGAGGAGTAGAAAAAGAATAGGGTTTTAGATCTATTAATATTAGCAGGGGGAGAAAAAACCCAAAGAATAAATCACCAGCTACATCCATCAGAAGCATTCATACATACATAATTTTAGCTATAGCAGATAGGAAAGTAATTTGGACAGTTACAAGAAGGTAGTTAATTACTCAGGAAAAATCATCTGTATGTTTTGCATTATGCACAAAGGCAACCTAAAATGTCTTGTTAGGCATTTACTTATTTATTTAATCTTGCAGGTGCCTTTTACTATATATAAAACAACAAATCTGTGTTCGCTCATTCTACCAGTAGTTTTGTACAAATCGTAGTCTCCAGTCAACATTTTCAACCACATATGAAATCAGGAGAGAATCAGTCAGCGGAGAATATATGTTGGTGTTAATTATTTTGTTCTCCATATAATTGTGCAAGCTGTCATGGATTACGAAGCATCAAGACGGAATGCTTGCTTTAACATGATTAAGTCCCCTGCAGATGACTTTAGTAAAGACATAAAAAGTATTGCATTACATAAAGCTGTGATGATTGCAACCTAGCTAAACCTGACTTGGCTCTGTTTAGCTGGCAAGTGTAAACCTCACAGATAATCTTGTGAGTAGTTCCCAGTGATCCTGACACTGACATCGGGGTCAGGCTCTATTCACCCATTAACCCACAAGAAGGAAGTTTAGTACTTCTGTAAGAACAACCGAATCAGCCTTTTATTGTGAGACCATGCACTGCTGAAATGCTCTATCTCCTCCACTGTGTTTCTTAAGCTAAGGGCATAAGGTGATTCTGCCTCTCATGGACGAACTGCTGTCATCTGCTTGTCTGCAGTGTGGCCTGTGCTTCTGTAGCAACCTTGCACTACTCAACAAAGTTAACTCAATTTTTCCCCTATAATTGACCTATTTTTAATTTCTAAACAAATTATGAGTGTCATCAGAACAGACCCCATGTGCTTGGTGCTGTAAAACTTCTAGTAATTAACTCTGATCTTCATAATCCAAAGAAATCAAAATAATCAATGAGAGGTCACATTTATCTGTGTCTTGTCAGACTGAAATAATATCAATTTACCATAATGGATATGTAGTTCTTGAACTAAATGTATTTGGTTATCTTACCCCAGCTCTTGAAGACTTCCTGGTTTCTGTACATGCAGCATGGCTTCTTTGTAGCAGCTTTTCTTACTCAGTGTGCATATCTTTCATTGGTTTTACTTTTGTCTGTTTTTTTAAGACGTGGCAAAGTACTATACCCTAAACCTGGATCTGGTCTGGAAACCTGCTTATCTCCAGTGCAATTTTGTGTTTCTTTGTTTTCGTGTTTTGTTTTTTTTTAAAAAAAAAGTACTTCAGTTTCTCAAGTTGCTTATGTCAAGCAGTTTTAATATTGATAAGCAATTCTCTTCACTGTCTTGAAATAGAATTATTTGGCGTATTGGAATTTAATTATTCAAGACCTTCATAGCACAAATTTATTGGGTGCAATCTTAGTTGCTTGAGCAGATCTTTTCCCAAATTGCTTGCTTGTGAAAACACCGCTTTTATTTTATACAGGACCAAAACCACTTCTTGTTTTTTTCCCCTTCATGTTATTTCCTGTGGTATCTAAAAATGAAGGTTTCCATAGTCAGGACGTAAGTACAGGTGAGTCAAAGTCCCACAGCCACTGATAGCCTGAGTGGCAAAACAAATTGGTAGAAAGTGAAATGAAGACCAGCCAAAAAATGTAACTTTGTGTAGATGGATAAGTGTTTGTATGTTTGTATGCCAGGGAACCAAGGGTCAGAGCAAAAGCAGGCCAAGTAGGACCCTCCCTGACAAGGCACCTTCCCATGGCATCTGAGCAAGATGAGCAGGACAGGTCCTGTATCAGCAAACAGGGTCAACCAGATCATTAGACGAGTCTTCAGCAATGAGGCAAGTCCAAAGTTGTCAAGGTGGAGAAACAGCCAGATGCAAGTCAACTGCAGGAATGCACTAAGAATGAGACACTTCACTGAAAAGCTACTCCCAAGCTAAGCAGGGAGTCCCACTGGGACCTTGAAGAGCACCTTCTCCCAACAGCTCATTTCAAGACCAGACACCTGCGTTCTGTGCCTAAGGAAACCCAGAGGTCTGGCAGCCAAAAGCCCAGGAAGGGTGGAGGGAGAAAATCCTCAGGGCCCCAACAGCATAGATGCTTACGTTTGTGCAGACTCACAAAATGGCCACATGTACCTTTCAGGAGATGGTGCAGGAAAAGTGTTAATTTATTTGTCCTCCAAATTATTGTGCAAACTGCGGGCAGCTGTCAACTCCCTCAAGGGCAGAGAGGCCCTGAAGAGAGACTTCCACAAACTGGAGAGCTGGGGAATCACCAACCCTATGAAGTGCCAGATTCTGCACCTGGGATGGGGCAACCCTGGGGAAAGAGAGGCTGGAGAGCAGTGCTGCAGAAAGGTCCCTGGAGATCCTGATCAGTGGCAATTTGAATATGAGTCAGCAGTGTTGCAAAACTATGTAGTGCAGAGAACTGATCAGTGAAAATCACCAAGTGATTTCATGTACCACAAATACTACCCATGCCTTGCCACATCCTCCTTTTCTTACATGTTCCAGACCACTCCTGTCTCTCAAGTCCTTATGGGTGTGAGTCAATCATCTCAGCCACTGTTGTTATACTGAGTAACACCAAGCTCTGCCAGCAGTAATATCTCATACTTTGAGCTGGCTTCTTATTTTTCCATTCTTAAATACTTTCTCATGAAGACACAGTAGCATTTCAACAGATATTTAAGCAGAACAATGCCTTGCACTGCTTTTTTAGCCAGACAAAATGTGTACTACTAACCTCACTCACTGTCAACAGGGTGGCAGTCAGACCTAGCACAGAACATATGGTATGCGTCTGTGATTGCAACAGAGAAAGATGTTTTGGGAAAATAAATATGCCCTTCTTCTCCTAAACAATATCCTTTTTAGAGCACTTTGAGTTTATTCATTTTTTCTCGAGTGAGACAAGCATTTTGTTTCTAAGGAATGGCAAAATGATCTCTCAGAACATGTCACAGGTTTTGATTGGACTTTATAAATCCGAATAAAATGAGCGTACCTTTCCAGTGCTCTGTCAGACTAACTAGGCTTTGCAGTCTGCCTGGAAAGTGAACACTTGCAGTTGCCGTTTAACCAATATTGCTTTAGAAATGAAATAGCTCAAATAATTCACCATGGCCACAGTTATGTTCCCAGTGTCTGGTGTTACCATTTTGAACAACTGAGATGATCTTCTCTACTGCTACATTGCCTCCCAAGAAATGACCAGGGGACCAAGTGAACATACGCACTAATCAGTATCTTTTAAGAAGTGGATAAGTATAGGTCTAATATGCTACAGACAAAAATATGCATAAACTTTGCAGGTACCTAAGTTTTTTAGGAAAGTTTAAATTTTTAATTAAGTCACCATGGGTACACCCCATTGAGATGTCCTACAATGCTTGAGCATCTTTAGCAGAAGAGTGCAAAAGAAATTGACATCTGCATACTCTGTTCCAGGCAATTCACTGTCTCTCCAACTTAGTTTAATACATACTGACGAGCAAAACCAAAAAGAAAGCACTGCTGTGACATACAGAAAAGATAGCCCTAACTGGGCAAGTTTGTAGTGGATCCTCCACCCAGAAAAATGGGTCAAGAGGGTGTTTGGTAGAAACATCCACAGCAAGTTACAGATCTGTACCACATGCAGGTTTTTAGATCTCATGGTTTTCATTTCTCTCCTTCTATATTTTACTTCTTATCTCTTACTTGGCATATTTATGACTCCTGACTTTGTCCTTCACAGTCATATTGAGTGAGGAATGTGGATCTCCTGATACCATCCTGGGTGTAAGAGGGTGGATGACACCCCAGGTATAAAGGACACTATGTACAAGCCTCACAACATGTGCCTAAGGTCATGCTAACAGTAGCAAATATGGAGCCTGGCCAAGTTTTGAAAGAAAAGTATGTAGCTGGAAGTTTTCTAAGGTAAGGGAATGAGTAAAAAATGCAATACTAAAGGTTGCTGTATATTAGAAAAGACCACAGTGAATGTTGCAACCTAATAGTGGTTGTGTTTATGACACTCCCTAAACTCTACAAAACTTTGAGAAAGAAAGCACTCTGGCCTAAAAATATGCACCATCAAAGACTAGCAAAGACTAGAGGGCTATTTAAAGATTATTTGGGAAGTTATATAGACGTTTGTTTGTTCAGATTGGAAGATCTGGCAGATACTCTTGGAAAGACCCTGTTATGTCTACTTGTGAAATATTTAAAGTAATTCACTGTCAATAGAAAATCTATTACTCGGAGTAACAGTTGCTCTGACACTGATAGCATAGTTTTCATTAACAGTTTTAGATGCCAGCCACAACTGAAGGGATTGGTACTGCAGAATTTTTTTGCTCATTGGGCCACAGATACGGTAAGTACTATTTTCTACTGCAATGTACTGGGTGAAAGCAGAACTGTTTGCTATCCACCTAAGTCTGCAAAGACTATGGTATTAAGTATTTGTGACTATTTGTTTGATTATACCAATTAAGTGCTTTACAGTAATTCTCATGCCAGTTCCAGATATTAAAGAAAATTGAACTCCTCTTTAGAGACCAAGTCTAAAATGAAGGAAGTGCATTCAATTTCTTTCTACTCTGATTTACAGTCAAACCATATCAGCTGAGTTCCTCATTGCTATTCGGAGCTCAAGATAAGCAGAGCGTGTGGGAAGGCCATGTAAAATTTGATCTGTGCAGGTGAGGAGCAAGGAGGTAAAACATGCTTTTGTTTCACCTGTTTTTGCCATTTTAGACAGAATGAAGAATGCACAGGATAAGAACACATTCTTCCAGCTGAGTGGATTAAAAGATCCGAAGTGGATTAAAAGATCCACTCAGTTTCTTCATAGTTTGTGAACAAATGAAATAGAACCTCAAGGCCTTGCAACACTCACTAGGACTACTGTCAATTACATGATGTTGCGTCAATGTAGCCTTTTTCCTTCAAAGATCAGCAGTTCATCCCTAGATGGCTGAAGCACATCCACATGTCATTATGGCATTTTCCTTATTAGTTGTCATGCTCCCTCAGATATGCCTTCTTTAATAAGAAGTACAGCTGTGTGAGGACATATTCTTCCATTCTGCCTAGCGTTATGTGATTTTTTTGCTCTACATTTCAGAATACTTCCCAGAAAATACAGGAAATTTGGATCAGACCAACCCTGCCGCTATCAAGCTTCTCTTGGTGTCTAATACCAGTGCCAGAGCTATATTCAAACTAAGCCAGATAAAGTATTCAGTATTGAATACCATAGTCACGGCAATCAAACTAAGATCCACAGTGCTACTCTTTATAAAGACCGTTCCCCAACCACTTTTCCCGGAAAGATAAAGATATTCTAACTTTGTGAAGTCCTGAAAGTGGGCTCATTTTCATTATAATGTTTATACTAAAGTACAACCTCTCTGTGCTGTAGTTTCTCTCAAATCATACCAGTAGATATCCATAAACAGATTGCAATATGAGCTCAATTCCTTAGACTTTGTTTCAGATGTATAATACATAATCAACATATTTTAAGGCCCTGTAGATTTGCAGTAAGTCTCATCATCAGTCAAAGCTGAGTGTACACATATGATTAAAATCTACCTTTGTACCTTTTCTATTGAATTTCCTTATCTTTTTCTATTTGCAGCCACAATAAAGCATAATTTATTTTCGATGCTTTTCCTTTGACTTCTATAGTACCACCTACTCAAGCAAAGCAGAGTGCTTAGCGGGTAAGAAGGGGGAAAAGTTCTTCAGAAATTGGAACAGGACATGAGAAGGCAAATATGGGGCAGCTTGGGCATGGACAGTGTTTGCACTGGAAGAAAAGCAGTTTAAAATCTCCCTACCTCACATCCAGGTTACTGATGCAACTCCCTGCAGCAGGGGTGTGCAGACTGCTGCTAGGAGCAGGTCCAGCATAGCGTGATGCTCTGTTTGTTGTTCTTGCCATGTCTGTTGGGCCTCAGCATCCTCCACACCCTCAATACCTTAATATCTTTCTCATCAGGTACTCTGGTGTGCTTGTGTGCTTGCTGTGGCAGCAAATACCACAGCTCTTGTTTGGATTCATGGTGCTATGCATGAGGATGTTTTAGTTCCTTGCTCTGTCTGTATGAATTTTGTTGCAGGATTCTGGCATCCACTTTCCTCCTCATCTGCTTCTTTCATGCCCTGATACCTTTGGTGTCCCTGATGACACTGAATCTTCTTGCATCCTTACTGGGAAGAGAGGAAACATAGGTAGCTGCTGAAACAGGATCTTTGTTAATGTTCATAAATGTTTAAATTGGAAGGCTAAATCTTCCGTACATCTGCCATGGAATCTTTAACACCAAGCAAGATAAGGGGTTTTTGCCTTTTTTTCCCCTCCATCAGAAACTGACTCCAACACCAATAAAGTCAATGGCTATTTTTACCACTAAACCCTTATTAGAGAGTATAATTGTTTAAAGGCTGGACAATTGCCAGGTTCAAAAGTTACTTTGGAGGTTGTTTTGTTCTATAGTCTTTTGTTCTGCTGTTTGTATTTATTCTTCCTTCTTGTGCAAGCCCCTTCCAGAGAAAATGATTTGTCATGTTTGTCTTTCTTCCTCACTTAATTGGAAAAATGTATTGTCTTTATGTTTATATAATTTAATATTTCCTGATCACATTGATGTATCTGCATGCATAAAACAAATCAAGTCTGGAAAAAGTGATTTACGCTTGGTGCAGAATGCAGTGAATTTTGTGGTACCCTTCACCTAAATATAAACAGGTGAAAGATTGGCTCTGTGGGTAAACAGCGAAGAAAAGCACCATATTATTTTCCAGTATCTGGAGAAATTGAAGAGTTTAGTCCTGTTTAATGACATTGTGTTTGTCAAACCATCTTAATGAGTAATAAAAATTGTTACAGAAAGCAAAATGTTTGACTAACCCATTTACCGACATTAAGTTCAGCTCATATCAAGATGGACAGCTGAAAGTAAACCAAGTGCACAAATCCTTTACTGCTCTTTGGCTTGTGTCTTTGGAGTGATGTAAGCACCCAGTGGACTTTGTTCATCTTTGTGACTGAATGGTTGGAGTCAGTGTAATTCTGCTCAGCTTTGTGGTTGTACACAAAGCACAAATGCTTCGTGTCCAAATATGGATCTAAAGCACGTATTACTACCACATAAAGAGCTGAGAATGGGTAAGAAAAGTGACAAAGAAGTTTTCTGGGACTTATAGCATTATAATGGACAGACTCTGTGAGCTATTTACTAACCTGCAGGCAGGTCAGCTTCCTGGGTAAGCCATATCTGCCAGCCTGCTGGTCAAAATACTGTCAGCCAGGGAATGACCATGGCAAAGCCCCATGTTATCCCTGCTGGAACTTCCCGCTCTCATTACCTGTGAGAACAAGTCTAGTTTGCATTTGTGCTTAGGAAACTAATGAGTTTAAGAACCACACAGGTAGCCTGCTGGATGACTAGAATATCACCTGCAGTTTAGGATCAAGGGGGAAATGGCTAAAATAAGAAAGCCATGAGTATGTGGAATTAGTAAAAGCATATAGGGCTGAATAGTTTGTCAACTTCTATATGACAGTATAGAAGAAATTGAATTGGCCAGAGAAGGGACTGCAATTGCACCTTTCCTTCAAAGACTATACTTTTCTGAATGATTTAAAGTCAAGAATAGTGGAGAAAATAAATTACAGAATACAAGGAAAGAGTGTTTTCTACCAAAGCTCATAAAAATAGTGGTGTGATACTTCTCAACATATTTTATGCAGACCTAATATTTGTAGCAAAATGGGAATGACTGCCAGTGACTGATTTTATGTGGTTTCTAGGAAGCTAATATGATTCGAATCATGAATTTGATACCGGCAAATTCTGGTTTTAGAAACAATTACATGAAAATGACTTTGTAGAAATAATGCATGGGGGAAAATGACATACTCTCAAATGAAGCCATTTAAAAAAAGGCCTTGGAAAATGAACACTTCACAGTTCAGTCGAATGCAACTACCCAGAACAGACACTGCTAAAACATAAATTACACATTTTTCTCATTGTGAAACTTTTTATTCTCACCTTTGAAGCAGTTGCTTTCAAGCAGGACTTGACTAGATGACTGACTGATCTTTTGTTGTCTGACCTTTTCGTTTTTCTGGTCGCTTCTAAGTTTGAGGAGGTGCTTATCTGTTTGGAGATGAGAAGGAAATTATGGATTCCTTTTTTCTTCCTGTAATTTTTTGTGACTGATCTTTTGTTACTTTATCATTTTTTGAGAAGCATAGGAGAAGCATGAAGGTCAATACTTTTCTTAAAAACCCAGCATGAGATGTGTTGAAAAAGTGTTCAGTTTCTGCATTTGATAAATTAGTAAAATGCAAAGTTACTCTGCTCTCACGCTTTTTCAGAATGTGCTTCTATAAGGCCCCTTTGAAAGCTGAAGGGGTTTGCTTGTTTGTTAATTTTTATCTTTGTATAAAGTCCCACACAATACAGGCTTCTAAGAGATATCTGCAGCTCTCAGTCCTCTCATGGGATTTGAGCTGGACATGACTTCCAGAGATAAAAGGGTGCAGTTCTGCTGGACTTCTTGTGATAGTGTGCAAACACCATGAATATTGATGCAAATATGATTGGACTGTTTAGAGATTAGCTAACGTCCCTCACCCCCTTTCATCACTAGCTTGCTGTAGAGGGACTTCTGACTGTATCCATCACTACTTTTCAAAAGCCATATTATTATTATTATTATCATTAATAATAATAATAATGCAACAGAGATGAGCTTGCAAAGTCTCTGGTTTTTTCCACAGGGTACATGCCTCCATAATGCTCCTCTAATATCTGGTGATTATGTTGATAACATTACTAGCCCTGTGAGCTCATGATTGACCTTTCACATTGTACCTGAAGCCTTTTAGTGAAAATATCACCCTCTAATGTAACGGGTTTCCAGCGTTGCATGAAGGCCCATTACCCACCAAAGATGTCCTTGCCTGGAGTTTCATGTGTAGGATGCTGCCAGTTGGCCACACTACTTACCTGAACCAGGCATGGATATTATGGCATGTGCGGATGCTCATGCGCTATGCATATGGCATTGTATCTGTAGGGTAAACATCAGACACAAGACCTGACTTTACTGGTTATCCACTTCTGCCCTTCCCTCACATGCATTCTTGCAACAGTCAAGAGACAGTGGAGACCTTTGAGTCAGCCTTTAAAAACAAGTGGTGAGGACAAATAGAGGGAGTCTTTCTCAAACACACTGTCATTTCAAAAGAAGGCCACAGGCACAAAAACACTTGGCACCCTTGCCCAAAATGGACTCTTGAACTGGACTAGATACATGGTTTGAGGTTTAGCAACTTGTTTATGTCTCTCTCTGTAAATACTGGTGCTAGGACACTATCATCTACACTGTTGTTTATATTTCAGCCTGCTGATAGACAAGGTGGACAAGTGTGGCTCAGTCACATCTTGTTCAGCAAAATCCCGCCAAATACCAACCAGTCGTGGTAGAAATGGTTTAACAACTGCTCAAGTTGTTCACACAAGTTGAAAGAAAATCAATCAACATGCTTGGTTGGTAAAATTACTAGAGAAAGCATCATTGCTGGTGCCCCAGCTCTTGGGGGCTGTCCAGGGTGGCAGGGGATTTTCTCATGGCCCCAGACCCTAGCCTGCACTGGTTAAGTAGGATTCTGGCACTTTCATGTTCATGGGGTATTTATGATTTCTCCCACAGAAGGAGAAAGCACAGTTTATTGAGAAGGCTAAAGTGGGAAACATCCCACTTTTTAAGGAGAGGGTGCATAAAGCCAGGGCATTTTTTAGGCCAAGCAGCCCAGTTTAATGAAAATCTTACATCATCTGGGCAGTTGCCCCAGTCCACCATCATGACAGAGTTTGTCTTACCTCATGGTGATTCTCTGATGCTTAATTCACTAAATCTAATCCCAGGTGCCTCCACAAGTAGTGGCAACATATCCTCTTCAAGGCAGCTGAAACATAGCCCACAGGCATTGCAATAACTCTGCAGGTCTGAGAAAGGAGCCAACAACACAACACCTATCTTACACTTTTGTAAGTAATTCTTAGACACCTAAAATTAAATGAAATGGGCAAACAAAGAATTTGATCCAGTTATGTTTAATTATAGCCAAATACTGCCTGCCTGCTCCCACTGATAACCACAGTACAGTTCCATTTTTTGCAATGTGAGTGAAATGTTAGGCTGTGGGAGTTAGGGCTGGTCCTTTGACCATAATCCGCATTGTATCTACACAACAAATGAAAAAATTAAGCATTCAGTTAGGAAAGGAAGTGATACAAAACTTAAAAGCAAAATATTTCACCCTAATGGAGCAAGAAAGTTGCATTTATCTTCATTAAAATGGCAGGGCATCCCAAGAGATATCTGCAATTTGATGGAGCCTCCTTTGAAATCCAACTCAGTTCGCTTATTATTTATCTTCGCTACAGCGACAACATAGCAAGATCTGGAAATCTAAGGTGAACTTTTCACGACATTCTGTGAAATATGGTGCTTTGCCGGGTGAAGAAACTATAGAGAGATTTAGACACTCACTGCAAGTCTGCTACTTTAGCCTGCTGAGATCTTGGTTCTGACAGCAGACTGCCTTGCCAATGCCAAGTAGCACATTTAAACCCATCCATGCTGTTCTAGGCTGTAGCACATAGTGCACACAGCCTAAAGAATCCACAGCATTTCAATAAAATTATTAGTTGTATTTACTGCACCTGCATCCTGGTTACATTTAAATAAGCATAGTTCTGTATGACTTTTGGGACGGGTCCTTACTGTTTGTAATGATGGGTTCTTATCAAGGACAGAACCAAAATCAGGTGCAGATCCTCCATCTTCCCAGGAGAGGTCCTTATTTTGAGATATTGAGTCCTTGGCTCTAATCCAACAAAGCATTCAAATCATTTACATGTACTTTCCGTGACATTATTCATGTGCTTAAAGATGAATCTCCATTTTGATGGCTGCTGCAGAGGACGGCAGGGCCTTAACATGCTGTGTGATCTGTAAAAAACAGAGCAGCATTAATACAAAACACAGTATTTAAAATTCTCACTTTTACAATTTTCAGGCCTTTCATCTAAATGACATCCATGCTTAAACAACTACTTTCAGCAGTGATTTTTGTGTCAAAGTCTGCTTTTAGATTATTTTTTGTCGTTGTTTAGATTGCTCCATAACCATAGAAAGTGGTACCTGGACTTCAACTTACAGGACCACCAACCCCACTAACAGGAGTGACAAATAAGACAAAATGTCAAAGAATGGGTATTTTTGGTGCATGTTTGGTGTTTGAAATACTCTTCTCTGGTGAATTCTACCACCAGTTAATTTTCAGAAAGAGTTTTCTCCAAAATATATATCCAATTAAATTACAGGGGTAGGAAGCAAAACAGTTGCTGGGAGACATGCAGACTCAGCATCAAAGGCAAAAAATTGTGCAAGAATTTCTTGTAACTGATGACTTATTAAACCAAGGTGTGTTTATGGACTACAGGAATTGGTTATTTATCTACTTCCTGGAAGTACTTAAGTGTTTTCAGGAACATTTGATTCACTGTAACTGAACAAAGTCGACAAAGCACGGAGAAGCACCACAGACTAGAAACAGAACCTGTCAAGCTGTAAAAATGGGAAGATCAAGTGGTTTGTGCCACAAACCACTAAAGCCAGCTCCTGGGGAAGTCTCAGGCTGCTGTAATTTATTGGCTGCATTCCTAGTGTGTCTTCCCAAGCACTCCTGTCTCTTAGTCCTTTCTATTCAACAACATAGTCTGAGGAACTGCTAGTGAGGATCCTGGACTACATGGAAAAGCTCTCAGAGACCCTGGGATGCACAGAAAATCACTTTGGGGCTCCTAGGAAGCAATGATTTGCACTGGGAATTGCAAGGAAGACACTCAGAGGCCTGAAGGTCCCACTGAGATACATGCAGTAACCTCTGGGGCGCAGGGAAAAGCCATGGAGGGCTCATGGGTCTATCTGAAAGGCTTTTGAAGGCCCTGAGGCCACAAAGAGAAGTACTTGGAAGCCTCAGAGATGCACTAAAACACACTCAAAGTTCCCTCAGATGCACAGAACAGCATACATGGCCCCTGGACAGCAGGTGGTCCCTGGGGCTGCTCAGAAGGTGCCACTGAGGAGCAGAGGTGGCCAGAAAGGCTCTTGAAGGATCTGAGGCCTCAAAGAAAGCTCTGGAGGCCCCAGATACACAAAAAGGCATTTGAAGACCCTTGGAGTGCACACAATAACACACCCTTGCCACTATGGAGCAAAGAAAGGCAAACAAAAGTGCTTGGTTCATCCTGAAAGGCACCTGGAGAGTCAGCCTGGAAGGCAGCCTGGTGGTCAGCAGGCTGGATGGAGGGGTACTTGGAGGCACTTAGGCTGCAGACTGTGTCCCCTTGGACACACAGAAAGGCACTCAGAGATCTCTGGCATCAACAAAAAGGCTCTTGGAGGCCCCAGGGTTGGGTTGCACAGAAGGAACTCAAGTGCTCCAGGCGGACACATAAAGGCAATGCAGGAGTCTGAGTGCATTTTGTTGGACCCAAGGAGCCTCAGGATGCCTTTCTGTTTAGCCCATGTGATTCTGTGTGCATTTCTGTGCTGCCTAGGGGCCTCCAAGTGCCTTTTTGTGCAGATCCTTGGCTCTCATTGCTTACATGGGTAGACCTCAGTCTGTTCCCAGGGTCTCTGGGTGCCCTTCTTGCTGTACTGATTGACATTATGTGTGCAAAAGGTGCCTCTGAGAGCTGTTTCGTTTGGAGTGGCTTGCTGTGCACCCCAGGCACTTCCAAGCATGTTCCTGGGCGCAACATGGCAGTCGGAATATCTCTCTGTTCTATCTGTGAACTCTCAGAATTTATGTACTCATGCATTCTGGGGCCCCTTCTGCCTTACTGTATAACACATGGGCTTGCAGTAGGAAATGCCATTTTGGATGAGGGATAGTGGAGATCAGGAAAAAGTTAAATGAGTTGCAGGTTTGGGGGGCACTCCCATCTCCCCCAGTGTTTTGGTAACCTGAGAAGGAATTATCCCTCACCCCAGTGTTCTGGTAATCTGAGAAGGAATTATCCCTCACCCCAGAGGATATTAAGAAATGTTTAGAGAAACAAGGAGAAGGATGAGGCAGAGAGCAACAAGATCAAAGCAATACCTGGTTATTTTCCACTCGCCTTTGTCCGTAGCAGGAGACCCTAGAACTGGATGGAAGAAAATAGTGGTAAGCAAATTCCAGCAACAGCTTTCTGTCCTCACACTTTTTGCACAGGAGTAGTTCCTGCACATTTTAAATTTGGAGCTGTGCTCTGGTGAGAGTGAGGGAATGTAATGGAACCTTCAGTTTGGAAGGCAAGAAGATAGATCCAGGCATTGCTGGTGCTGTTGAAAGGATGCAATGTGTTGGTGATGGCCAACAACAACTTTCTGTCTTCGTGTCTTTTGTTTGGGAGGAGTCATTGGATGTTTTCGATTTTGGAGCTGGCCTCCAGTGAGGTGAGAGTGACCTGGACCAATGATACTTTTAATTCAAAAGATAAGATTATAGCCCCAAGTTGGTGGTGTGAAAAAAGGCTGCAAGGGTATAGTGAAGGCCAGCAATCACTTTCTGTACTGGAATATTTTTTTGCTGGGAGAAATTGCTGGATGTTTTCAATTTTGGAGCTTGCTCTATGGTCAGTGAAAGAATGTGATGGTGCCTTTAGCTGGGTAGGCAAGTGCATAGCCCCACTGTCAGTGGTGCTGTTGATAGTTTGCAAAGGGAAGGTGAGTGGTGCTGTTGATAGGTTGCAAAGGGAAGGTGAGGGCCAGCAACAGCTTCCTGTCCTAAAACCTTTTGTGTAGGAGCAGCCTCTCAATGTTTTCTGGCAAGACTTAAAGGATGTGATGGCTCTGGCAAGGCTTAAAGGATGTGATGGCACCTTTATTTGGCAAGGCAAGAGCAAAACTCCAGTGTTGATGGTGCTGTTGAAAGACTTCCAGGTCAAGGTGCGGGCCAGTACTGTTGAAAGGCTGGAAGAGGATGGTTGTGCGGGTTTAAAAGTAAACCGGCAGGAGAAATGAATCCAACTCAAAAGAGTTTAGAAGTCAGAACTACAATTTAATAAAAAGATTATAATAAATACACTGATACAAAGGAAAATTGGTTTCAGCCCTCAAAACCCAGTTGTACAACCCAGCCCCCTGGGGCACAAACAGTATGGTGCTCACCAGCCCCTGTGCTGAGCACCACGTGGTCCCCCTGAGTCCAAAGCAAAAAGAAAAGGAAAACCTGTTTTCCTTCCAGAAGGTTGGTGGTCGCAGTCTGGTTGAGAGTGGTAGTTGCAGTCCTGTTGAGGTTCTGGTCCTCCTCTCAGTCTGACGAGTGAGTGAGTGCCTCAAGTTCCAAAACCCCAAGCTTATATATGCTTGGGTTCAGATAGGAACACCCAGTACCTCTCCCAGGGTGAGGGTTTTCACAATGGGCAATTTACTCAGTGAGTCACAGGATATTTTTGGTCTACTTGATGGCTCATGAGCAGACCCTCAGGTTGGGTGTGAAGGTGCTAATGACTCCTGGAGGGGAGTTATCACACCTGAATCATTGGTGTGAAGACAGGGAACCTTCTTATCTCTGTTTTCCCATGCACACAGTTCATAGCCTGAGGTGTCAGGTGTGTCCTGTGCAGCTGCTGCAAACAATGCATCGTTAACAGTTCATGATAAAGGGCAGAGAGGGTATGGACTACACAGTTCCAGTTACATTCCCACAGTGATAAACTGGTCCCAGCCACTCTAACTAGGACAATGGTGAAGTCCAGCAACAACTTTCTGTCCTGGCACTTTTTGTGCAGGACCAGTTGCTGCATGTATATATGCCAGAACAACCCATTACATTGTGAGGATGTGATTTATTATCCAGGTTAAGTGCTCAAATAACTTTTTCAGAAAAGTCTGTACAGTTACAAATCTCACAAGAAAAGGCACGGAAGGCTTGACTCTCTTAATGAATGAACCAGACCTTGCAGGCAACTGAGAATGACATCCTGGATGTGGTACTGAATGCTGCTTAGAGAGCGTCAACCGAAGTTTAATACTTCTATATTACCAGTAAAGAAGTCTTGTTCTTAGGCTGGTACAGGAATTAAAAGCAATAAACGAAATGAAAGCAAAATCAATAATGGGCAAATACCTATTTGACAGTTTTGGATTTAAAAGATGCTTTTGAGTTCTGGTGGATGATCAGACATCCGTCAGTGGGAAGAAAGATGCAGCTATGCTGGAAGTTACAACCCCAGGGATTATGAAACAGCTCTACTCTGTTTGGTGATGTGTTTGCAACAGATCTGGAACAATGGTTAGGTAACAGTAACAACATGATTCCATGTCAACATGTGAATTAAAGAAGATTGATTGGCAGAAAGTCTGATATACAAAAAAAGAAAAGAAATTCTGAAGGCTGGTGGATAATTTTGTTTTGGGAGGAATGGGTTAAAAGCAGAAGACTGGTGAAGACAATTGTTAATAACTCAAGTGACCTTGCAGCTGGGAATAACCCTTGATGAACCAGAGTGAACAGCAGGCCAGTGATCCCCTGGCATGGACCAAGTTTAACAGTGCCTGTGTCTCTGCCTGTGTGTCTCTGCCCGGGTGTTGCTCTGGGGATATCCCAGTTGGCAAGAGAACAGATATAGATTTACTCTTTATGTTTTGATTGTGGGTTTGTGGTGATTATGACTGCCTGCCTGTGAACTTTGAATCACACACTTTGGATCAACAAATTCTCACAAGCACTAAAATGCCAATCTGATGTGTAAATAATCCTAAAATCCTAAGAAAGCCCCTATGGGAGTGCTAAAAAGGGGAATGACTCCAGGGGAATACTAGCAAGTAGATTTATCTTCGTTATCTAAATGTGGATGTGATATGGATCCACTAGTTCTAGTTGATACTTTTTTCAGGAAGGCCAGAGGTTTTCCCTTGCCACAGCAGTTGAGCCAGAGAGGTTGCTAAAAATTTTACTAAAATAAATAATTCCTAGATTTAGAATTCCAGAGGGTTTATCTTCAGACAATAGACCACATTTCATCAAAGAAGTGGTTCAGAGTGCATCTAAATTCCTTCAGTTTCTTGGGATTTGCACATCCCTTGGAAACCACAATCTAGTGAAAAAGTAGAAAGGTTGAATCAGACTATCAATGCCACTTTTTAGGTACTTGTATTACCTATTGCTTTAGTGACAATCCAAATCACCCCACATGTCAGAGAGGGAAGAAACCCCTTTGAAATTGTCTGCGCCAGACTGTATTGAATTAAAACTGTGGTGATTAAAGGGGATCAAATGCATGTGAAAGGTGATGATATGCTGAGAAATTACCAGTTATCTCTATCGTGGGTTTTGTTCTCTTTGCATAGGTATCTTAACCAGCCTTCCTTCCCTTCCTTTGGTTGTGGTTGTCCATAGCTTTCCACCAGGAGACACTGTTTATAGCCAGACCTGGAAGGATGTGCTGCCAGAGGAAAAGTAGAAAGGACCATATACAGTTATATTGACTACATATACTGCTGTGAAAAATAAAAGACATAGATTCCTGGGTTCACTACATCGGAGAGAAGATGTGCCTGCAGAGTGGAGCTCTCAGCAAACTGCTGAGAGTGTGTGAATATCGTAGTACGTTTCTGTGGGGAAAAAAACATTTAGCTCCGGTGTTGGTGGTACAATTTATAGGCTGCAGTGGGAAAGTGAAGGTCAGCAACATCCTTCTGTCCTGGCTTCTTTTGCGTGGGAACGTTCGCCTGAGTTTTTCAACTTTGGAGCTGCACTGCCGCTCAGTGAGAGAGCATTCAGGTACATTGAGATTGTGAGGCAGATACACACCACCATCTAGCGGCTTTGGTGGAGGGCGGCGGGGGAAGGTAAGAGCCGGCTCTTGCTGGTTTGCGCTTTCTCATTGCGCCCTCCAAAGTGCGCCACCAACTCTGGGCCTGCGTACCTTCCTTCCCAAAGTATGTACTGTCACATTCTTATGCTTCAGGCGAAGCCCATGACAAAACTGAAAAAGTTCAGTGACTGCTCCCAAACAAAGGGTGCCAGGACAGAAAGCTGATGCCCCCCTTCTTTCCCTGGGCAGCCTATAAGCTGCACTACCAGCTCTGGGAGTATGTGCTTTCCTTCCCACCTAAATATACCATCACATTATCTACTATGGGCAGATTGCAGCTCAAAAAGGGACTGCTCCCACACAAAAGTTGCTGGGACAGAAACCTGTTGCTGGCATTCACTTTCCCCTTGCAGGCTGTCAACTGAAGCACCAGCACTGGGCAATGTGCACTTTCCTTGCAAACTAAAACATCACACATCATCACTCTGGAAAGAGACCATCTCCAAAACAGAGAATGTCCAGTGACTGCTCCCATATCAAAGGCTCCAGGACAGAAAGCTGTTGCTGGACTTCACTTTCCCCTGTAGCCTGTAAATTGTGCAAACCTATAAAAACCTATAAACAAGCACTGTGGTTATGCACTTTTCTTCCCACCTAAATGTACTGTTAAGGAAACTTTCCTGTCTGACCATTCAGGACTGACTCTGGCAGTCATGCTCCCACCTCCAGAGACTGTAATTGCTGGAATCAAAGCCCCTCCACAGTGGGCAGCTCCAGTGACCACCCCACTTGACTCCATGCAGAGCCCACATTAGCACTGTCAGACAAGATTTCTTTACTGGCTCGACCCTTGGTTTGTTACAGCAAAGTCTCAGATCTCTGGATCCTTTAAGACATTTAATGTAGCAACAGAATAACTGTTCGAGCCAGAGCCACTGGGGAGGAACCCCCAACAAAGGAATCCTGGAGGTTTTGTGCTCTTACAGTCTGTGTGTGCAATAGTCTGCTGTCTTCCTGCTGTGCCATCAGCTCCTGTTCTGTCCCTGATTGTCTGGTCACCTGGCCAATGCCACAGGTCCCTGTGCCCTTTGTTGTGCAGAGGGTTGGCACCTGGTCACCGCCCCTGGCCTGGGTCTCTCACTATTTCCCGCCCTCCCAGGACACAACCTGCAGCTCACATTGGAATGCACACCCAGTTACCTACCCTAAATCATGTACATGTGTTTCAGGTGCGATGGGCTGATACCACTGAGCGCATTTTCATTGCTCTTCAAACCATTTCTGCATGTATCTGACATACTGGATCTAATGTTCATCTGTCAGCAGATGGGGGAACACGGGCCATGGCCGGGTGTGGGAAGGACGGGCTGTTGGGGGCACTAAAAATGGGAGCAGAAGACCGGCAACAGCTCTCTGTCCCCTCCCCTTTAGTGTGGGAGCAGTCAAGGAACATTTGCCATTTTAGAGCTGGGATCTGTTCAGACTGAGACCTATGTGGTGGTAACATGAAGGTGGGAAGGAAAGCATATAGTTCCAGGGTTGTTGGGATACATTATTTAGGAAATAATTCTGGAAATAATGCACTTACCTAGCCAACTAAATATAATGACACTCTCTAAATCATCAGAAGCATATGTCCAAAATTGAAAACTTCCAGCTCCTACACAAAAGTTGCCTGGACAGAAAGCTGTTGCTGGCCTTCACCTTCCCCTTGAAGCTTATAAACTGCACAACAAACAGTGGAGCTTTCCTTCCCCCTCAATGTACCATCACATTATTTACTCTTGGCAGAGTTCAGCTCCAGTATTGGTAATGTCCAGGCACTGACCCCACGCAAAATTTGCCAGGACAGACAGCTCTTGCTGGCCTTTTACTTTCCCGCTGTCCCTGTTTCACAGCACCACTAGATGGGGTGATACACTGGTCTATCATGTACCCTGACACTACATCAAACCAAACATTGCTCCAAAATGGAAAACATTCAGTGACAGCTCCCACCAAAAAAGTTTCCAGGATAGAAAGCTGTTGCTGGCCTTCACCATCCCCTTACATCCTTCCAATGGCACTGCCAACACTGGGGCTCTACACTTGCATTCACAACTAAAGGTACAATCTTCTCTCTCACTCTAGACAGAACCCAGCTCCCAAACTGAAAACATCCGGTGACTGATCCCACACAGATGCTTGGGGTCACAAAGCTGTTGCTGGCCCTCACCTTCCCCTCACAGCCTTTTCACAGCACTAATGAACCGTATGATCACATGGCTCTTGCTGGACTATGGCAATGCTGGTGATGAGGTATTAGAGCAGAGACAGAGACCTGATTTTGGTGGGGCTGTGAAATGGCCTGCCAAGGGAAGGTGAGGAACCACAACAACTTTCAGTCCTGACAACCTTATCTGGAAGTTTTTGGGTTTTGTTAGTTCTGGTTAAAGGGTGAAGTAGATGACAGAAATAAATCATCAGGACTATGATGAGGCTTTCAGAGCAAGCAGAAGTCCAGGAGGTGCTGGAAGCCTTCACTGATGTTTTTTGTCTTTTGGATCTGGGCTCTGGCTAGACTGAAGGAGGAAATCAAGGTGTCAGAACAAGCAGAGTTCTGCTGTTGGTGGAGCTGTGAATAAGCATCAAGGGGCAGCAACAGCTCTTAGTCCTGGCCCGTTCTTTGTGGGAGCCATAAACTGAAGGTTTGGTCTGTTGGACCAAGGCTCTGGTTAGAGTGAGGCAGTGGTTTAGAAAAATTGTAAGGAAGAGGCACCAGGGCAGAAGCTTGGTGTTGGTGGGGCCAGGAGCCAAGGCCACCCAGAAAAGCACATGGAAACACTGACTTGCATAGAAAGGCCCAAGGAAGTCCATTGGTCTCACCAAGAGGCACTTTAAACCTCTGGGTCTGCACAGAAGGTGATACTGAGGGGTGAAAAGTGAACAAAAGTGTACCGGAGTTCCCTGGGCTGTGAAGAAGGGCACTCAGAGGACCCTGGAGTACACAGGGTGGCAGTTGGTGCCCAAAGCCACACAGAAAGGGAAACAGAAAGAGAAGAACACATGGTAGTGTCATTCCCTCCTGCCCCCCATTCCCTCTCATCCCCCACATCCCCCTTGCTTCTTGCTTAAGCCATATCCACAAGTGGGGGGTTGGCTACATCCAGTTTACTCTGGCCTTTGGAGAGGATGGCAGTGTGGTAGCCAAGGGCTGTTTGGAATGGTGGCCCAGATGTCTGGTGGGTATGGAACTATGAGTATAATCTTACTTGACAAATTGTGTACAGCTCAGGGCCCGTTGAGCTCTCCTGCACATCAGCAGGCTGCACACCAGGATCTGCCCTTGAGCAGGGGCACCTCTCATGGTTACTCCTTGAGACTGAGAGTTTCTTTGCTGCAACAGACTCTGCGTAAGTGATCAATAGGACAGTAGACTTTGAAATCATAGCTAAGATATATAAAGGATTTATTGTGCACATTTATAATCCTATAGATAAAAAGTGTTGACAAAGTCTGGGACTAGGATTGGACCCAAATGCACCTAGACTTCTCTCTGAGAAGGAGTTTAGAAAGCATGGGGGACCTTTCTGAATTCATGATTCAGTGGGAGGGTCTCCCTGACTGTTTTGTCTGACCCAGTCCCTCATGTAGTAAATAATCATAGAATCATATGGTTTTGATTGGAAGGGACCTTAAAGATCATCTAGCTCCAAACCTCCTGCTATGAGCAGGTACACCTTTCACTAGACCGGGTCTGCAGTCCTCAGCACAGGAAAGACATGGACCTGTCAGAGCAGGTCCAGAGGAGGGCCATGAAAATGACCAGAGGGCTGGACCACCTCTCCTGCAAAGGCAAGTTGAGAGAGCTAGGGTTGTTCAGCCTGGAGAAGAGAAGGCTCTGGGGAGACCTCGTTTCAGCTTTTCAGTGCTTAAAGGGCGCTTACAAAAAAGAGGGAGAGCAACTTTTTACAAGGAAGATAGTGATAGAACAAGGGAGAACAGTTTTAAACTAAAGAGGAGAGATTTAGATTAGATAATAGGAAGAAATTCTTTACTCAGGGAGTAGTGAGGCACTAGAACAGATTGCCCAGAGAAGCTGGGGATCCCTGGAAATGTTCAAGGCCAGGTTGGATGGGGCCCTGAGCAACCTGATGCTAGTGAGTGGCATCCCTGCCCATGGTGGGCGATTGGAATTAAATGATCTTTAAGGTCCCTTCCAAACGAAGTTATTCTATGATTCTGTGATTTTAGGCAGTAAATTTTATTTTGAAAGTATTCATCCCTCAATTCTATGCCTTGTCATAGACTAATTTTATGTGGGGTTTAATGTCCCTGCTTTGTCTGTGGTTAATGATTTTTCTTCTAGTAAAGTAATTGTCTTGTATTAGGAAACAGGGACTGCAATAAAATTGAGCATTTTTCAAAGTATGCCCTTTATACCCTATTCATATCTTAAAGGGATTTATCTTTCAGGAAGAATGTGTGTAGCTGTTTTGCAGATAAAAAGAAATAAATGGTTGAAAAAAGAGGCATAAGATGAAGATATTCAGAGATGCATAATTTATGGAAGAAACCTCAGTGATAATCATCTCTAATACAAATTTTGCAAAATTTGATGGGTAGAAATTGTACAGGTAGTAAGAGCCATTGCCCACTAACCTTAAGTGCCAACCTAAAATGTTATTGCAACAGCCTTTGATAATTCAAATTCTTTAACAAAATGTTTTCTGTAAAACACAATTGCTATTGCAGGCATGGCCATAGTTTTCTGATTTTGAAGAACAAGACTTTTAGAACTAAAGAACAAAGGAACTCAACAATGAACTGAGGTTATGTGGAATAACCTGCTGCAAAGGCATCCATTGGAAAGCAAGACGAGAGCCCCAGCAAAACTCCCTGAAAGCCACTTGTGGTTAGCCCAAAATTGTTGATGGATTTACAGTTGTTGTTTAAATTTCGAGTGTGTAAACCCTAGTGTCCACAAAAACTAACAAAATGCTTTGATGCTTTCAAAAAACATAATTGAATTTTCATGTATCATCCTTTATTCTAACCAATTCACTTATTGTGAAGTTAAGGTAGGCAGCAGCTGAGGGCACTTACTGCATGTTAATTTTTATTGGTATATGTAAAACTGTATGTCATAGGCTGCTTTGAAGAATTAAACCGATGGTTGTATAGATGTGGGCAAGAGTACTATAAAAACATTGCCACAAATACTCATCTGCATTTCAAAATTGGTCTACTTCAGCAAATGTTTATACTCTTTTCAGGACTACTTCTTCCAAATGCAAAAGTTACTTGAATTCACCTTCATGAGGGTTAATAGAGGAAAAATTCAAACTTCCATGCATGAGAAGTTGTAGACAGTGACATTGGATTTCACAGAAGTGAGCATTTCCCCTCAAAATTCTTTGTAGTAAAAACTATATTAATTCTGCCATGTAATAGAATTGATATCACGTGAACAGTTACAATTCACCAATACAGTACAAAGAACAGAGATAAATAATTGAACTGAGCTCTTTTTTTGGCTCAAAAAATAAATATACCAAGTATATATAGATTAATATATTTGCATAGGTGGTGTCAATAGACAAGGAAAATAGCTGCTTAATAAATAATTCAGAATAAAGTCTTTTTTATTTGTTAACTTGGTTGACTGAATGTTAAATTCAGACAAATAGAGAGGACTGAATTGTACATTTTGAACAACATATTGAATTCTAACATATCTGAGAAATGCAATGGTTTAGGGTACAATAGATCAGAAAAGTGTTCTTCTTATGAAATGCAAGAAAATGTTCTGTGTTACTCCAAAGTATAGGAACCTAACTGGGAAAACTGGCCTAAACAATGTCTTTTAAATGGCAGTTAAATAGGGCAGCATTTAATGCTTCCCAGTGGACTGGCTAAGACAGAGAGAGGCAGGGAGTTTTTAAATATTAACATTAATCCTAATCTCTTGAGCAGCAGTAAAGAGGTACAAGGAGACAGTGCTTGCCAGAAAGCACAAAGGGGACGACAACTCCAAAATTCAGGTGCTGTTTTTTTGGCTCTAGTCTGTCTCTTGAAGCAGACTGCAATGAGTTCAACCAGACTGGCAGAGGGGAGAGAGGGAGCAGAAAAACTGTCCCTCAAGTATCCATTGCAGTTGTATAATTCAAGCTGTGGCTTGTTCTGTACTGGGAACGGAGCACGAGGCAATTCCCATCTTGTTCTCCTGCCATCCATGGGCATGCTTTCCAAACTTGTACACTAGCCTTCTGTCCACTCGTTCCAAAATTCCAGTTTTATAATAGTAACTGCAGAGGAAAACCAGAAGAGAAATAATGGATAAAGCAGTAACTGAAGTCACGTTAGAGAAATTTTTTACATGGACTTCATGACAGCAGAACAGTACGTGAGTTGCTGTGTTCCTTACAGTCAGAGAGCTCCTTTCTGGTAAATTGCTCTCGAGTCTTTAAACAGGTTTAAACTTTCCCATGTGCCTCAGAGTATGCCTTTCACTGCTTGAAAGATACAAGAATTCCAAAGAACTGTGTACTTTGGTCGGTTGTACTTTTTCCGTAAGGTCATCACAGTTCTGAAGAAACCATCAGTGTTACTGGAACAGCAAAAAGTAATTTTGGAGGGATTGTTTGGCAAACACAGCATTAAATTATCAACTGAGATAAAGTGTTGTTACTTTGTTGTCATCAGCAGTTACAACTCTGTACTGCTTTCCATGTAGCACTATGGATTTTTTTTAGAAGCAAAGAAAGCCAGGTGCTATTTCATGACCTATAAAAAACACGAAGAAAATAATCATCCTTGCAATCCTTCCTGCCAATGCCCAAGTTTTCAGGATAGTTATGAAAAATGGATGCTGGAGTAGAAGTCAAATGAAATGAGGGATACTGCTGCCCATTAACTTACCGGAGAGCTTGGCTCAATTTTTCATATGTCATTCTACCATTTTTCTTCCTTTGTCCCTACATCTTTGCCAGAGCTTCTGACTTAACAACACGAAAAATGCCCTGTCCTCTGTCTTCCCATTTCAGGATGCCACTATTTTCTTCAGCAGAAAGGAGCAGATCCCTTACGAATTCCCACAAATGAGAATTCTGTAGGTCTTGAATAGGAAGAAGACAGATATTTAGTAGGTGTTTCTTATGCATGCCAAAGTACTAAGGCAGTATTTACAGTACATTTTGTTATTGGATTTTCATTCTCACAAGCCAAATGACTAACCTAAATGTAACTTTCAAAATTTCAGTGCTTTGCCTTGCTGGAACTGGCTTAAAATTATTTCCTGCAGAAAAAAATAAATTGGGTCATGCAAACACCAGTGACACTGGAAGCTGGGTTTTTTACTCAAGAACCAGTGCAGTTTAGTGTCTTGCAAAGTTTATGTCATTCATAGCTTCTGTTCCACTGATTGAAACAGTATTCAGCTTGATGTTTTAAAAGCAATTTTCAAGTTCATTTAAAGTGTTTCAAGTGGAAGATTTTAACAAATATTGTCTTGTCTGAAAATGAGACAACAGAGGAGTTGGAAAGCTTACTTCCCAGCATTGCTAAACTTTGTTGTTTCAACTCAGTTCAGAAGCTGATTGAGAATCGGATGTGATACAAATAATGTGACTACTGAAAAAGCTGCTAGTGGTGTTATATGCAGAAGTCACCTGAAGTTCAGATTAGTCATTCCGTACAGTCCTGCAGAGAACTAGGGCGTGCTGGTGGGTAGATAAGAGCCAGCAATGTGCACTCAAAGACCAAGGGGCCAAATGCATCCTGGGCTGCATCAAAAGCAGCATGACCAGCAAGCTGAGGGAGGGGATTCTGTCCCTCTACTCTGGTGAAACCCCATCTGGAGTGCTGTGTCCAGGTCTGGGGTTCTCAGCACTAGAGAGACGAGGACCTGTTAGAGCTGGTCCAGAGGAGAGCCACTAAGGTGATTAGAGGGTCAGTGCACCTCTCCTACAAAGACAGGCTGAGACAGCTGGAGTTGTTCAGCCTGGAGATGAGAAGGCTTTGAGGAGACCTCATTGTGGCCTTCTGGTACCTTAAAGGGACTTATAAAAAAAGGGAGGGGGACGTTTTGTGCAGGCAGATAGTGACAGGACAAAGGGCAGTGGTTTTAAAGTGAAAGGTTTAGATTAGATGTTAAGAAGAAATTCTTTACTGTGAGGTTGGTGAAGCACAGTAAAAAAGAACAGGTTGCTCAGAGAGGTTTTGGCTGGCCTGTCCCTGGAAGTGTTTAAGGCCAGGTTGGATGGGGCCCTGAGCAACCAGATCTGGTGATTGGCATCCCTGCCCATGGTAGGGGAGTTGGAAGAAGGTGATCTTTAAGGTTCCTTCCAACCCAAAACAGTCTATGATTCTATGATTTTAAGTAAATAATTAACGTGCAACTGTATGTATTGCAGCACAACAAAATAAGGGTTTTTGCTCAATGCTCTATTCAGAATGCTTGGATTCTACAGACATGTGGAATGTGGCACATGGTGTGTGTGGTTGAAACGCACCCTTCAATGATGTGCAGCCCAAGAACTTCTTGGTTTAGTGCTGTGCAGTGCTTCAAAAACATCAAAAGATTAAAGAACATTAAAGAAGAAGCAAAGAGCCTGGTTCTGTTTCATTTTTAGAAATCTCTCCATCTGCTTCATACTGCTGATGTTTGAATGGAGTGTTTCCTGTTGAATGGAGCTTATCATGTAAAAACAAGTTTACTTACAGTCCTTGTTTGATGGCTTTGTTACTTCTGCAGTAGAAAAAAAGGAAATGCCTAAAAGCGAAAAACATAATCCAGTGTTCAGTTATTTTGTTCACAAGAATAACTTCTGATCTGAAATCTAAAGCCAAGTGCTTGTCTTCTGAATCATTGCTTGTGAATATACCACAGAACAGATGCAGAAAATACAGCTGCAAAACCATGAAATAATTTTTCAACTTATCTGCTGTAAAAAGGATTTACCTTTCCCACTACGACCGTGTTTGTGTTGCTTGGGGATTTTTTTTTAAACTTTTGGTGTTTTTTTCTTATGCTTTCCATGGTGTCTGTATGTCTCTGTGTATTGTTTCTTTTCCTTCTGGTCGCTTTGCACTGTATTTTTGCTGTCATCTATATAACAATTTCTGTCCCTTTCTTTACATTTAGGTTAATCCTTTCCTGTTCAGCATTTTGTCCCATGAAAACTACTCCTGCAGTCTTCCCTCCTCCTTCGTCTAAGTAAAGATCATCTCTACCACTGGGAATCAGATCTTCACTGGGCTGAGACTTGTCTGCGTTGTTAGGACAACCTCATCCTTTAAAGGATTATTTATGTTCATGGCATAAACATATTGCATATACAAAATTGCATTCAAGGAACTTAACTCATGCTGTGAGTGTGACATCCAAAATCGGGAAAGGCAAGACTTAAGCCTGCCTATGCAGCCATAGTTTGGCCCATTGATTAACTATGTTGTAGTAAGGTCTTGCATCACTGGGCTACATGCTACCTTTCTTCACAGATCTTATGCAATTCATAAGGTGGATATGCATGAACTGTTGTATTGTGTTTACTGCCAAGTGTTCAGTCTCTCTACTGACTATAAAAAGTTAATTTTCTTAATGAGATTTTCTTCACACCTCTGAATTCTTTAATTCCCTTAATAACATCCTTATCTCCTGCATTTCATAATCACCTTCTGAATGGCCTCTCTTACATGATGTATGAACACTAACTGGGTGGAAGAAAGGGATGGCTGTCAGTCCCACTGCAGAACAGTGCCAACCTAAACCAGAGGGCTGTTTTGTTCTTGTGGCAGCCTCTCGTCTTTCACACCTCTCCCAGTCTTACCTGTCCTACTGACAACAGTCTCAGTCAATGCACAACCCTGTTTCATTTTGATAAAGCTTATCCACATGTTTTCATAAGCACTGCCTTTTCTCTGCTCTTCTCAGTTTCTCAAAGATCCTGTTTCAGCTTCAGCCCTCCCCTCCCTGTTTGCCTTGCACCCAGGTCACCCACTACTGCTGCATTCTGCATTGCCAGCCTCTCTCCCCACTGGGCACTTCAAAAGTGGACAGTGGATCAGGGAGGGATGGATGAATTCCAGCACGTTGTGACTAAGCAGCTGCTCACCACTGGGAGCTGCTGGCAGTGTCAGCTCCCACGAGATCCTCCAGGACTTGGGTGCCTAAGTCTTTAATCCTTTTCCAGCAGTCATATAACTCCAATGTGGTCAACTACTCCCCTAAGCCAGAAAAGGTGTGAGCCATTGAGGGCTTCAAGGAGCTAAAATGCTCCTCAGTTTCTCATTGCTAAGGCACAGGGAAATGACATTCTGAATGTCCCTCCTTAGTAGAAACTCTTTTTTTCATGTCATCACAATGGACCTGGGTAGAATCGTCCTAGTTAGGCCTACACACTAATTAATCTTTGGCAGGAGTCACTGTAGAGAACGGGGTATCTGAAGCAAAAATTTCACTTCTCTTTCACTTACTCTAAACTATCAATAACTTAGTTTTTGAACCTTGACTCACTGAAGCGTTAATAAGTCTCTTGAGACAAGATTGAAAATAGTAAATTCAAGGTGTTTTCATTCAAGACCATCTTTAAGCATACTGTTAATGAGGTGCATACTGCACTCATAATAACCTCATCAAACAAAACTTCTTGCTGACTTTCATGAAGCAAAGCAATCTTCACTACTTTGAGTTACAGGAATAACAACGTGTTATGTCTTCCTACATCCTATCAGGGTGTAAACTTCACTTGGGATTATTCAGATGACCAGTATTAGTGGAAAACAAAAGGAGAGGCATGCTTGTGTGTGTCTGGAGATTTGACTGGCTCACAGAGATTATGAGCCTGGTCAGCGTGTGAGGCCCAAGGTTGCGGTGAGACTGTTTCCTGCCTGCTGTATTTCTGTGTCCTCCTCATGCACTAAGTGGCCTCTGTACTTTGCCTTTTTTCCATGTTTAAGAATGTAGATCCCACGTTTTCTGTTAGTGTGAAACTCACACAAAAATG
Source organism: Grallaria varia (assembly GCA_013396735.1). Lineage (NCBI taxonomy): Eukaryota > Metazoa > Chordata > Aves > Passeriformes > Formicariidae > Grallaria > Grallaria varia. The sequence continues at coordinate 522,894 of VWZG01001516.1, forward strand.
CAATGCTTTATATTTTGTGTTTGATTTCTGGAACACTAACCGTGCATCCTGATAATCTGTAAGATGAAATACAAGAATTCACTGCAAATGCCTGCAGCTTCTAGGAACTCTTCCTGGGTCATGTTGCATAACTGCAATCTGTTGATATTGAAGTGGGGAAAGGAAATGCACTTGGCATCTAGTTTGTACTGCTCACAGCAAAACTGCAACCATTCACAGACATTGTGCTCACTCCAGTATTCTGAGTGGACAGATGTCCAGAAAGAATTAGAATCTGCAACATAGTTGACAAGAAAAAGGAACATTGCCATGAAAAACTCATGGTACGCTTGATTTTAATAAACATATTTCAAGCAAAACTAACCCCTCTTCCCTCTCCTGATCGCAGTCTTCCTTCCTTATTCCTCTAAAGCACATCAAGCCCTGTGTTTTGCACTTTTTGCTTTCTATTGTACAGCCTTTTGCATTTCATCCTGTGTGAGATATTTCAAGAGAAAGTGCTACCATGTGGAAAAAAAAAAAAAGAAAATGTGCCTCTTAATACTGCAATCCAAAAAATTTAAAAAGTGAGCATACAGATTTTGTGAGAATTGAACACTCTGTAATATAAAGGAGTGAAGTATTCCTAGACTAAAATAACGTGGGCCTTAAATGTAAAAGTACTCACTCAAAGTCACCTAGTTACACTCTGTGGCAGATAGGTAAAAAACATTAATTTATTACAATTTTTCTTAGAATTCCAGCAAATTCTTTCATTTATTTAATCTAAAATGATGTTAATGTCATCACAAGGAATATTTGTTTTGTTAGATTAGAAAATGAAAAACATATTACTCTGAATACACATCACTGGACAAATAGCTTCCAAGTAAACCTGCCAGGCAGTTGTAACCCAAATCTACTTTGCCAGTTAAACTCCAATTTTTTTTTAAGAGGCTTCTCTTTAGCAGTGCAGTCACCAGGAAAATGTGTAAAAATATGCATGTATTTGCAATAATTTTTTTTCCCTAGAAAAATGTATTACTGATCTAATATCTAGGCCTGGTATGATAAATCTATACTGCTGTTAAGAAGCATAAGATGTGGTTTAAACACTCTTTTTTTTTTTTTTCCTAGAATCAAAACACAGGCTCTTGTTATTGAATCTAGTTGTGTGTAGTGATGGGCACACTCTTTCAAAAAACTGCTTTTTCTTTCCCTAAGCTAGAGTGCTACACACGGGCAAAGGGCTAATCTTGCAGTCTTCTTCTGCTGGCTGTCTGGGCATGTGGAGCTGCCTTTTTTGGGTGATTGTAGAAGTAGAGGCAATGGCAAGGATATATCCTTCCTGTGTCCATTCAACTAACATTTAGTGAAAACAGAATTCAAATCTGCATCTTGGAATCATTATTTTCATTCACTCCATACTTAGTTTTCTTCTGTTATTTTTAGGATGACTAATAATTTCTCTCAGACGAAATTCTTAAGCAGTTATAGGAATCCAATCCTTGAGAGATTATTGCTTTAAGACCTTTAAGGATTCTAAATCCACTTTTAATATATTATTTGTAATACTTATTATATCACTGCAGTGGAGCAGTTGTAGAACAGTAAATAGCAAAAGAAAGGCAATCAAACATGTGAATGAAAATAAACAAAACAGTAAAGGTTTAGTTCATTTTCCCATCTCACAGCATCTTACACTTGAACTGAATTTCACAGTTTCTTAGTCCAGTCATCATTTATTTACTATTTCATTTTCAAATGAATCCTGAAAATTCAATTTTAGGCATTGCTTGTATGAAATTGTAACTCAAAATAGGTTATGATAGCACTGCAAGTCAAGTGAATAGTATCTGTCTGTCTAGACAGCCAGTTCAGAGTGCAAAATGATGCAAATAGGCTGGAGGAGTTTCCACAGTAAAATTAATTCGAAGGGCTTGAAATTGTGACAGAATAACTGTAATATGGATCTTGCGTCCTACATGGCTTCTGTAAAGTAATTAATGCTTCTAATTACTTTAATTACAACTCCTAGAGGTTTACAGAGGAATTTGTGGTTGCTTTCATGAATCATTCCCATGCTATAAATATCTTCATATGTATGCACATACAGGATTAATGTAATACTGTAATATGTGCTTTAAACCCTGAGATGCTACTGTGACATTGTAGCAAAGCCAAGAGGCGGGCAGAAGCTCTGGGTCTGACTTTGGGGACCCATACCTTGAGGATATTTGGATCCCAGATTTTATTCACCTCCTTAGTTAAAAGGAAAATCAGATGAGGTTGCCATTGGATTGGCTTTATAAGCCCTGCAGACTGAACACACCTGGCTATGCCACAGTCTGAAGGCATCTGTGGGGGTGAATGGGAGTGCTGGGAGCACCAGGCTCACAGGCCTTCTGCCAGGGAAAAAACAAAAAGCTTTAAAATTAGGCTATAGCTCTACTGGAATCCCAACTTCAGAGGCTGCTCAAGAGAAGTAAAAGGCTGAATCGATCCTTTTCTCTATCAGGCATATTTTTGCATTTTTTTTTAATCCTCTGCCAACAGCCTCCAGCCCCCTTCAGGAAAACTGGAACATCATCACGTCCTCAACTAGACTGATTTACCAAGAGATGGGCGTCCCTGTGGGGCTGGGCATGAATCCAGCCCCGTGTTTCAGGCGCTGCTCTGTGAGCTGCTGCCACAAGCCAGTCCAGATCCTTTCACTGTGCAGTACACAGATGAGGGAAAAGGTCATGGCTTCGCTTTCCTACCAGCTTCACTTTTCTATCTACAAGAGTGTTGGGTTGCTCCCTTTTTTGCTGTCTTAGGGCAATATGAAAGAAAAGCAGAGTGTTTATTCTGCCGGTCCATAGGTACAATGAAAAACCTTGAAATACTTTGGCCATTGGGCTTTAAACTTTGACTTGGTTTCTGACAGTATTTGTGTGGTCATATTCATGACACAGCATGTTTCATTCATTGAGCAGTGCTCATACAGTCCAGTTTCTGTGTTTACTTTGGTTTTGGAAAGGCTCAAATTGTTGTTTTCAAATATTTCATGGTCCCTTGAAGTACTGTTGTATATGATGAGCATTTTAAAGATGTTGACACCAACAGCTCACCTTTGCATGTGCTCATAGCTTTTCTATCTCATATCAGAGTAAAGAATTCAGGGAGCTTTCCTGTCTTGTAAATGATGAACATGATCAAGGTCTTATGCCACTAAGGAGTCAAAGGTCAGCCAAAGACAAATGGTCTATGAGAGTTTTGAGGGTTTTTTTAGAGAAAAAGAAAGGGGCAGGTAGAATTTCATACCACCATACAAAAACATAAGGGCCAGCAGATCCCCTAGTGACAAGAATGATGCCTAAGGATTTTAATGTGTATTTTATAGATTTTCATAGTTATATGTATAAGTTGAATAAGTTTTCCTAAGTCTCTCACATTTTAGGTGGCATTTAGAAGTTACTGAACATTTTCTCACACATTCCTGAAATTCTGTTAGACACACATTACTATGGACACGCTGTTTTGGAGAACACCTGCAAGGACTCCAACTGAGACAATAAGATAGCTTGTGGCCAAAACAGGAGAGTAAGCTCAGAGCCCTTGGAGGGCCTCCATGGTGCAGTTCTGAGGAGTTCTGAGGGTGGGCACTGGGGGAAAATGGTATCATGGGTTGGGTAAGTCATCAAATATGTTAATTACTGAAAGTTATAAAAACTGTAACATTTGGCTGAAGCACTTTTGTTGTGCACCTGGAAGCTTCTAATAAAGGGCTACTCTATCTATCTATCTATCTATCTATCTATCTATCTATCTATCTATCTATCTATCTATCTATCTATCTATCTATCTATCTATCTATCTATCTATCTCCTCTAATATTGTTTTGAAAGCCTTTGAAGGATTAGGCATCAAGAACATGCCAGAATTGTGCCTGAAACAGAATGATGATGGGTAGCTGAGGATGGAGAAGAAAAGACTGAATTCAGACCTTTTCCATTACACCATTTTAAGGTGATTTCCACTGCCTGTTCAGCTCCATCAGCTCCATCACTATCTTATTGTACTTCTTTTGGAGCCTGGGTTGGGCAGCCCTCAGAGGGTGGCATCCCTTGACATAATTTTCCTAGACTACACAGCTTGTTTCAGTCAAGAGACTTGTTTGAAGTTCCTTAGCTAAGGTGTCACCTCTAAAATGAGTCTCCTGCTTTGTGACAGATGTGGCTTTATTTGTGGTGACAAGTGAAGCTGTGGAAGGCAATAAGTCTCAAGTAGGTTCAGGAATGCAGGCCAAATAAAAGACAACTGTCCAGATTTTTCCAGGGATACACTGACTACTGCATGGCATATGCAGGCAAACTAATACTGTATGTGCAACATATATATACAGAGAGAAATGCTGCCATCAGCCACAACAAAACTGGCTGGTCTGTTTGTATGTAGTCCAGTTTCAGTATAGGATGGGCAGATCATTCCTATGTTACTTGGTTGACTTTTCTGTCAGTTGGAAAAGACATTTAATTTAGGCATAATGTTTCAGGTTTTTAAACTAGAATTTTTATTAATTTTCAATATTATTTTCCTCTTTTCACCAAGTGCTGGAAAAAAAAGAGAAGAAATTAAAAAAATTATACAATATTTTTGGTGTCACAAATTTTAACATACTCTACTTTGTGTTAAAAAAAAAACAAACCCAGATGTTAATGCTGATATATTCTATTGCCAGAAAATAAAGGCATTAAAATTACAAATGTGAGAACATACAGGCAAACCCTATAGTTCTTCTTATAGGAAGGACCACGGGGATGGCTGCACTGTTCCAGATGAAAGTCCCTCCACTTTCTCTTCTGTTTAACCTGTGGTTCTACTTTGTTTCTACCAAGTACAAAACAGGTTTTCAAAAGACATTGGGATCACAATTCTTATGCCTATTACTGTCGCCAGAAGAAAGTGGAGGTTCAATGTTATTATGCTGACCTACATTCTACTCTGACTTCATAGCAAAGTACTTTTCTGTTCAAGGGCTGCTTATGCAATGCATTAGTGGCTTTATCTGTGTGTGCTAGACATGTTAGATGTACTCCTTGGCTACTGTGGAAGAAACAATAAGAGAATTCACAAGTTGGTTTAAATTTGATTCAGGAGTGAAATCACTGTCACTGTAAAGTACTCCTAGAAAGCCTAAAAGCATGAAGAATTGAGAAACAGAAAACATGTGGAGGAAGAAGCGTAGCTCCAACCTTGGTCAGAAAAGGCTAATTACTTCCTCAGCTCATCTTCGCTGAGCAAGAGGCAGTCTGACCTGATTGTTGTGTAAAGCTGCTTGTCTTAAGAGCTGAGGAAACTTTTCATTTAGCTGCAAGTGGAGTTCAACTTAACATGATTGCTGGAGTATAGACGCTGCACCGCTGATCACCTGGATGAATTCAGAGATGTGCAGGTGTAGCATCACAGACCTCATACTGATAACAAGTAACAGACTACAGTGAAGTTAGAAATTGCCAAAGTGCCCCAGATTGGCTGCTTTGCTTTTGGAAAGCACGTATCTGCTGGCGTCAGAAGTTTGCTTGGGATTATTTTAATGTCAGTGTTGTGGGGTTTGAATTTGGGAGTTTTTGTTTGTTTACTTGTTTAAAAAAGTGGAAGAAGGCTGAATAACAGGCAAATCTTTAGTAAAAATCAAGGCAAAATAGGAACAATTAATCTGAGTCCTCCAAAATTAACTTTGAATGAATCACTTCAGGTCTTTAAAAATGCATGTTTCAATTTTAAAACAGAGTGCTTTCTGTGATTTCTGTAATTTCAAACGAAATTTAGAATTGTATTCTAAGATGGAATAAAAGTGAATACTAAAACAGTATGATTTTTAAAAAAATCAATTCCTGCTGGGCTGTAAATACAATGATTTAGTTGAAGCAAAATTTATATTCTATCTCGTATGTCAAACTTAGTGATATAGAAACAAAATACTGTATTCTCAGTGGTCAAGGATTAGCACCATCAGAAGACATGTGGAAATTACTGTTACTACTCCAAATGTGTTTTGGTGGGAAAGGTCTTTTCCATGAGATCAGCAGTGTTCTCATGTAAAAGAGCAAAAAACAGCTTTGGAAGAGAAAAATGCTGTGTACACTCAATTTTTTCCTGGTTCTCCCCAAAAGTTTGGCTCATTAACATGAGTGGGTTGTAATACGTCCCTTTTCAGAGCCTGTTGAATGATACAGCCACAGTACGGAGAAGAATGTCAGGACTATTTAGGCATTTAAATCAAGTGTTTAGAAGGGAGAAGATTTCTAACAAGCAGTGTTTATTTAAGCTTCTGAACAGGGACCTACCTGACACTAGAACATTTGGAATGAATTTGTACAAATAGAGTTGGGATTCCCCACGTGAGATGGATGGCCTAGTAAAGCATAGGTTTTCCATATGCACAGTTAGAGATTTGCATGCTTTACATTGGCACTTTCAGCAGTGGGGAGCTCTTGCACTGTTACAGATGCGCTTCCACAGCCGCACTGTTCTCTGGTGGCTTTCAGAATCCTAGTCAGCTTGCCAGCTTAGTGTCTCCGCCATTCATTATGAAGTAGCGGAGCATTTGAGGGACTGTAAATCTCACAAAATAAATTACTCCTCTATTATATAGCTGACGTGGTGTATAGTGGGCATGTTTTCAGTGAGAAATGCTGGATTTCCAACAGATGGAATAAACAAAAGGAGTCAAGAATCCAAGGCCATAGTTTCTGTGCTCCTCATAATGAACTATGATGTTGGAAGTTTCTGCTTGCATTAGGTGTATCATGTTTTCAAATAAGAGGGCAAAGGATCAGTTCAACTCATTGCATGACAAACAGAACTAAAGCTGCCACTCTTCTGTGCACCGTTGACTGGCATGCTGGTGGATACACTTGAAAAGGTCAGTAAGACTAGAAAAGACTATGCATATAACAGAAGGCTCAGCTGCAGTTCCAGAATGACACCCTGTTTGCTGTGTGATTAATTTAAAATGAACTAAATTCAAATCACTTCTCAGTTCTTGACTTTGTGGGATTTGTTTCTGTTGCAGTCTATCTGCATACCTCTTTGATGATCACAGCTAGTATAGTCATCTTCGGTTGTCCCAAATAATTCTGTTGAAGTCATCAGGGGATCACAAACCACTGTGCTGGACAGAAGTGTGCTCTGAGTTACTGACTCCAGCATCACCTGTATCAATTAATGTATTAATGTATATTAATACATTAGTTGAAGATGAAAAGATAATATTAAAGACCAAAGTTTTAAGGCTACAGGCATTATTTCCTGGCTGTGTATGTACAGTTCTATGAGGTACCATTGCCCACAATCATTTAAGCTTCAGCTGAAGCTAAGGATGATCTTCTGAAAACTGCAGTGAAGGAACAGAGAAATTCAGGAAGAAGGCAGATGATTAGTATACCACAGGTAGATTTGCAGTAAAAATTATTGTAATGACACATTCCTAGGAACTTAATAATGAAATTTATGGATATAAAAATAAGAGTGAGGAATAAACCAATTAGAAATATATAGATGAGACTAATATTATGGTTTAATAAGATCACTGGTAAAAATTTTTGAGCAGGCTCCCATACAAATGTATGAGAAAACATTGTTCTGGCCATAAGGACACTTACTTTGTCTGTAAGACACTGCCACAGTTGTCATCCACACCAGAGTGTGAGGAGATTAAGAAAGTCTGAGAAAAAAAAATGTTTTTGGAAGTGATTAGAAACTGAGAATTCATTTGTTCACTTCAGGGAAGAAGCATTTTGCACAAAAAAAGAGATGACTAGAAAATAAAGTAGTTGAGAACTGGTGATGTTTCAGTGAAAGAAATGAGCAGCTGAGGAAAACATGGTCTATGATAGGAATTGGAGTAGGTAGAGAAGAAGAGAATTTTTGCTCATTTCACATGTATCATGTATGTATGCATGCATTAATTTCCTCAGATTGGAATAGACATGGGCTTCCTGCTGTTGAATACATACATGGACAGGATTGTGGTTCTGGCTTTTCAGACTTCACACAGAACCGCTCAAGCCAGTTTTGGCTCTTTTTTCCCCAGACCTAAACTGCTTCTATGTTTCATAAACTAATTCCATCTTGGGTAATCTGTAGGAGAAAGACACCTGAAATGTTTAGTAGAGTAACACAGTCTTACAGCTCAATGTGTCATTTAAAATTATTACAAAAATTTCCAAATAGTTGTGTATACTGAGGAAATGGGAAGAATTCAGAAGCTTTCATGGACTCCAGAATCGAAAGAAAAATCTAATCTTTTTCTAAATAAAGCAATGATGAGATATAGAACATGGAAACATTTGAGAGTCTCCTGGAATCCTTTTATTTACTAGAATACATATATAGGGCAAGGTAATATTTCAGGACACGACATTTCCACCTCATATTATTAAAATGGAGCGTAGAAGACAATATTTAAAGATTTAGTCAATCCAGTAAAAACATCAATTCTCTATGCATTTCTACCAAAGGATTTAATGTAGAATACCTCATACATATATATGTGTGCAATTGTGCATTTGGATGGACACTGTATGTGATCCATGTAAAACTACAAGGTCTCAGATATAAGATCATCAGAATTTAAGTCCGTGATGGTCCCAATCTTTTTTTTTTTCATTCATCTGACTGAGTGGCCCACACAAGGGAAGATCCCCTATGTCATATCTATTTACAAACAATTTATGACATCAAAACAGAGGCATTTTAATCAGTTCTAAGTTATTGCAGAAAACAATCCAAAATTTATATAGTATAAGTATAAAATAGGTAATTTCTTTCTGCAATTGCTTTAATGCTTAATTCCAATGCTTTAATGAGATGATACAGGCTTACTACACACAGAATTCTGAAGTTCAGAGGACCAGGTAGAAAAAAGTCAACCAATATTTACTACAGTGCAAGTGTATTGGCCCAAGTATCTCTGAAAACCAACAAATTAGAGAGTTACTCATGCTTATCATCTATTTAAAAGAGTTTCTGTCACTGTCATCTTCCTGGTCCAATGAGCATCCCACTGTGGGTATACCCTGGTGCCAACTCATTGGACAGAAATAAACAGCTGAAAACCAATTGCCATCTAGGAGAGAATAGAATATCTCTGCAGATCACTGGAGACATGTATTTAAGAATGATTGCAAAGATAACCCGTTCAAAGTGTCTCCCCCACTCTATACCTGCCTCACCATACATACAATTTTCCACAGAAAATTGCCTGGACTGAAATCCAGAATCCATGAAACACAGAAGGTAGATTTGCTCAAGGTGAAATAATATCCAGGAAGACAGATGAACTGTTACAAGCAAAGAGGGGTATGAAAAAAATCCAAAGACGCTGGATTTAAAAAAAAAAATTTGAATGAGGCACATGCTCAATTTTGTAGTTTATTGTTAGGACAACTTACTTCTCCAAGCTGGGAAAGTAAGTTTGTGAAGTGGAATGGCAACCTCAGTCTCTGCTGAGGACTAGATACAGGTTTGCAGGTGTGGGGCAAAGCTGCCAGCTTCAAATCCTACCAACAGGTTTGACCACATGCCTTACAGGCAGCAAAAGCCCAAAACAGGAAAAATCCTGTTTTACTCATGCAGTTTACACTGCTGCTCACATAGAGAGCTATGTTATAGAATGTTCCAGAAAATAATTATATTAATAATTAGCAAAGATAATATATTTTCATGTATTTTATGCAAACAGGCTATTGGTTTGGGTCACATTGAATATTATCTTGCTGTTGGCAGGTGCTGCTTATGTATGCACATATCTGTTTAAATACACTTAGGGGGCACAGAAAGTGAAAGAGTCAGGCAGGTCTTACAGCTCTTCGTTTTACTCCAACTAGTGTTGGGTCCACAGAGTCTATAAATCAGCTTTAACATTACAAACAATCTCTTTTTATTTAGTGAGGCAGGCCTAGATTGTTAACTTATTAAAAGGTGTTGAGGCCTATGCTTGTTTCCACCATTAATTCATTAAACCAAAGTCAATTGTTTATCACTGAGAAAACTGATGATGCACAAGTGAGAATGGTAGGCAGTACATCAATTGAGTGCATGATAAAATCATCACAGCAAATCCATTTTGGCAGCCTACAGCTCTTTTATACACAATGACTTCAGTAAAGAAATGGAGCTTACTTTTAGGTAGATGCTTACTTCTTATGCAGCAGTTAAGTCCAGAAGTAGATCTTGGGAGCAAGAGGGGGCAGGAGGCTTCAACAGCAGCACAGCCCAGCACTTTAGAAATAAAGCCACCAGCAGAACTGTGATGTATGGAACACCTTAGAGGCAAGTTGGTTTGGTTTTTCAAGTTCTTATACACACCCCTTTTGATGACGGTGATAGTATATAGCATACTGTAGCCCAGGGACGGTGGGGAGAAACAATTTTAAGTACAGAAAGTTTACCTTTATCCCATATTATTTTTTTTCCTCTTTCTCTAAAAGTGTTGATTTATGCAAGCGTGACTTATTAACCACCGAAGCAAACCTGGTATGTGTAAGCACTCGAACTAAGGCAAGTCTCACTCCTTCTTTTGTGACCTTAGCATGTAAGAAGGTCTACCAAATTTTGTTCAGAGCTCTCAGAAGCCCGGGAAGTGGCATTCTCACCATTGGCATCTGGCAAAGACCAGGATGCAGAAAAGTTACTGGCTTAAAGTCATGCAGCAAACCACTGTGGTTTGTGAGAGAAAGGACAGCATCCAGCTGATGTCAGGTGCAATCTGCCTCTGGCTGACCATCATGCCTCTGAAACAACAAAAACCTGCTGGCTCCTAGCTCAGATGCAGCTGCCTTTAAGTCTGAAATGGTCATTAAGATATTTGACTGTTCATGGATAGGATGCTTGGTGTGATTAGAAGCAACAGATCAGAGACTCTAGAGGTAGTGAGAATGAATTGGAGAATTGAATGGATACACTTAATATGATATGATGCTTTTAAAAGATATAAATTAGGAATAGTTTTGGTCAGACTAGATGGAAATATTTTTGTTCCCTAGAGCTCCATCTTAATTGGTAGCCTCTGGAGGATGCCTGCATAAACAACAAGAGTTAAAAATGTAGGCACATATGACACCTCAATTCTTCTGAGACATACTATTTCTAATGCTGAAAATACATTGTCTTTAATATGCTTTAGGTGGGCTTTGTACTAAGATTTTCTTGTCTTCAGAAATTTGTGGACCAGAATTGTGTTTTGGATTGGGGGAATGGGGGAGGGAGGAGTGATTAAATCAGAAAAATAACAGAGGCAGGAGCTTGCAGGATCCCTTTGGTTTACTTTTCTTTTTTTCTTTTGTGCTCTCACTTCAAGCAAAGGCATTTATTTGCTCTGTTACTGTGCGGACAGAGTGCCTAGTGAGCTGTACCATGCTGCTGTCATGTGCATCTCGTGCTAGTGGTGTGGCATGACTATGGGGAGAAGCGACTGATGCAAGGTAATATGGCATGGTGTGAATACAAGAAGTGACTCAGAGGGAGTGCCACATTTCATCTCCCCAGCACAACAGGGGCCTTGCCAAGAAGCACTGCTAATGGAGCTGGAGAGGGCCACCCAGGTGCAGGGTCCCAGGTGGCCATTTCAGACAGCACGTAGTACCAGGAGAATTACCTTGTGTCACACAAAATACTGACTGACAAACCTGACTGAAAGCTTAGCTGACAGGCTCCCATTTGGCAAAGCCTTAGCCATAGAGGACCCCTCCTTCCTTTTCCCCACTGTGCTCTTCATGCTCTCCTAACTAAATGACCTCTCTAAATTATCTCTCTAATAACTAATTAAACTATATCTCTAACTACACTATCTTTCTACCTCTTGGGTTTTTTCCTTTTCTTTTTTCTTATTTATTTATTTAATTTCTTTCAAAATGGTAGAATGATGATGTTTGCTTCTAGCCATGAGGAAAATGCATATGTGTTACAGCAGTTCCATTGCAGGCAAACCTTTTGAGAACCCCAGTCCCACAGTGTGTGAGACCAAACAAGTAAGTTTGCGTAACATCTTATCACATTCTCCAAAGCAACAGTCTGATTTCCTGCAATGTGGCTTTTGCATTGATAAAGCAGCATATAAACTGTGATATAATCCAGACAGGAAATCGTTGGCAACCTTGTAACCATCAATAACTGTATAAAAAAGGAGGCACAGTTAGTGCCCTATACAGAAGAGATCTCAAAGGCTGTATTAACACAATATGATAGGTATAGACCTAAGAAAAGTGCCACCAAAAAAAAATAAATTTTCTTTCCTCTCCTTTCTCTGCCACTCAATGAAGATATTTTTTAAAAAATCCTCATTTCTCAAGGATGTGGGAGGTCTTTTCCTTTGATACGCTCTTGTACGTATGCTTCTGCACTTGTGAATTCACAAGTCAGGAGCAGTCCATGCTGTGTGCTTTGTTTTGCACAGAGGTACCTGAGCCCTAGTGCTCAGCTCATGAACAAAGGCCTGGAGGTTTAAATATAATCTTGACACAAGCAGGAAGAAGTTATTAGTGGATTAGTCCAATTTTCACAGTTTTTAATAAAATTGCCAATCACAGAGCTTTTCTGATTCACTGGAGAAGTGTTGTTGGTAAGTGCAAATGGACACTGAAAAATTCCACAAGGGGATGTTTCTGATTCAAACACATCTCCAACTTTGACTGGCTAGAACGGACTTTGTTCATAGTCTATTAAACAGGCTTCATCTGATATTTCCTCACTTTATAACCTGTTATTATTTTTTATCGCTCACCATCATCAGAGTGACCCAAAAGAGACTTTGACTTATATGATGTGGAAAGTGTGGGGATGATAATATGATAAATATTAATCTATTTTTTTTTTCTTTGAACTACAGAGACCTGAATAACTCTGTTTCCTCCTTTCAGAACTGACAAACAACAAACTTCGAGTCAACTGTCCTATCAGAGCAGTGGATAATATGAACACACTGTATCACATCTTCATCCCTGTGCATGTAAATCCTCTAAATAAGAATAATGCCATTCTTCTCCAAAGTGCAGAAATTTCTGGGAGACCTATCTGGAAAAATATTTTTTTTGAAAAGACATCCTACTTCATCAAATAATGGACCAACTGAATTAATTAACCCTTTTTCTCTTTTACAGAAATATCCCCTACAAATCCTGACTTATTTCAGAAGAACTGTATGAAAAACAAAAGTCTGAAGGTTTAGTGGCATGTATGAAATACTTTAAATAGTCCATTGCTCCCTTGGTGAGTGTGTGTCACCTCGTGGGTCAGTCAGGAGTCTCACCCTGACATTTGCAGTGAGGATAAGTAACAATGCTACAAAAATCTGGGTGGTTAAGTAGACTGAAATATTACTGTGATACGATTTTGTTTTAGATTCCTTAGGCAAATGGACTTGCACAGATGTTCACAGATATCTGTGAACTTGCTCCATGGCAGCCAGTGGGCAGGACAATTCAGAGCAAGAACCAGAGTCTGTCCCTGCCTCTTTTCCTGCAAGTGGGAGCTTGGGCCAAGGTGGCATGAACCTTGGGGCCACAGATTAAATTGTCCTGTACAAAGAGAGTAGCTTACTCAGATTTTTTGCACAGCTCCCTAAGGACCTAAACCCTGTGGATCTGACCAATGGAAAAAATGACGTTTTAGATGTTGTTCACATTGCTTCATGTATAAAAGCCTCAATACCTTCCTGCAATGACCTGCTTGTTAGTGATCCTGGCAGTAATTCATCGTGCTTACCTTCTGCAGCACTGCAACCTGAATATAATCAGACCAGACCATAGTAAACATGCCTGAACTATCTCACTTCTGACAGCGCCCTGGTGCTCAACATTTACCAGCAGCAAGAATAGTTAGATCCAGAATTTTGCTGAGTTTTGTAGCATCTACTTCCACAGGTGTTCTCAGTCTCTTGAAAAGGTACAGGTTTTCCATGTTTTGTTTGTGTGTGTGTGTGTAATTCCACATAGAGACAGTGCTGTGCTGACTAGACACAGAAGAGTCCATTAGTGAAAAGAAAAACAGGAACATGTATAAAGAAGGCTGCAGCATAGCACAAGTTCCCAGCATCAAATCTGAGACACCATTCCCTTGTATCCTAGAGATTGTCTCCACCAGACAGGGTGGGGTTTGGGAATGACAGTGCCACTGACATCCTTGGCTTCATGTGGGATGATCACTTTAGGTTAAAGATTTGCAGGCTGCTCATTTTCTGCTCTAAAAACTTTTCTGAGGAGACAGTGTTGAATGTTTTTAGTATTGGAATTAAAACTGGTGACCGAAAGAAATACTGACAAAAACCAAAGCCTGACTAGAGCCTTGGTGGTGAGGAATAGGCAGAGCTAGCACTCTGAGTTTGTCTGGCAACAGCTACTTACATTTGTAGCTGGAGATGGATTGGAAAGGAAACTTTGGTTTGCCAGTCAGCCCAGCTGCATGGTTTTGACTTCCCTATAGAAAAGGCTGCTTTGCTGGATTCGCTTTGGTGCCAAAAAGTCTTTGTGCATTTTTTAACTCAAGAAATTGGATTTACTACATTTTGGGAGAACTTGTTTTCCCTCTTGCCTTCTGCTTGACAGAAAGGAAGCAGGGCCATATCCTTCCCATAGGCATTGATCTCTAAATCCAAAACCCACTTTACTAAGATACTGAAATGGTTCTACTTTGAGATCTCATTCTTCTAACTGCATTAGCTACCGCCCAGTTTTAGATAACATGAGCCATTTTTCCTCATGTCACCAGAAATAAGGGTCAAAATGCTTTACATAACCTTCTGTTATTTTTTTTTTTATAGGAAGAAAAATCAAGGGTGTGTCTTTGACCTTTGAAATACGATGGGATTTCCCCTACAGATTAAGCTCAGAGGAGTTAGGAAACAATAGGGTTGATCAATCTGATACATATTAAGGGTTAGAAAACAGTAGCAGGGATCAATTTAGTGCTATAAAAATTATCACTCTTTAAAAATACCTTTCATCTCTTAATTTACAAGGCCCATAAAAAAGGGAAAATAAAAGTGCCTATTTCTCTCAGAAGTCTAGGTGGCCAATATTCATGAAGAGGTCTGTCTGCACAGGAGATCATAGAATTGCTGAGATTGTAAAAGACCTCTAATACCACTGAGCCCAACTGTTAACCCAGCACTGCCAAGTCAAGCACCAAACCATGTCCCTGAACAGCACATCTACAGGTTTTATAAATACCTCCAGGGATGGTGATGCAACCACATACCTGGGCAGCCTGTTCCAATTCTTGACAGTCAGTGAAGAAAATCTCAGTGAAGAGATTGTTCCTAGTGCCCAATCTAAACCTCCCATGGTGTAACTTGGGGTTGTTTCCTCTCATCTTGTTTCTTGTTACTTGGGAGAAGAAACCGCCATCCACCTCACTACAACCTCTACATGAAAAGTAAGGATCTTGAGTAAAAGCAAGTAATGCAAGGATCCAAAGGTAAAGAATCTCAAATTTATTCTGACCTGGGAATGATCATCTGTATATGTTTGATGCTTTTCATCATTTGGTGCTCCCTGGAACTTTGTTTACTTTTCTGTTTAAAAACTGTGGGACAAAATGAAAGGTTGACTTAAAGACATGTATACACATGGTAAGTTTCTTGGTTTAATAAATCTGTATGTGTCTTAGAAAACTATATTTAATCATTCTGAAATTAAGGCTGAATTTTTTGTTCCTACTCACAGGAGCCTAGAAGAGCTTACCTCTTGAAAATGGGGTTTTAGGTAAGTCTGAACAAAGCTATCCCTTTCTTCAGATTCTTTAGCTTTGTAAGCTTGAGTCCCCTGTTTTTATAGTCAGTGCCCCCATCCCTGTAAGTGTTCAAAGCCAGGTTGAATTGGAAGATGTTCCTGCCTGGGGCGGGGTGGGGAGGGGGTGGCTGGGTGTGAAACTAGGTGGTCTTTAAGGTCCCTTCCAATGCAAACCGTTCCATGACTCTACAACCATAGGGCTGTAAAAGCAATCCTCCTCATGATGTGGCTCAGTGAATTGTTGCAGCTTAATGAATTAGTCCATGCAATGGGAAATTCTGTCAATTAGACTAGGAATATCAGCTGACAGCATGACCACCTCATAAGCGATAAAAAATGTGGGGTCTTTAGGTGGAGAGAGAATTTGAGTGTCAAATCCTGCACTCAGCACCCTGGACTGAGGGGCAGTTTGCCTTGTGGCAGACTTGGATCAAGCCCTCTCTGCCAGGCAAGTTGTGGAGACAATGGGGGGTTTGGATGCCTCCAGCACGGTGTGAGTCAGGATGACTCTGGGTCCTAGTGGGGCTAGGCAGCGTACTCGGGACCTGACATTTGGGTGTCTGGAAAATACAACCAGCAGAAATTGTGGTGTACTGCCACCAGGCTTTCTCTAGTCATCCTGGTTTTATTCCCTCCCCTGTTCAAATCTGGCTTACCTGCTAACTCCTGAGCAAAGGTCCTTTTTATCTGTCTGTTGCTGGAAAGCTCAGTGTTGTGTAAACTGGCCTGGTATATAAAACCCAAAATTCTGCTGGTAACATCAGGTTTGGAGCCAGATAAGGCTGTATCCATCTGTATGATTTTCCTGTTTCTGCCTCCATCATTCCCTGCAACTGGCAGGATAGAGAGGAACACTATTTGTGGTGCAGATCCTTCAACCAGTCAGCCAAAGGCCCTGAAGTCCCCCTTGACTGACCTCAGACTTCTGGTTGGGACTTCATTGCTGCCCACTTGAAGAACCAGTAGTGGATAACAACCAGAGGGCTGTAACAGGCTGGAGAGTCTCTTCACAATGTCTCTTAGCTGGATCCCAGGGAGGCAGCAGACTTCCTCGTGGGTTGGGTCTGGTCAGCATTTCAGGCATTTTTTCCTCTCTGAAGAGAGCCACTGATGAAATCTACCTCTTTTTTTATTGCTTGACTGAGGCAGTCGTGATGGGGGGGGTGTGTGCTGACTCACCCTAGAGCAGCCCCTCCCTCCTGGATGGGCCTTCACCCAGGTGTCATTTGCCTGGCACTCAAGTTCCAGTGCCTCATGCCCATGTGAGAAGGTGAGGCTGGCTGGGAGGGGATTTGCCTGCCGCCATGAGTAGTATCTACATAAAATGTAAGGATCATCTAACCTACAGGAACTGATGACATTTGCTCAGGCACTGATCTTTCAGCATCAGATCCTTTGCTTTCTATGACTATTTTTATAGTATCTCATGAGCATTGAGGCCTGGTAACAAAACATGTAAAGCTAAAATGAGCTCCTATGGATGTGATCAGCCTCATGCAGCATTCCTGTGCATCCTCCCTGAACAGGCAACATCACTCCCTCCTCCACACCCTCCCCCAAATCGTGAGAATCAACTGGAAAATCTCTAACAAAACTACCAGATGCACCATCACTCAGCATCAGGTTTAAACAATGGGCCAATATAGTTCTCAAGTGAGAAATTTGAGATTAAGGTATAAACATGAATGAGAAATGGTGCCAGGTTTGGAGGGATTGAGGGATTAAGCGATTCAATGAAAGATGAAACTTCAGAAAATGTTTGAGCCTGTTTCAAAATCCTTGAAACTCAAAGGCAAAGAAAAGTAACCTCTTAGTTGCTCCACACCTTTGCATGTCTTTGCCGCTGCCTGCAAAGGCAGCTTTTATGCTTTAGTGACCAGAAAGAAAAATGTGTCTCAACCACAAACTTGTACACAGTTCCAGCTAAATAAGCTCTTCACTCTGTGTCCATGTACAAGAAACACAAGTTCTCTCTTACAAGTACAAAGTTTCTTATGCATTTCTCCTCAAATTCATCAAACCTCATGAAACTTTTCTGACTTGAGGCACAAGAAATAGAGAGTGGAAATACTCATGACAGCCTTAGTTCAAACACTTGATTGTGAGAATCCTTAAATCCTGCGAGGCTCCATGCTCTCCTGGAGAAATGCAAATGAATGGGACAACCAAGTAACTACTTGGATTTCGATAAATTTTTTGTACCTTTCCTGGTACAACATAGAAGGGCAAAAAGGTCACTGATCCTGACTGAAACTCAGTTGGAGAAAAAGAGCAATGGCTGTGCCCAAATTAGGCTGTCGAGGTGGTAGGTCAAATAGGTAAGCCTCTTTTCACTGGAAGACTTTCTTCTTTCTAAATCAGTATACCTTTAATATTGCACACTGGTTTCTTGGCAGAAAGTATTGTTTCCAAAGTCCTTTCAAACCATGGTCAGGAAGCTCAGTGGGCTACATATTTCCTTTGGAATGCAATGGGGAACAGCTTGAAGTACAGCCTGGGGACCACAGAGAGCAGCTAGCAACAAGGACACCCGTGCTTCACTTCTTGTCTTGCCATGCATTTCTTTGTAGAAATGCACACGTTTGACCTTTTACTGTAGTGTAAACCTGAAAATAGGGGTTACAGTAATTTGTGCTGTACAGAAGCATAATAGATGTCCATCACTATTTGGAAAGGTCACTTAAGACTGTTTCAGTGTTTCATTTTGTTGAATTTCTCCATCAAATGACTCTGTAAGATATCAGTGTGGCAGCCAGCTGAAATTAAATGTTAATTACACACCTTCCAGAAAGAAATGAAACTTTCTGTGTCTCCTGTTTCTCCGTAATGTTGGGCAGTACAGAAACTTTAATGCTGCCAATACTGTTGGCTCAAACAATGCTTTTGACATTTCAAGAATTAAGCATGAAGGATTAGTAGAAAAATGGCACACTGTTATGCATGCAGAGCAATCCTTAACCCTTCACACATCCCAAAAAATATATATACATGGTCTGAGTGCTCAGTGAAGAGACACTGGGAAAAGGGCATTTGGCTTTCCTTTCATCATTACAAAGGATTTACATTTGAGCTTCCTCATTCCCCTCAAACTCTGAAAGGATCAGAACACAGGAGAATATGATTAGAGCTCTGCAAAAATTTGACAGAAGATAGAATGAAAGCTAGGCTAGGATAAATTATCCTTGCTAAAAGAAAACTAAATACCATAATTTTATTCTTGAGGATTAGGCTGTAGTGATTTAAGGCTACATGAGAGCACTGAATTGGAGATTTAACATGCTTTAGGATATGCTTATCAATTTCACACATGGAACTAATTCACCTCCACTTTTCTGACTAGATAAATGACAGTCAAAGGTCGTCAAGGGAGCCAGGATGCTGAACAGGGATCTAGCAAGTACAATGTTAGTTTCTGCAACAATTGCCATGTTTTTCTTTTTATATCAACTCATCTATACTCCTATCATGCTATACTCCTCCTATTACCATCCATTAAGATTCTGTAATGCTGGCTCTCCCAAACCAACTTTTAGTGAAGTTTGGAAGGCATGTCCTCGCTGCACATCAAATTCCTTTTACAACTCTGAAATGCTGTCAGGTCTTAACATGCTCAGGCTGTACCAAGGCCAAGTTAGATAGTAATCAGTTGTCATGCTTTGAGAACATTTGCTCTAAAATGTGTCAGTACATTTCTGTGAGGGAAGAGCTGCCAAGGAGGTGCCCTGTGAGGACAGAGGCAGGGAGCAGTGCGGAGCTGCCATCCTGCATGTGTGCCAAACACCTAGAAAATGAGGACAGTGTGTTTGCACACTTTTACACTTGGGGTCTGGAATGGTCTTTTCAAACATTTAGTTTGTCCTTTGGGACCACCAAGACCCTGCATTACAGCAGCATTACCTGTCCTAAAGATTAGACAGAGCATGTGAGAATGGGATACACTTGTTATCAGATAGTGCTTTAGCAATGATCAATAATGTAACGTTTAGAGTCACAAGGGTCACTCAGGCTTAATTTTTTAGTCAGTAGTTAATAGTCTTCTTTGTGCTATCTCTTCTTTTTTCAAATATAAAGCTGTGAACATTACCTTTTGAAAGGTCTCTCCAGCATTTTATGAATTTTTAATAGGCATTTCTGTTTTCAAACAGCAACAATACCTGTGCCTAGAAAATGTCTTTAGCACCTAGTCTGGCCACAATCCTCCTTCACCTAGGCACATGATGAATTAAATTTTAGAGTGTGATTTCCATTAATATAAATCAACTCCTTTAAGATGCATTCATGATTAAGGATAGGAAGGTAGGTATCATCTAAGGGGTTCATCTGTCACTGCAATATTATTCTTCAAATTAACACAATAGCCATCCATAGCCTAAAATTTTCAGAGGAGAATATGTTCAATTTGCTCAGAAGTCCTGTTTAGAATCACCTATAGAACAAGGACAAAATATAGAGAAGCATCAATGACAAAAGCTCCTTTCTGCTCATTTAGGATGTGTTCTAGAGCTCCAAGAGTTTGTACGTGCTTCCATTAAAATTCTGTCCACAGTGTCTGTCTGTCTGCTGTCTGTCTGTCTGTCTGTCTATCTATCTATCTATCTATCTATCTATCTATCTATCTATCTATCTATCTATCTGTCTATCTATCTGTCTACCTATCTGCTGATACGTGTAAGTACTTCACAAGATGTAACTCTAATCTGAAACTTGTCATGCATCTTAATGAATTAGCTAGTAGTGGAATCAACTGGCGCTTTGCAGTAGCCTTACATGAAATATATAGACTCATTTTGAAACCATGCCTCTTATTTGCTCCTTAGGGAATAAAAACATCCCAAACAACAAGCAGAAGAATAAGAGTGTGATCAAGGAAGGCAATATAGATCTTGTGGCACTGAGAAACCTCAAACTCACTTCAGACAGAGAATTTTCAATAGATAACATAATTAACCAGTAGCCCGTATTTATCTAGACAATAACAACATTACATACAATCTTACAGTGTTTTTTGTTTTAAACAAAAAAGTGGTTATCTTTAACTTATGAAGGCTTTTTGTATGACTGCAGACTGAAAAATGGCAGTTTCTTGTTTAAATTCTATTAAAAAAATTAAAATAATAAAAAAAGAGGAATGGCTGTGAGGACACATACTGCATTAAATGCACTCGGGCAGGCATGGGTCCCAGGCTGAAACAAGGAGCAGGCTGGACTGATGAAACAGAGTCAGTGAGTCAGATTCTTTCTTCTCTTAGCACCGGCTCCAGATCTGAGTTCACTGCACCTCAGAAAATTTCTCCTTGGAATATGCAATTACTGCTTGTCAGATGCAGTGTAAGCTACATGGGCAAGTTAGGGCCCATGTGTACTGCCTTCCCTGGTGGGTCAGAGCTGTCAGTGAGCAATGGAGCTCACAGCTTAACCACCCTCTGCATGATTCCTTGTTGAGATGCAAGATACAAGTTCCTGGGCAGAGGTTAGGGATTTTTGTTCAGATACTAGTAATTGCATTTTTTCATAAGTATGTGAAGGCAGTGCTGGTGAAGAATCTGCCAGGGCAGAATTTCTTTTTCACTAGAAAATTCCCTTTTGTCAAAAATTTGAAATATTTTGTAAAAGTGTGTCAATCGCAAAATAGTCATACATGAAATGACATTATTGGCCAAATCAGACAGTGTCAAATTCAGGTTCAAATATGTGAAGCTATGTGGCAATGACGGGGTGGATACACAATTTCTTAGAGCAAAAGGTGTCCAAGATTATAATCCAGGTAAGAGAATACTCCATCCACTGAACTGTGATTTGCCATTAAAAAAAAAACCACACAAAAAAACCCCCACACACACACACACAAAAAAAAAAGAAACCCCAGATGTGGTCTTAATTTTTTAGTGAAGGAATACACAAGTGCTAAAGAAACATCCCTAGAATGAATTAGAAGGTGGATTTTAAAATACTGCAGATGTCTGTTGTCAGAACTGTGAAAACAGACAGATGTTTGTTTCCTTGTGCAATTGCTACTATTGTGCAAGTGGTTCCCAGCATGGTAAACAAAGGTGAGAGGGTGAGGTAGGCAGCAGGGAGAAATGTGTTTATTTGTCAAAGCCATTTTGGTGACTATAGCTACAAATACATATGATATTGGGATATGTAGTGTTGGATACCATTAACATTTATGAGCAAATTCAATAGTGTGTAGCACCATCAGTTCTTTTACCACAGTCAATAGTCATAAGCTCTGTATTTGACTAAATATCGTCCATTTAACATTCAATTACACCTGAAAGAGCACTGATATTGGCAGGGCTACAGTTAACTTTCATCTGAGTAGCTAGCATTGGGCAATGTTTGAATTTGTGCTGGAAACAGTTTTGATAACACAGGGATGTTTTCATTACTGCTGAGAAGCCCTTACACAGAGCCAGGTCCTTTTCTGCTCCTCATCCCACCCCACCCACGAATGGTCTGGGGGTGCACAAGAAATTGGAAGAGGTCACAGCCAAGACAGCTTGACCCCACCTTTGGTCAGGTTCCATGCCGTATGACATCATGCTGCGTATACAGAGCAGGGGGAAGAAGAAGAAAGGAGGGGATGTTCAGGGTTGGGGCATCTTCCCAAGTAGCTGCTATGAGGCCCTGCTTTCCTGGGGATGGCTGAGCACCTGTCTGCTGATGGGAAGCCGTGAATGAATCCCTTGGTTTGTTTTGCTTGCATGTGCAGCTTTTCTTTACCTGTTAAACTGTCTTTATTGCAACTGATGAGTTTTCTCTCTTTTCCCGCTGAGGGGGAGTAAGCAAGGGGCTAGACAGAGTACCAGACAGCTAAATGCTGTTAAAGTGAGGAGAGGAAACTGGCCCCATTTGAGGAAACAATTTAAAAGACTTGGTACAGTCTTATTCTAATGTAATTTGCAAATTTGCTGATTTTTGGAGTTTCTTGTCAGGCGTCCCTTGGATCTTCCCTACTGTAGAAATATTAAATAGTGTTTGGGGATTCAACATTAAAATCTGAAACTACTGCTAGATGTGTTCTCTTCTCCAAATTACAGAAACATTGGAATTGACCCGAGTTCTAACTCATCAGCTTAATTCTGCTGAATGTTGCACTTAATTCCACTGAATTGTTTACCAAATAGTCTCAGGTACTTGGCATCTTTCCTCTGCTGTGTTAAATACTCTTGCAGAAATACTCTGCAATCACTAGACTGAGATCCATTCATTGCAAAACAACCACTGAGCTAATGACTCACATTTGGCTTCTCCTCTTCACAGTCTTGTTTCCTAAGAAAGTTTGCATGTGTAAGTTCATGTGCATCTTTCCTGTCTGCCTCCTTGGATATTTTTCAGCTATTGGCCAGCTTTAACTATATCCGACACATGACTAAGAGTCCCAAGGGCACCACAGATTCAATGGAAATGGAAAAATGAGGAAAAACAGGCGAGCCTTCAGGTCTGTCATTAAAAGACAACATCTAATGCTGCAACACCTACTAGACAGGAGAGAATATACACAAGCCGTAACTGTAGTTATCAGTGCTGCTATGGGAATCTCTGAGGCACACCCACATGGGATCTGGGGACTGTGCCAGAAGATCCAAATTTGCAGGCAACCAAGACTTCTTGATCTCATTGCTTCTAGTGCTGTTCCCTCTGACTTCCCTCTTTTCAAGAAATTCGGAGTTTTAACAAATGAAAATGGGGGACTCCTCTGTCTTGAGAGGTATAATACTTAAAAATGTATAAAGACAGAATCCCAAGGATCCAATTATTTCAGGGGAGATACTGAATGTATATAGGCTGGTATAGAATTGCAACAGGTTGAATCTAGATAATTTGGATTTTCAGAAGCTAATTTTTTTATAAAAAAAAGTGTGTCATACATGGATCTGATTTTGCTCGAGAATTAAAATCAAAACTACCCTAAAACTTCAAGTTTCCCCAGACTCACATTTTTATCTTATGTGTTGAGCTGCACAGATTACATACATCAAGTAAGACAGACTTGATCCTATGTGAAGAGTGATTCAGGGGTTCCCAGAGTCGTGCAAAGTGAGTTAAAGGCAGTAGCAACTCCTCTGTTCTTTGCCAGGTGATTATAAAAAAAGGTCAGGAGAATTGCTGCTTTTAATTTTGAGTTGTTTTCCACCAGATGGTGCTCCTTCCCTTGTCCTGAGGTTGTTTTCCTATCAAGTAATACATAGCTGTATCTACACCCAGCCCTTCCTATCTCTTTGTCTGTGTCTACCCACGCTGTGTACCTGGATGCACTGCACTGGGTCACTGTCTCTGGCCAGCTCTGCTTTCACAGGGCTGACCTTGGTTGTGCATGGCTGCTTTACAGGTCGTTTTGGGTCTGTTTGATTCTTCAAAACCTTATGCGTTATGGAACTGTGGTATTGCAGCTGAGTCCAATCCCAACGTGTCAGTACAGCTCACTGCTTTGCTGCCACCGTACATACCTTTATGGCACTGTCTGAGACAAGCAAACCAAGACACGGGCAGTTCCTCCACACTCCAGCATGACTGTTAGAGGCCATGATGTGTCCATCAAGCGTGGGATTATGACCCCTGATGGAATGTGTCAGCTCTTTGGAAATCAAATATTGGTTTCTCCAGACTAGAACTGTATCAATGTAAACAAGTGGATGACATACCAAATTAAAAACAAAGGCTGAGTCAAGCAGGAAACAAGACTGATTTTACAGTGTCTACATCCCATGTTTTCCAGAGCACTTGCTGCACTTACCTCGACACTGGGTTGTTCATTCCCTGCTGTGGGCTGATCTTGCATCAGCCAGAACCGAGGCACTTTGGGTCACCCAGGGCAGGTCACCAAGAGGTCTTGTAACTTCCACTTTATCTAGTACCAGGAAGACAGCAGGAAAGGATGCTATGAAGAGAAATTTATCTCTTCTAAAAGCTCTGAAAAGTATAAAATGTTAACACAATGTCCCATGACTTTGTCACTTTAGATGCATGGAGTGATACCGTGCAGAATAGCAGAGGCACTGAACCATAAAGAATGTTACTGGGACCTTACAAGCCTCCAGTCACTGGATTCATAGTGTACATTACAGTGACAGTTGCAGTCCTGTCCTTCAGTCATCAGAATCCTCAACCTGCTCACAGCCCTCGGTAGCCCTCACCTCTGCCTTTCTCATGGATATCCTGTTAAAAACACCTTAAATAACTGAGTATATGTTTTGCTGAGTTTATGTTTTTCTTTTTATTTCTTTCCCTCTCTCCTTATATTTAGCCTTCTGTCAGTTCCCACCCTACCTTCCGTTCCCCATTGGTGGTGCATTATTGGTCTTGTTCAAGAGACACACTTACTGGATGGCTCAATGGTTAAACCAGCGTCAGGAAGGGATGAGTGGGGGTTCCAGCATCTGATACAAATACATGGCAAGCAGTAGGAGTTGCTTTTCTAAAGGGCTTTTGTGCTTTGCTGTTGCCATGTTACTGGGCTAGGAAGGGGGCAGGTAAGAGATTGTAGTGATAGAGCTATGCCTTTTCATAGGAAGTTCTTGAGGTGTTTGTTTTATGAGCCTGAGAACTATCATCCCCACCATTCACCTCTTCATGAAATAAGGCAGACACTTGCCCAAGCTGCTCAGTGAGTCACTGTTGAACAGATATGCCTGGGCTTTAACGTTCAACTCTGTAATGCATTTTAGGGACTCTGTAACAACAGAAGATTTCAAAGAGAATGAAAATGATTGAAGAAAACTCCGGTGAGACCAGATGGCTATAACAAACCTAAGGGTTGTAACTGTTGAGTCCTAGTCTCTCCTGTTGAAGGTTACTCATTCACATATGTCCTTCCATCCATAGCTCAAGAGCTATCTTAAAAACAGACAGGATATTTGTTAGAAGGGTGAACTAAAATTCCTTTCTACTTCTTTCCTTTTTTCCAAAACTTTTAGTGGAAAAAAAATTTCTGCTGTGAATAACTTTAATTTCCTTCTTGTTTTTTTTTTTAAGATTATCTGTTTTTTCATTACTTATTTGCCTTATTTATGTGCAATTGTGGATATTTAATTTTAATAGCAAAAAGTATTACACTTTATTCACTGTCAAGCAACTGAGTCCTAGAAATAACTTCTTCACAGACTGTCCATTAGCAGGATGGTGACCAATTGCACAGACCTCGAGACTCATTCTGAGCCTAATTTTCCTTGATGTTTTAGTGATGTATTGGGTCATGTGATCTGTTGTGAGGTCTGTATGTCCTGGTTTTTCAAATGCATATATGCAGTAACCTTCATGGACAGATCCTCTCTTAAAGCACAAAGGGGCAAAAACATACGCCCATGGTTGTGAGTAGAGTGATAGAGCCACTGCATGTGTTTGTGCCAAATCATGGCTTGGCTTCGCGAACGAAGATTTGGGAAGGGCTCTCCCCACGCCTGCTGCAAGCGCGCTGATGGCTAAAGAGGCCGATGCGAGATAGGCAAGCCCGGTTGCAAAAGGCACAGCAGAAAGTCTCCATAGGCGGTGTTGGTGAGGCATGGTTCTTTCTGCGTTGTCTTTTCTCCTCCAGACTGATTCTGCGTGCATTCTCAAAGGAATCAGCAGCGTTATGGATGGTGTGTCTCCACGCCTCCCGATTGGAGGCCAGTGTGGACCATTGATGATAGTCAATATGGCCAAGGCTGAGGTGTTGTTTCAGAGAGTCCTTGTATCTCCTCTTTGGGGCTCCTCTCTTGCAGCAGCCAGTGCCAAGTTCACCATAGAGCACGATCTCAGGGAGGCGGTGATCCTCTATCCTGGAGACGTGCCCTGCCCAGCGCAGCTGCATTCTCAGCAGCATCGCCTCAATACTGGTGACTGCTGCCTTCAAGGATTAATGACAGCAAATGTTATGGCTCAAGATCTATTTGTTAGTATGGATTGAAAAGTCTATTTCAGTTTGTTCTTTTTCTACCTCAAAGTTTGCCCTTACTTTAGAAACAATTCATAGGAGTGTTCTCATCTTCACTCTCCATCTACCTTAATACTAGGCTGCATTTACAGGACAAGGAAAATTACTAGAAGAATTTAAGCTCTCATTTGATCCATTACCCAAAAGAAAAAAATTTGTGGTGTTTTTGTCTAAATGTATTCCTTCTTGCCCATTTAGAGCTGCTTGATTCATAGGTCTCTGGGAATGATTTTTTCCAGAGGACAAGTTGACTATTGGCTGGTCAGGGTGAACACTGATGTTCACAGCATGAACAGTCAAAATTCTGATGGGACAATAGGGCTGCAGGAAATAGTTGTTTGTGATATAGGAATGCAAATTGTAAAGTGTGCGTGCAGAAGAGTTAATCCAACAAAAAGTGTTTTTATCTCAAGACATGCAAGCAGTTTAAGACTGTACTGCCCTTCCCTAGACATTTTAATTACAGGTGGAGAGAGATAAGCTAGCACTCAAAGTGACAGCAAGCTTTGTATTGAGACCAAAGGAATAAATATCTTTCTCATTACCAATCTCAGGCATGGGCAGGCAGAAGAAAAGGTAATATTAAGATACAGGACAGGTCTAGATATCCTGCCTCCTCCCTACACCAGCCAACTGGGGGCAGTGGAAGCATAACTCCATTGCTGGGCTGGAGCAATTTGGACTCTTGATGTTTAGCAGTAGCACCAGCGATAGTGAATGTGCTAGAAGTTACAAGTGCAAACTGCTTTTGATGTTTTGTAGACTCACAAAATATAATGAAGATAGTCTTGCACTGACAAAGAGAGAGGTAGGTTAATCTAACATCTTAGTTTTACCTCAGCTCTGAACTTAGCAGGCTATAAAAGCTAGTGCTGGAGCAGGGTGAAGCAGGACTGTCCGAGGAAGGAGAGTTTGCCAAAGTTTGCCAAGGAGCTGCTGCGATTCAGAGCTTATCAGAACTGAAGTGACAAAAGAAGAATGCACTCCAGAAAGCCTGCAGCTATGCAGCTCAGATGGGCACTGCTCCTGGCATGGGGCCGTGGTATTGATTGCTGGACTAGCACTATCTGATGTCCTTGAAGCTGATGGCACATGTTTTCTGAGTTGGGCGCCTGCATTCAGATTTGAGTGTTGGGTGTCAGGAGTTTCTTTTCTTGCTCTTTTGTTTTGTTTTTCATAGACGCTATAGTAAACTCTGTTTGTTTACCAAAAAGAGTTTAGTGTCTAGACCGAAGTCTCATTCACCACTAAAATCCTCTTGTAAGATTTTCCGAGGCAGAGTATGAGGCTCTCTGCAGCACTGGCACTGGCAGTGACAGTGCCCTTGGCACCCACCGTGACATTGTAGCTCCTAGGGCTGACAAATCCTTTTCAGGGGCTGAGCATTTCCTGGGGAAATGCATCTAGCTGAAAGGCTCTCAGCCTTTTTCTCTCCAGGACATAAGAAGAGCCAACAAAACTGTACTATATAGATACTGCATATTAGTGAAGCAATGATGAGTTTCTCCGTGTCTTTCTCAAGGGAACTTTGAAGTTTGGGAATGTGTATTTTAATAACAACCTGGGACTGTACTTGCTGGTCTTTGCATTTGGCTTGCCATTTTGTTTACTACAGTGTTTGTGAAATAGGGACAAGCCATAAACATCCATCTAGCTGCACCTCTGCAATGACATGATCTGACATGCACGAGTATTTACAGTGGAAGTGTTCCTGCAGCCTTTTTAGTTCTTTGTGGGTTCTCAAGTCATCCAGTTAGGGCGAAAAACAACCATAACATGCTACTGAGGTCACAGGATGAATAAGACATTATGAATAGTCATGCTGGAAACAAAAGCTTTGGTGAATATTCGGTGAGAACTGTGGGGGTTGACAAAAGTTTGCAGAGCAATTCAAATTAATGAAGCACATGGAAAAATGTTACCTTGTGGATGATTTCCAGGCAAAAAGAGTTTTTGAATAAACTGTTCGATGTTGGGATTTCACTCACCCTTATTTTCATCTGAGTTGTGAATCATCCGGACATCACCATGAAGGTAAATCATTAAGTAAAAAAATTTAGGGGGCAGGAGGGTGTGTGGGGGGGTGGATGGCAATCAATGTGTCAGGTTTACCCTATGTCCCAGAGCAGTGAATAATTGCTTTGTGTTGCTGTAGCAACTGGATGGCTTAATGCCTAAGCTTAAACTTCTCCTCATCAGTGTCAGATCTTCTGAGTGGGTTGTAAATAAATGTAAATATATCTTTTTTTTTTTCATCAGAAACTTTGCCAACAGATGAAATACTTTTCTTTCTTATGCCATTTTAAAAGAGAGCATATACTAACATGCCTGCATAATACCTTGTCCATTTGTGACAAGGCTTTTCTCCATATCATGTCTTATTGCCAACAGTAACAGTAACAGTCAACAACTTCCTTCACGAACTGCTGTGATTTTATCTGGAAGTTTCAATCAGATGCATATTTGTAAGCTTTTCTCGACTATAGATTGCGAACGTTTATACATTTATTCTCCCAGCAGCTGTGTAAAATGATACAATGTTTTATAGCTCTGGACCTGAAAGATAAATATGGTATAACTTGCATATAGTGTTGCAGAAAGTCTACAGCAGTACAAGAAAAACACTCCAGATTTCTTAAGATCAACCCCAGAGCCCTAAATACACAATCACTCAAGCTAAACATCAACTCTGCGATGACGGATCCAGGCATATCTGTCCCTAATATGATAAATTGCAGACACACTGGCACAAAAAAGGTGGTGTGAGGTTGCATGCTAGAATGTCTATTTTTCTCAGTCTTATGTAATCTTTGCACGTTGATATGTTTTTCCTACCTGTGAGGTAGATTTTTCAGATTTTTCTTAAGTGATTCGACATACTTCAAGTCCACTCTGGTCATTTGGTCACTTATTTACCCTTTCTTCCACAAAATAAGAAAAGGCTTGCCACCTGTCAGGAAATTTCCAGTGGAAGGACACAATTGGTAGCAGCTACCAGCTGAAAGTAAGAATGTGCTTATTACATGAAAGTGCATGCTTAGCAATTAAAATTTTCTCAAATAACATTGTAGTTGTTTTTGTGTTTTATATACAGTATTAAAAATAAAATAGTCTACCACATGTAATTTATGAAAGGAGCTAATAATGAGTTCATTATTGCATAGCAAGGCAATGTTGCAGTCGTGGTTATAGGCCTAGCCAAAGTCTTTGATCTTCTGGTTCATTAATGTAGAAATGAAAAGACTTTAGCTAATTATCCCAGTAACTGGTCTCACTCAAGTCTCAGTCAGTTCTTATTCAAGGGTTTACCCTTTCATTTTCCATCCTCTATGCAGGGAGTGAGTCACCTGAGTCATTGTCCTTTCATATAAGAGATTTGTTATTTTCATAGCTCTCTCCAAGGGACTCATCTGTCTATAAAATTTGCAATTGAAACAATTTGAAAAATGCCAGGTGATGTAGCTATTTGCAGTGACACCATTGCAATACTAGTTAAAAGAAACAGATTTTAAATAGGCAAATGCAGCACTTAAGAGTTCAGCTGCCACAGGGCTGAACTGAGTATCATCAGAGCATTACTGTGCTCTTAGGGCTTCTTCCTCTGCTCCCAGTCGATCAGGTTGTGAAATCCATGACTAATTGAGAGTCAATGTTAACAGGGCATTTAAAAAGGCCGCTGAGGGTGAATTCTTGAATCTGCTCACCTGGCTATTACAGTGCACTCTGTCAGAAATGAACAGCAAATATTTTCTACTAGAAAAACTCAGTATCTGTTTAAAGCTTCTGATCAGCTCTAGCCTCTCTACACAAGAACGTGGCATAGTTTATAGCTTTCATTCACTGCCAAATACTGCAAACGGCCACTTCTATTCAGACAAATTTCAATCAAAATTATGTAATATTCATTCTCAATTCTAAATGAAAGAAATCTGTTCTGGATGGTGATTCTAAAATGTAGTCTTTGTTTTATACACAGATTGTGGTTCTCATCGTTCATCTCAAATCATATTAATAGTTACCAAATGTTGCTTAGTAGATCACTGCCAGAGTCCCTTCCCTTGTTACCTCATCTTTTTCATTATTTTAATAACAACAATTCAATTACAGCGCATTGGTAGGTTATGTTCTTGACTTAGAACTTGCACACAAAAATATTTTATGCTAGGATACTAAGACACACATCCTGTGTTTCTTATTGTTGTAAACAAACCACAGTTATTGAAGAATTATGTCATTAGAAACTCACAGTAAGTACATATGTTACAGTGTTAATATGATAAATGTTTGGAATAGCAAGTTCTAATACGATTTCTTTCTCGTTGTATCCTTCAATGAGTGATGAATCCATGGGAGAACAAATCATGGCTTACCTGCCTTGACTGCCATTGATTTTCCAGGGATTAAACCCGGTGCTGGGAATGGAGTTTGTTTTATGCAACTATGCTATGCGGAGAAAAATGCTGAAGGTAATATTTAACAATGGTTGGACTCACATATAATTAACCATCATTTTCAAGGGAATTTGCTTCTGTTATTTTTTTACTACACACAATCCCACACAGGCAGGTGGCTGCTTTCTTTTAACTTGTACCCTTATGGACAGTGGAGTTCATGGTGCCTCACTGCCTCTACATACAACACTGTTGGAGATGTGAAGAGAGATAGGATGTACAGTTTAGAAGATGAAGTCATGTGGTGAGAGGAATATGATAGTAGTTTGTAACTGCAGTATATGGCTGAACATGAGCAGGGTAAAACTGAGCCAGGTGACCAGGATAAACTTGTTGCCAGAATGTGATATATCACTGAATAGTCTTATAAAGGAAGAGGTACAAGTGCCATTCTGAGGAACACTGAAAACTAGTCTAGATGACAGACTAGTTACAATGGCAGTTATAATCATTTCAATTCACAGAATACACCTGATTGATCAAGGAACTGATTTAGAGGGACAAAAACATCCCTAAAGCCTATAGCACCCCTGGTCTGATCACTCGCCTGACTGTGGTGCTAACAGGAAGTTAAACTAGACACCTGATGAGGTCTCTTCTAGCCTGGTCTGTCCTATGAAATCACAGAATGTTTAAGTCTGAAAGGACCACTGAAGGTCATCTATGAATATAACAATCAAATAAATAAATCCAAGTGTATGGTAAAGAAAAGAAATACAGAAAGTGACTTAACCATTTCCTGTACAGTCCATAAGCTGAAACTCCTCCATCCCCTTGTTTTTCCCTTTCCCCCTCGCTTTCCTTTTCTTCTCTTGTAAGTTTTGGCCATATTATCACACTTTTCTGTGTGTATGTGTTTTGACCCAAGAACACGATTTTGTGCACTTTCTCTTCATACACAAGAATGCTCAGATCTACACATATTGTGCCTATCACAATTTAGATTAGATCATCAAGACGTGTAACTAAATTGGGTAATTGGCAGTAGTGACACAATATCCAATCCATTTTTGTAGCAATGGTGTAATCTCTTAGTAAAGAAATCGACTGACTCCAGATTTGGCAGCTCCATACATGTTTCTTTTGGGAATGCTCTTGAGATTCACTTCTACAATGTGCATATGTGTGTGGAGATATGTGGTAAAGCCACCTGTCTGCTTCATCAGCGGTTCACTTCACTATTTGGGGGGCCGATTGCCCCTGCTAGGGTGATTGCAACAGGCATTGGTGCCTGTTAATGTCTGCATGTAACAGAAAGATTTCCTAAAGGGCATGAGACCACTGGTGAAGTTACCTAAAGATCACAACTCCAGCTCCAAGGCTTTTGCTGTGCTAGGGAGTGGTTTAAGGAGAGATTCACTCCTTTGAAATTCAGGGCTGTGTTGCTGCGGGTCACTGAGCCTGGTTGGCAAGCTACAGAATAAATCCTAGTAAAGTCACTACAGTTCTTCTCATTCTTTCCTCCCACAAATGCACCATGCCAGCTCCTAAAAGCCATTTCAGAAAGCACATGGGAGAAACCTGGGAGAATGTTTTTCTTTCTAAATAAATCAAGTAATTAATTCTGACTAATACAATGTTGCACCGTAACCCTGTGCAGGGGTGATGAGGTACCAGCTTCATGCCAGTGTGTCTCACTGCAGTGCCTGTGATGTTCATATGATCCCTTCCCATGATTTAGTAGCCTGCTTTGTTAGAGGCAGATGCAGCTTCTCTGCACAAACAGCCACAGAGCTGAATTAAATTGTCCCTTGTCCTGGCAAAAGTGATGTACACGTAATTTAATCTGGGAACAAGGTACCAGATATAAGGATTAGTAAAATGAAATCTCTGCAGAGTAAAAGGCTTCTGGATAATATTGTGGCTATCAGACGGGACAGCCCCTCCCAAAGACTAATGCAGTAGAACTCTACGGATAAAGGCTGAACTTCCATGCCCCTCAAGTTTAATTAGCATTGTAAATGTTAGTATAATAATCCGGTATATCCAAGACCTTCCTTTATGGGGTCCCTAGTTTACTCTGTAGAGTCCTCATATCTAGACATATCCACTGAAACTTGGAATGTCTCACAAACAGGAACACATTCATCTTCATATTCAAGAAGAGTAGCCTCATTAGCATCACAGACTAGAGAGACCTAGAGAGGCAAATTGCTGAAAGACTGTAGCAGAACCCAGAGGAACAACCCAGGCCACTGTCTTATTTCTGTGCTGCCTAAGCAGGAGTATTTGCTCCATGGTGCAAGTTTCATAGTGGGAACCAGCTGACTTTCTCTGAGGTCAGTGTTAAATATTTGTTTAGTCTATCCCCCATCTCCCTTAAAACAATATTTCCCCTGGTCATGCATGCATGGAATATGCATATTCCCTGGCAGATAGTGTACTCGTATATCCAGCTAAGGAATGTGAAGAAAAACTCCTGGGACTTACAAGGATATGTCACATGTATCTACTGAAAGATTTCCTTAGAACTGCTAGCAAAGTGAAAGTATAGTAAGGAAAGGGTGCATTGTTTCAATTTCATTCAACAAACAAATAAAAGTACTTGCAGTTCCATGGAATTTTAACACAGTTAATCATAAACTTGATATTTGCATCTCACAGGCACTGAACATTGTGTAGTTACTGGAGCTGGGATAAACTGGTTTGGAAAGATTTGCCTGCTATGGCTATGTTCAAGGGTTAACCCTCACTCCCCTACTCAGATGTTGGCAAAGGAAATCCTCTTAATCACAAAGATTGGAAGTTAGCCTATGAATTGTTCACACCTCATCCTATCTTGCAGGTAGCTGCTTGCTTTGAGATGCCCTCAAAAGATCAGTTCTGCTATGATTCCTAAGGCTAACTAGAACCATGAAGGGTTGGGTTTTTATTGTCCTTTGCACCTATGCAGTTCTTAGAGCCCCCGCTTCATTCATTTCTGTGAAGCTATTCCAACTTTTCCTTATGGCAGTTGTCTCCATTCCCTGATTCTAAATGCTGAAATCTTAGAATCTTCCTTAATAACCTTTCCCAAATACATGAATGTACGTACTATTTTGAGTGCACTCGGCTCACATTCATGCAGTGAGACAGATATACGTATAAAAAGTCTCTCAGTTTATCCCCTCTTCAGTCATACAATCCTGCAATACTCACCCACATGCACACAGACTTGCATGAAAATGCACTCGTACAGAATCCTACTACTCTTCAATATCATGGAGGGTGAGTAGCTCACACTGAAGATCTTGGTCATCCACATATTTATGCTGCGCTGGTTCTCTGTTGGGTGTATTCCTACTTGAGCAATCTAGGGCAGTAGCACTGCTACCATAGGTTCCTCATAACTAATCACATCCATAATCTCTCAGTCAGATGCTTTGCACCGCAACTTGTCTGTCTCTGTATTCTCAGTTAAGACATATGTTGTGCCATCCTATCCTTAAACTGCTTTTGATCTCAGTCTAGATATGGGTATTTGTGTCCAAGGTTGCCCGTGACTCCTCATTGCTATTTCATTTTCCCATGCTGTATGAATTACAAGGGTGACTGCCTGGAAAGCAGCTGATTACAGTGTGAGCAATTTCCATTTTTTCACATAACTGGCCGTGCCATCCCTTTTCATTCCCATTTTATTGTCTCCTTGATGTCTTCTTTTAATGTCCTGTTGTCTTTACTTTTTGATTTCCTGCTTTCACAACACATAACAGAAACTCTGTAAGCTCCTTGTAGGCCTCTTCTGGAGATTAGTTCAACCCAAATACTCTGAACAACTTTTACATTAGGGAATGTCCAAACCACTTAGATTTACAAAGACCCTAGAGGGCTCTTAGGGAACACAACACCCTTAAACTGGGAAAAGTTTAATTTGATAAGACAGACTACATCATAAGAATCAGCATTTGGCAGTGGGGAGTCATTTATCCATTTGTAGGTTTGTTTAAATGTTTGTTATGCACTGTGTATCAAATGCAATAGTGAAATACAGTCACTAGTAAGGACCTAAGGAATGAATCTGAACTTTTGCCCAGGCAATTTACAGTGCTTATCCCCACTTTTCTTATGATTTTAGTACAATGATGAGGTATGCACATGACACAAGACCTCTTCTGAGTTCTATAACTGCACTCCAGTTCCTATCTCTGTGGTCCCAGTACAAACCTATTTCTCTATTCACCATATCTTGGGAGTAGGAGGTGCAACACTCAGAAACAGTTGTGCCTTTCCTGGCTCCTGTGGTTTTATCATGTCCTGGTCTATGAATGTAAAAGGAAAAGTATTTGAGCCCTAGTAAAATTTTATCTCACCATAACTGTGCTCCTTTTTTTAATCTTTGTGCATTACTTTGTGTTTGCCTTCTTTATGTTCTCAAGATTTTGCTTTGGTTCCAACAGTGTTTGCTAGGAGAGTCAAACCATCATCATCATCATCATCATGGCTAGGCTTCGTGCATGAAGATTTGGGAAGGGCTCTACCCACACTTGCTGCAAGCGCGCTGATGGCTAAAGAGGCCGATGCGAGATAGGCAAGTCCGGTTGCAAAAGGCACAGCAGAAAGTCTCCATAGGCGGTGTTGGTGAGGCACGGTTCTTTCTGCATTGTCTTTTCTCCTCCAGACTGATTCTGCATGTGTTCTCAAAGGAAGCAGCAGCGTTATGGATGGTGTGTCTCCATGCCTCCCGATTGGAGGCCAGAGTGGACCACTGATGGTAGTCAATATGGCCAAGGCTGAGGTATTGCTTCAGGGAGTCCTTTTATCTCCTCTTCAGGGCTCCTCTCTTGCAGCAGCCAGTGGCAAGTTCACCATAGAGCACGATCTTAGGGAGGCGATGATCCTCAAACCACAACAGATGGAAAAGGCCCATTAGGTCATTTTGCCTTGTTTGTTGTTCAACACCCACTATTGCATAGTTGTGAAGCTTTTCCTCTAAAAGCTCATTGCACAGTCAGTACAGCCTCATTATAAATTAAATTTTATGGAGTCCTGAAAAGGCAATATACACAACTATATTAAAATATGCTATTAGATAGACATTGTCAAAACCTCACCGAAATCTATGGAACTGTCAGTTCATATAGACGAAAAATAGTCTTATGGTTTCTTACCCACTGGTAGTGTGGCCCCCTTATAAACTTTTCAACCTTTTACCTTCAAATCAGAAGCAAAACATAACTGATGCTGCACTGGATTTAATGGTCTCCTCATTGCTACATAGCTTTTTATTTGCCACGGACATTATTTATTATTATTAATCTTTCTCTCTGCATTTCTCAGACAAGTTTATTCCCAACAGTTTGTGCAACACTGTTACATTGAGTAGGTTTGACCTCCACACCAAGGAGATTAAAACAAATAAATCATGAATTATAAGCCTGTATTGTCTCTAGGATTTGCATTTCTGTCTTTCAGTGTTTGTGTAAGCAATTCATGTTTGCCCTGCCAGGTCATTTTAGCCATGTGTTATCCTTAACATGTTTATCCCCATTCAATTTCTTGGTGCAGATGTCTACGTTTCTTTTTCCCAATCTTTGTCAGAGCACAGACAGTTTTGTAGTGATCCTTGCAAAGATTCTTACATAATTTTTTTTCCTGCAAGTCCTTAAATTAACAGATGCACACTTGATTTTGCCTTTTCTTTACCTTTAGTCTGCCGTGACGAGAGAAACCACTGCAATGTTTTCAAGAAAACATCCAACTTTTGAGCTGTGTGGAAAAGGGTCAAGATGGAGGAGCCCTCTCCAGGAACAGGAGAAGTGACGCTTAAGTCTACTTTCTGATTGGCAGATGGCTTTCTGGGAAAGGAATTGGAAGGGGTTTGCTTTTATGCCCATGTTCATTACATTGTCCAGTACACCTTTTGAGGAATATCTGGATTTTCAGGACATCTAGTTTCCCTGAGGAGAGCATAGAGAACCGAAGAGCTTTGTTCCTCCATTAGTTTCAGTTTATTGGACCCAGTTTACATAAAGATGGGGCCTGTTTGATGACTGGGATGTGTGTGAAGAAGCTGAAGAAATACTAACGTACATAGCTGTATGGGTTTAAAAATTGAACCCCCATAGAATTGTCTGCAAAACTCATATTCTCTTGTGACCATTGCCAAGCTTCTCATCACTACTATCTTTACTTATATTTTATTCAAACAGTGATCACTAGAACTATAATGGACTTTTGCTTGAGATTGAATATGTTTGGAAAAATGCAGAAAAAATGCTTATGCTCTTTTCTAGACTGATGCCACCATTTGTTCATATTTTAGAAAAATAAACTATTTTTTCATTCTTTTCTGGGAGAAAAGGAATCTGATTTACAGAGCTGCTAAGTGGTAAGATCTGAAATGAGAATGAATGGTAGCTGTGCTTTCAGTACTTTACATGACTACGGAATACTAATTGCTCTAAATACACGGTGCTTAGGCATCTCAGAATGGATACCTTGAATTAATAAATACTTTTGTCTTGATCTTTTTAGGAGTCTCCATTAAAATAGGGACAATAAATTATTACCTTCTCACCCCACTAGGGAAACATAAAGATCAATAAATGTTCTTGTGTTAATACTGTAATACTAGTGCTAATGCATTAATATAATGTAACACACTAATGTACATATATTAAATGTTTATTTACATTATAAATACATGTGTTACTGTAATACTTTAAATACCATGAGGATGAATACCCTAAGAAAACTCATGAGGAAATGAATAGAAGTTTTCAGCTCAAGTTTGATTCATGTGCAGCAAATACAGCTCAGGGCCACTCCCTATATGCATAGTATTGGCTAGGTTCTCTTTGAATGAGTACCCTCTTGTCTGTGTCTTAAGTACTGTACCTCCTAACCTGTCACAATGTTAATAATGTTAATAATGTCCTGTTTCCTGTGTACAGTTTCTAGTTTTTGAATAAGTGATGTTCAGAGATAGGTGCTCCATCACTGGGTGTCCTGTGGGTTAAGCCCATGAATAAAACCTTTAGCTTTGCTCTACAGACCTCTGCCTGGTGTAGTGAGAGTAGCTGCTAGACCATGTGGGGAAGTGACTGGAAAATTTGCTTTTGCAGCTTGGTGAATGCACCAGAATAGCGTTTGTTAGCTGCAAGGAAAGTCCTGTGAATCTAGGAAATGGAGAACACTCACTGCAGAAGAAAGCTGCAGGGAGTATGGCTCTTCTGCATGGAATCTACTATGGGGACTATCATTTGAGGGGAGAGCAGTGGATGCTTTCTACCTGGACTTCAGCAAGGCTTTCAGCACCATCTGTGATGATATTCTCACTG
This sequence comes from Grallaria varia, assembly GCA_013396735.1. Lineage (NCBI taxonomy): Eukaryota > Metazoa > Chordata > Aves > Passeriformes > Formicariidae > Grallaria > Grallaria varia. The sequence continues at coordinate 561,274 of VWZG01001516.1, forward strand.
CTCAGGCAGTGCAGGCTGGATCAGTGGACCATGAGGGGGACTGAGAATTGGCTGTACCGCAGATCCCAGAGGGTCATGATCAGTGGCACAGGGTTTAGTTGGAGGCCTGTCATTAATGGTGTCCCCCAGGGTTCAATACTGGGCCCAGTATTGTTTATCTTATTCATCCATGACTTGGATGAAGGGGCAGATGCCTCCTCCGCAAGTTTGCTGATGACACAAATCTGGGAGGAATGGCCAACACCTCAGAGGGCTGTGCAGCCCTTCCGGAGGACCTTGACAGGCTGGAGTGATGGACAGAGGACTGTCTGAAATTCAACAAGGGCAAGTGCAGAATCCTGCTTCTGGGAATGAATAATCCCATGCACCAGTGAAGACTGTGGACTGAGCTGCTGAAAAGCAGCTTTGCGGAGAAGGACCTGGGTGGTCCTGGTGGACAACAAGCCATCCATGAGCCAAGCAATGTGCCCTGGGGGCCAAGAAGGTCAGTGGTATCCTGGCTTGTATCAGGAACAGCATTGTCAGCAGGTTGAGAGAGACAATCCTACCCCTCTACTCAGCTCTGGTGTGGCAGCATCTGGAGTCCTGTGTCCAGTTCTGGGCTCGTCATTACAAGAGAGACATGTTGCTCCTTAGGCAAGTCCAGCATAGGGATACCAGGATGATTGTGGGACTGGAACATCTCTCTTAAGAGGAAAGACTGAGGGAACTGGGCCTGTTCATCCTGAAGAAGAGCCTGAGAGGGGATCTTATCAATGTCTATAAGTATGTGAAGGAAGAGTGGCAAGGGAATAGAGTCCAGTTCTCAGTGGTGCCAAGAAAGAGGGCAAGAGGACAAGAGACAAAGGGCAGAAAGTGACGCACAGAAAGTTCCACCTGAATATGAGGAAGAACTTTATTGCGCAGGTGACCAAGCACTGGAACAGACTGCCCAGAGAGGTTGTGGAGTCTCCCTCACTGGAGATATTCAGGATCTATCTGGATGCAATCCTGTATGATGTGTTTGAGGATGACCCTGCTTGAGCAGGAAGGGTGGACCAGATGGCGGACTGTGGTCCTTTCCAGCCTGACCAATTCTGTGATTCTGTGACTTGTCAATGAGCTTTAAACTGACTAATTTTTATTGGATTTTATTTGGAATAGTACCTAGTATACCCTTAACTTGACAGCCCATTGTAATCAGCCCTTGCTTCAAACAAATCTTCCTGAGCTTTCCAAAGAAAAGGCAGTAATATTTCTTACTATGAATACAAAGGACAGCATTTCCCCCGTCTTTTTTTATTTGTTGGAAAAACATAGAGAATTATGGATGATAATTATTCAAAATTTTGTTGCAAAGCAAATGTCCATGATGGAAAATTTTAATTTAGCCCAACAGCTAATGGCAAAAATTTGACAAACTGTGAAAAAAAAATTACAAGGTTCTGCAAGACTAAGTAATGGGCAATTTTAGAAATAGGTGCCACTTGCCAATAACATAGAACATAGATTGGAAATAGCATCTGTCCTGCTCCTTCTGGCTTCTCTATTGATGTTTTTGCAGAAACTGTATTATTTTACCCCATCAAAGTTTATGTATCACTTCTGATTTTGCTGCAACAGAATGAAGGCAGGAATATCATCCTGAATTCTCAAAGTGCTTGACATTTCTAACCTACATATCAGCTTCTTATTTGATATTCTACTGGAATTTAACAAATGAAGCAGAGATTAATATTAATGAAAAAGTAGAAATTACCATGCATTTGTTCTCTGTTTTCATCAAGTGTCAGACATTATAGTAACAGACGCCAATTTAAGAATCTAGACAGATTTAGGTAATTTCCTTGATGCTTGATGCCTATAATTAAATTAATTCTGGGAATCTGCACTGAACTTCTGCCATACTGTGAATGTGGCCTTCTAGTTCCTAGTTATAAAGTTTTTAATGCTTTCTCTGCCACCTAGAATTGTGTGGGGACCAAATTAATTTTAATTTTGTGGCTGCAGTGCTGAAGAAGGATATGCAGAGGGAAAGGTCTGCCTGTCTCCAACAGTCACCCGTAGTCCTCCCTGTGCTGAACCACATGTAAGTGTCACTAAACATACTCGGGAGCATGGGGGCAGCATAGCTGGCCAGGGAGGGCAGTAAATTTAGGGAGCCACCACCCTGTGTGGCACCCTGCCTTTGAAAATAGCATAGTAATAAATAATGCATGCTGCTGTGCCGACCAAGCTAGCTTCACCTTGTCCAGACCTGTTGCTACAATGTGCTTTTTTGTCTGTCTGGAAGTATCCTGCGTCGTAGCAACCAGAGCTGTCTCTGCCCTTAGGAGCTGAAACAGAAAAGGCTAACAGTCACACAAACAGAGAGTGACATTCCAGTCTCACTACCATAGTTGAACCATTTTAATTTTACTTTTACTGATGTCCTTTCTAGTGGTAGGAAAATTCTGATTTCCCGTCTGTGTGGTTCAGTGGTCACATCCTCCTGTGATTCTTCTAGAAGCAGCATATGGATGAGATGTATTTCAGTGTGACACTAATCCCCTATGTTTTGCTCAGTTGGGCAATGTAAGACGTGTTTCTGGTTAAAGATATCCTTCCTGGCAAGGGAAGTGCTCTTCATTGCTTTTTAGTTCTTTGCCTACTTCTTAGCTTTTTCCTGTTCTCCTGCTCTGGACTGATCATTCATGCTGATACAATGCTAAGGCATTATTTTGATGATGAAAGCTTTAGTATAAATACTCACTAAGATGTGAACTGCTATGCAAATACTTTGACTCGGTGACAAGAATGCTTAGAGAAATCTTACAGGTGCTAGGCCTACTTACCAAAACGCCAAACAGGTGACTACCTGTTTGCAGTGACAACCTTGGTGTTGTGACTACAAGACAATACCACTCTCCAAGATGTACATTTACAGCCTTCCTTCTTCCTCAAGGACCACTTTCTTTGATAGGTGAGAATCAATGCAAAAAGCCATGGAACTTGTCTCTAGCCTGAATGAAAAATCATTGAATCTTCCCAAGCAACATTTGTGCACAGGGGCACCTTATCTATGTGAACAAAAGCAACTTAGTTTTTAATTGGTGTTAGTGTGGATGATAGGAACAAAGGTGACATTCCTTGAGCCTGAGACCCATTATTTATCTTGAAATCAGGTTCAGCATAAATAATATTTGTGAAATGTTTCCCCTTCATTGACAATGAGCCTTGATTAATAATTAATACTATCTCTGGATGCTTGGTAAATCTGGCATTGAGAACACTTGTCAGCATCTGTCAGGGGGAAGATTTATGATAAAACTTGGGACCAAATATGAGCAAAGACTAGAAAATTCACTTCACACAGACCACTGAACAAGCACTGTATAAAAACATTCAGCACTTCTTGTGTTTTATTAATGAAACCTCAGAACCTTTCTATGTTACTGCATTTTTAACTGTTTCCATGTTAGGTGCCTTTTCTGACTAGTGAAATAATGAGAAATAGATGAGGCTTTATATTTCCATTTTTCCTCATTTTCTGGTAAAGTTCATGATTGTGATCTGGAAGGATAGTTCACACATGGTCAAGGAAACTTTGGACTGAGCACACATCTGCTGATTCTCTGCCCTGCCAACCTGCATGTAGCTGAACTTTTATACTCAACCCCATATACACACACTGATGATTTTTTACTTTTTTTTTTTAATTTTCTCTCAAATACCCAGAGAAGCTGAAAGACGAATAAACTCCCCCTTCTGCCAAGTCATGCATTTTGCAGGATTCCCAAGGTATAAGAGGAAGAATTGAGCCCATCCTCTGGGCTCACCCAGTCTACCTCCCTCACAGTACAGGGTTATTCCATACTATACATCTCCTAATGTTATTTCCACACTAATTTGAATTTAGGACATTCCTACTTTTCATTTCTCCCCATTTTAATTATGATCTCCCTATCTACCTGAAATAACCTCCATTATAAAAAAAAAGAAAAAAAAAGAAAAAAAAAAGGGATGGTCTTAAAAAAACAACTACAAAGAAATCAATCCCTCATCCATTACCAGGTTTTTCTTTTGTTCTGGAGCCACGTGTGTAACCCGGTTAGACCTGTTCTCTTTGAATGCCTAGGACTGAGCTGGCCTTATGCAAACGCTCTCAACCTCATCTTGGTTGTTGTCGTTGCAGCTCCAATCAAACGAACAGGAAGTGACCTAAGGAATTCCCCTATTGGCTGCTTGAGTGTTCAGCAAAATGTTTTAAAATTAGTATCACATCCATTTATCTTCACTCCTGGGAGTCTTTAGTTGACATAACCTAGTACCTGTGCTTACCCAACCTACTGTTCTGTAGACAGTTTTCCCATTGCCTCAGTTAAGGATTTCCACTCCAGAATCTGCAGCTAAATGAGGTAAGGTGTTTAGAGGACTTTTTTTTAAAATATACTTCCTTTAAGGTAATGCCAGTGAAAATAAAGAAAAAAAATTTAAAAAAAAAGAAGCAAATTGTCAGCTGGACTCATGGCCATTGTACTGAGCCTCTCCCTTCCCACTTGGGAACAGCAGCTAAGCTCAGTTTATCAAAAGGCTTTTTAATGTTACAATAACAATTTCCAGTTTCCTAGTTTGAACTTGTAACTTCTATTCAAATATTTCTGTTATGCTTAAGTTTTAGTGGGGCCAGATCTTGAGGATCTTTTGTATTATAATGTATCTAATAATATTCCGGGTCCTAAATCTGCTGCTTTTGTCAAAAGAGTGATCACCTGTTGAGTAAGATAAGGGGTGAAAAAGTGGACTTTCTTAATGCTATGGAGAGTGCTTGTGTCGCAGAACTGGGACACTTTACAATAATGGTGTTTCTGTTGCTTTTAGGGATGAGGATGTTGATGATGATTGTGTTCGTAACAAAAAATCCTAAAGTACATTTATAATTTGGCTTGGTTTCAGCCTCAAGGCAATTTCTTGGCAGTTCTGTGGTGAGCGGGGTTCTGCTGATCTTAGTCCTATCTAAGCTAAAACACTGCACAGAACCCAGCTCAGGCATTGGGTGGGTAAATATAGCGTGAGGCCCGCAATGTCTTTGCTTGTTTAATTTGTTTCTGTTCCAATGGTAATTTTATTTGAATACAACCAGAACTGGCCCCTTAAGCTATAGACACAGTTGTTTAAGTAATTGTAGAAGTGAATGTAAAGAAAAAGCTGGTACCAATGTTATGTTGTTTTTGTAAAATATGTGTAATGGACCTAGTGATAAATGTTTGCATTTCACCATGAGGCATTTAATGCACATAACTCTTATATATATTGTTATAAAGTTATTGAATTATATCAGTAATGTGCTTTTGGATTACTTCATCTAAAAATATATGTCATGTTTGCTTCTAAAGTACATCCAACTGTCCTTTCCTTCCTATCTTTTCTTTTCTTTAGTTAATTGAATAAGTTCATACGGACAGAAATGAACCTTGAAGTTTCATTTAGGGATTTTATTTGTACTTATCTCACATGACAGTGTTAAACATATCTAACTTGCACCTGTATCTCCTGTAATTTGTAAAAACTTCAGTGAAATTAAAAAAATGCACTCTTTTAAATTTTGTTTTGATACCAAATTTGCAGGTAGCAGTTTAAGCCAGTTTCCCAACATCTATTTTACACTGTAGAAAATATCAGAGCTGGAAAATATAGCAGATTTGTATTTAATGCAAATGCAGAAACTAAAGAAAACAGTTGCAATTAAAACTAGAAAAACAACAAGATTAAGGTGTTTCACTTATAAATATCAAATAGACAGTTTAATTCCTGGCCCTTGCAATTTTCAAAACCAAGTAATTGATGCAATAACAACATTGGACTTGCCAGATTTTTCAGAGATAGATATTTGACTTAAAGTAGAGCTTATCTTAGAGAAAACTTCCAATCTTTAAAAAAATCCATGAAGAAGTCCAATGATGGTAAATTCACCAGAACTTTTTAAAGTATACTGACAAGTAAATACCATTCACTGAAAATATTTTACCTCATTTTTAGTCTAATGTGGTCTAGCTTTAACATTCATCCATCTGATTTTGTTGTCTTTTGATGGTTAATATGAAGTTCCCCTGGGTGGCAAATTTTTGTTCCTTGTATAGGTTGCTGGGGACAAATCCTTTCTTAGCTGGTCTTTGATAATTGTGGTAGTCTGAGCTCCAAAGGCTGTTCCCTCTCATGCAGTAACTTACAGTGAAAATCTCTAGGACCTCAACCTGTTTCACTGTAAGCTTTTCCATCCTTTAATCACTTCAACACCCTCCACTAATTTTTCAACATCTGCTGTGAAATTTGGATGTTAAGACTGAATAGAGTCTGTAGGAACAGCAGAGTTAAACAGGGGCATTATGAGTCAATATACTGGGAATTCCAGTTCAGGGGTTTATAGAGCATGCCCAAGGCTTTCTTAGGGCTGCCATCCTCCAGACATCCTTCTCCCCTTTGAGCATTGGTTCTTCATGCAGAGGTGAGGTTATCATTAGTAGAGATGATGTTTCCCTGCATTAAATTGTTCCATTTTTTTCTACTCCAAGGGTCGTTTTTAAAGCCTATAAGGATGGTAAAAAAGTATATTTTTCCCGAGTCATAATACTGAAGGCTCTCCTATCAGACCAGAATAATGCTTTGTTTGCCCCGGCAAAAAAAACTAGGTAGCCCTTCACAGCAATGTATAGAGTGACAACGATCTCTTACCCCAGTCGTGGTGAGATCGGGTAATAGAATGTGGTCTGTTTAACACGGGTTATTATTACCCTCTTGTCACCTGAGAGAATATGCTGTGGTATTGCCATAGTAATTTCGTATTACTCAGGGTGTTGTGGGTTTTCAGCAGTGGTGGAAACAGACAATAGGAAAGTTGGACAAAGAAAAAATTAATTTGGCTCCCACTGAACTTCCTTACTTTTTTTTCATTCTCTGTGAATTTTATTGTTAACATCCGTACTTGTTCTGTCTGGGAGGTGCAAGGTAGCAAATTACAATGGAGAGAGATCAAACTAAAAAAGAAAAATCATCCAGAGACATAGATGAAGAGAGATTAGAGACAAAAAAAAGAACGATTTCTGTAGGTGCGTCTGTGTTCAGACAGGAGTGACATGCTAGCCTATTGCCTGTCCCACAGCAATTCACGCCAAAAATCCCTTTGAGGATGGAATTCTGCACCTGCTGAAGAAGTGTGTATTTATGTACAATTCTCACAGAAGAGGATTAAAGATTCTATTGACTCAGTGAACTCAGAGAACTGCCCATGAGCCATGACACCTTTCCAGAATCAGTGCTTACCTTTCCTTCCTTGTTCACCCCTTACACGCTCTTTATAAATATGTCTAACTTAGTTTCAGGACCAAACCAGGAAAGCTTTTCACTAAATGCAATGTAGCCTGGATCTGTTCTGAGGAATCTACAGTCAGAGCTTTCTATTGCTGTTTACTTGTTCACATTCAATCGCCACTCAAGTGTCTGAGCTCTTTCTGCATTGCTACGAATACCATCTCTGTGAATCGGAGCTATGACCTACTGTACAGAGAGACAGGTTGGAAAGTGGGTGCTACAGGATGGACCTGTCTGACTTAAAAATTGGTCAGTGTTCTGAGACCAAAACAAATGACCGCCTTCTTATTTTGAGGGCAATGTGCCCATTCTTTATAGGATTTTTCTGTGGTCTTTCAGTACTCTCTTTCTCATCAGTTTCTTCCTAAGTTGTGAAGTAGATATACTTGTTGAGGTCTTGGCATTCCTGCAGCAAGTAGCACGTAAAAAGAAAAAGGTCACAAACTTAGTTGTCATTTGTCATTCCTAATGACACACAATGTTAGGATGTGGTAGAACCAACAGGAGGAAATTAATTGAAACACTATTTTTGTCGCTTATGTAGTCTGTGATGTTTAGTGAAGTAAAATCTCTTTCCAACCTACAGTTGCATTACTATTGAATTTCAATCATAAGCTCATGGAATTTTCTTCCTAATAAATGCCTTGTGAACACTGATGAAGTTCAACACCATCTTCAGCAAAGTGTTCTGGCTTCAGCTGCTCAGCCAGCCCAGTGTTCAAGGGCACTTCAAAATCTCGAACCACAAATGTCTGCTTCTCTCTCTCACTGTCCCTGCCTTTGGCACACTCTGCAGCTTACGTGTGGTTTGATCCCTGGTGAACCAAGGGAGTATTTCAGTAAGTTTTGAAGAAAAGGGTACATTGCAAACTCCATAACGAGGAAATTCATGAGCTGTACTCACGATCAAAGGCTAAGCAAAGAAGAATTTGTTCTCACAGCTGTATATGAAAAAGCAAGAATTACTTAAGTTTCTGTGGAAGTCATCAGGAGTCTCAGTACGAGAGCGCCTTTCAACTCTACTAGGGATGCAGTTTGCACCAAATCCCTCACTGAATGCCTAAAATACTTGGGGCATTTTTTGGTCGTTGGTCTACAGACAGGTTAGAATGAGTAAACATGGACTCATGTAGCCAGTGGAGCAATCGACTGCCACTTGGCATTTTGCATGTCTCCCTCTGACGAAGAGCCCTCAAAGGCTCCGTTTCCAAAAGCTGACATTGCACATGATTATCATTACCTATTCCTCTGCTGATCTTGTGAAATATGCTTCACAGGAAAGAGCATGAGAACTAGTAGACAAAACAGCTACCTGGAGCTGGGTAATCACTGGTTATAGACCAATAAGAGGGGGGTAGTAAAAGAGAATTGCTTTGTGGCAGTGAAAAGAGAGTAATTCTATTTAAAGGATCTGCAAACTCATAGAATAAAAGCTCCTGCCTACTAGGGAAGAAGGACACTTGAGACATTTTCTCAGCTCACTATCAGATGTAGCCAGAATAATCTCCTGAGCCCCTACGCGTCTGTAAGGATTAAGCAACTATGTGTAAAAATATGTTCTATTTTCCAAATTACTAGTTGCCATCACGAGAAGAATTGGTTTTGGTTTTTAAAACTATTCCAGGTTTCCTTTCACTTAGCAGTGAGAAGGTAACTGATTCATATTGTTATATAATTAAAGAATCCATGCAAAACTGCCCAAGATGCTACGGTCAGGAATCAGACTAAGTCTGTGATACAATGATTACCCCCAAACTTTCTTAATGATTTTCACTGTAATGTATAATTATTATTACACAACAGTTTAGAAACTTGCATCTTGATGATGCACTTTCAAAGTATGCTTGGTTAAGCAATTGTCTCATAGATTGGAGGGGCTTTATCAGGGAGTCAAATTCTGACACACTCAAGGGTGCTGTTCTAATCTCTTTTCCAGTGACATCTAACACAGTACTCACATAAAAGACTCTTAATATTCCCAGGCACCTGCCCTGATAGAGGAAGATGTAAAAGTTTTAGAAGACTGAATTAATAGATGATGAGTAAGATATTCTTACAGACTTATCAAAACTGGGATGAACAAAATGAAATAGATGAAGCTTTTCCTCCATTTAGTGACTTGCAGCTATTCTTACCTACTCTAAGACTTTTAATGATGAACTGTAATACTTCGTAACAACAGGTAGAAAGTTCTTTTCCTTCTTTAAAATCTAAAATGATTAAATATTTTTGGATAAGAGTCAATCTAGTAAACTTTCTTACTCTGCCTATAGTTCATTCCAATATGCAGTTCTCACACAAACACCCTGCACTAAGTAGATAGAATCATAGAATCATTTAGTCTGGGAAAGATCTCTAAGATCGTTGAGTTCCAGCCATTAACCCAGCACTGCTGAGTCCAATACTAAACCAAGTGCCATAACTGCACAGCTTTTAAATTCCGCTAGGTGTGGAGACCCTGCCACTTCCCTGGGCAGCCTGTTTCCTAATATCCAATTTAAACTTCCCCGGTGCAACTTGAGGCCATTTCCTCTCATCCTGTCACTTGTCACCCGAGAAAAGAGAGTGACTCCCACTTTGCTGCAATCTCCTTTCACGGAGTTGTAGAAAGTGACAAAGTCTCCTCTGAGCCTCCTTTTCTCCAAGCTAAAGACCCCCAGTTCCCTCAGATTCTCCTCATAAGACTTGTACATCCCTTATCTCCTCTGCAGACTTTCTTGCCATACTTTTTAAAATAGGAATTCAAATATTTGCCCCAATTTTGGCCAATTTTGCTTGCTAATCTGCATAGCTCCTGATTTAATCCTTCAAAATGCAAAGCTATAGGAATTTGGCGTGCATGTGTATTTTGTCAGTAGGGATGAATGAGTGACTAGGATTGTCTTGCAGCGAGCGAGGGGCTGTTCATGCCAAGAGTCCTACAGCAAGCTGCCTGCAACTTCCCTGCCTGTGGGTTTTGCCTGCGCTGCAGTAGATTGTTTTTTGCAGGAACACGTGCATGGCCTGAGAACTGGTGTGCCCAGGGCTGCCCTTCCCCAAACCCCGGACTATAAGCAGCAGAACCAAGGCATCAGCCTTCCTTATGCTAAGACACATCTTCAATATTAAAATTCTAATGAAAATTTAATCATTAAAGATAAAAAGAAAAGAAGAAAAAAAAAAATCCCCACCACTTGAAAATAGCTGCTATAAGGATCTTTGCTACACTCTCTTAATAGAACATTGTTAAAGTAGATATAATTCCACAGTAAAAAATCTCCTTTTGGGGAAAATTGTTGTTTGAAATAGTCTAAAACCATTTTTATTGGTTTTGTTGGTGAAATATGTTCCAGTTGTATTGAGAACTGAGATACATATCCATACAAGGGAGCTGAACGAAAGAACTGAAGGAAGCAAGTTTTTTCCTATTTCTGACTCCTTCAGCTTCCATCCTAGAGATCAGCCACAAACTCTGCAGTTGCTGGCACTCCTGTGCCACAGATAGGTAATTGAAGATGATATTTTTGTCTGTTTTACTGGTTACAGACTTACGATTGTATTGGAAGAAACTTCCTTGTCCTGGTCAGCCAGTCAGACAAATTTAAACACAAAAATGAAAGAGAGAGGAAAAAAAGAAAAAAAAAAGCTAAATAAAGGAAAAGAGAAGGAAGAGAAGGAATAGAGGTGTTCAGTAAAAGAGGAGCAACAGGATTGCAAACTTCACATTGTAGGTGTTTGAGACAGTCAGACCTGGTAGCCCGCAGAGGACTGCCATGGCTGGTCTCTGCAGAGAGTTCCCTGGTGTCCACATACACAACAGCCATGATAGGCAAGTTTATTGCTTCCAGTGCAGCTGCTCTATGGTAACACTACTGCCTGTTTGCAGTAAGGCCATTGTTCGGTGTTTCACATCTTCTACTTTTACAAACAATTCTACATAACAGACTGACTCGCACTTTTAATCCTTGGACAACTTGCATGTAGGTTTTTACACGTCAGTTGATTCCCAGTTGCCAGGGAACTTGCTTTTTAAAATTCCTTTATTTCAGTGTGATTAAAAGAGAAGAAAAAAAGAAAAAAAAAAAAAAAGGGAAAAATCCCTTGAACTACCTACAGTTCTTTTGAACAGAAATTTTGAATTTCAGCCAGCTTTACTTAAGAGTTTCTATCTCATTTTCAGGATCATACATAGGTCAAGGGCAGGTTTTTTTATTTCATACTTCAAGTGCAGGTTTAATTGTATGGCTAACTTATCATTCAAATGTCTACTAGTCAGATAATAGCCATGATGCATAGAAGAATTTTAGTTTCAGTCTGAACAGGTCTCTTTTTTTTTAATAGAGAATTCTTTCCCTGACTTAATACCTTCTCTCTGTCCTCAAAAAAACCACATGCAACCTAACTCATCTGCATGTTGAAAGATTTGCTGGTGATGTGATGCAATGGATAGCAATGGAGCTTGAGCTGGAAGATATGAGTTGGACTGACTTCTCCATTGACTCGTTATGACTTAAGTGAATAATTTCTGCTCTGTGGCTCAGTTTTCCTGTTTGTATTATGGACACAATGCTAGTTCCTTCCTTCATTTGTATGCTTTGTGCTCTTTACTGCCTTTGCTGTCTGTGCAGACTTTTCCTTCTCTGCACTGTGGTTGTCAGTGTTTCAGGAGTTTGTCCATCACCACAGATGCTGTTACAGTAGGCGAGCCCTGCAGGCTTAATTTTCAGAAGAACTTAAAAGTAGCTCAGTTCTCAGCTGAGTACCTGCTTCTCACGGACTCATTTTTTCTTTTTTTTTTTTTTTTTCTTTTTGTAAATTAGTAGATGAAGCCTTAGAATGTGTGTAGGTTCATATGGGAAAGCAAATCCTCCCAGTCCTTCTGGTTTTCTTTATCTCTCAAGAAAGTTCCTTCACTCTGTATACTTAATTTGCAGCTTTTTCTTGGTAATTTTCAAACTGCTGTGTCTCAGGTGATTTTTTTTTTTTATGTATTTTGTATGACAACTTTTCTGACTTTAATCTTAGCACAGTGAGTTTCTTTGACTGGTTGAAGTTTCTGTTGATGGAAAAGAATGGTACTGAGCTCTTGTCTAACATCAGGCTATTCTGTAGCAAAGGACTATTTATGAAGCAGGAGAGAGTTCACTTAAGAATAGAAAAAGCACATTTGTGCAAAACCCAATGGGAAAAATTCTATCGTCAAACCGGCCCTGGCTGTCGCGGCAGATGCCAGCCTTCGCTTTTTTTGTTTATATTCCGACAAATCAAAGCTGACCTGTGTTGTTATCGGAGTAGCGCAGCAGGTGCAAAAAAATAACTCTGCTGCCAATTCAAACGAAAGGGTAAGACTAATACCCTCTGGGAGGTATTGAGAAGATAACAGAGAGCCATGCCAGCAACTGAATTAACGGCTCTATTTACGGTGGGTTTTACTTAATAGCCTGCTCCTAACACTGACACATAAATACTCCATTGTGTTGCTTAACGCAACCACTGGAGAAATCAATGGAAACAGGATGGGCAGCCCTGGCTGCGCCAGGTGAGAAGGAACCGCACCACGGAAGTGTTGCTCCTCTAACCACAGGCAGGAGGGAGACAAGGAAGGTGCTCTTGGCTTTTACAGAAGCGGGGTAGCACCATTTCGCATAACTTCTTGACTTACCAGAGGAGGTGGCTGCAGAGCAGGGAAACTTCATTCCCCCATTTTCTTGTCACTTTTGATGAAGTCAGGGAGCATAAAAGGGCCTCAATATATTTATTAAGATATATTAAGTACTGTCCCAGTACCATGTGGCTCTGGGAGGGACGGGGCTTCCTCAAAAGTCCTGGGTGCTGGGGACAAGTGAGCGTGCTGCTACGCCCAGGAGTAAAGCAGACAGGTCTTATTCTTTTCATAACAATTGCAATACAAAGAAACCACAGGCATACAGCTGGGCTCCAAGTAAATGTTTACTACAAACACACCAGCATGCAAGACTGAATGGCAGTCAAAGTAATGGTCTGACAGGAGTTTTCTGAAATAGGGTCAGTGAGCTCCACTGAGCTGTTTCAATGACAGCCACCCACTTGGGAACACCTTCCTTTACAAACAGATGCCCACCCTGGCATACTTGGCATTCTGGAGAGGAATGCAGGGCAAACAGGCACGCTGGATGGAACACTGCCTCTGCTACATCTCCTCTTTGAAATGCTTTTGCTATCACGTCAGCAAAAGAGCATGACCAGATTATAGTTAGTCAGGCAATGGGTTGTAATAAGGTATGAACATTGCTATTGACTGGGTTAAGTTCTCAGGAAGCTACCTTGTTTAGGATAAAATGCTTTCTGCTTCATTTCCAGCTTCTCCATCCGAGCTAATTTGTGCTGTGACCCTCACGTTATTAATACAGAAGCACAATCAGTTTGTTGATTGGATGTAAATGTAAATTTAATGTAAACCATGGTAGTTCCAATGGGAAAATTTGCACATTCTCAAAGATGCTTTCCTGTTTTGGGTCTCCATCCCATGCTCTCACCCAGAAACCAGCCCCAAAGAGGAACTCTGCAGTTTCCAGGCAGATGCCCTTTATTAAAGTGGTATATATGAAACAGAGTTTACAAAAAGGAAAAGAAAAAAAAAAACCTCTTTTTTAAAATTATTTTTAAAGTAGGCAAATTAGTGGTTGTTACTGTTGGAAACCAGACTAGTCCCATAACAAAAGAGAAGTGCTAGTAGTGATAGTGGTTAAAATAAAGTTCCACATGAAATACTGGCTGCTGCAACAGCATATATCTGAGTAGCTGTTATGTCAGCAACAATTCAGCATCTAATGAGAGCCAAACATAAATACAAACACAATTATTATTGTTATTATTGTCATTATTCACTAACAACTGAACAGTCATACGGGCTGTATTAGCAGTATGGAAAACAGTTCCCTCAATACGCTGTTAGTCTTTAAAGCAATGCAAAGAGAAGCTGTCGTGGAAGGTAGAGGGAAGTGGTTGGGGAACCAGAGCCAAGGGAAAAGGAGAAGGTGTTAGAACATGATGGTAATATTTTGTTAGCTGATGAGGTTCACGCGTAATTATAGACGTGTGGCTTGTCGAGTTAAAGGGCCATCTAGAGTGCTTTTTGGCCATTTGTATATTTAGTGTATTGTAAGCAAAAGAAAGGTGTTTAGAAAAGGAGATTAGGGAGATGAGCTGGCTCATGGTTAGAGGAAGGATGTACCAGAGAGATAGGAAGGACATGAAAGGAGGTGTGGAGTTGTTCTATGAGGTGTGGTATTAAGTGCTGAAAGAAGAATAAAGAGCAAAGGCAGTTTTTCACATTATTGTGTTTCCAAGACTCTGTATCCCTGAGGCTAGCCTGATGAATCTATGGCAAATGACTTCTAAATATTCAGGAAAAAATGGTTGACCCAAATTACCATGAACTTGCTGAGGTGGTGCAGACAGTAATAAAAGCAGTGCCAACTCTGAAAAATAAAAAAAGAAAATAGCCCGCTTTTTTATTTGGGTCCAGTTTTTAGTGAATCTATCAACTTTTCTCAAACATTCTGATAATGCACTAATGCAAATATGACCCAAACATCTGTTACAAGAAATAAAACCTATTCTTGCCTCACTTTTGTCTTAGCTCTATGGCTACAATTTCACTGATACTATGCAGATCTGCGCACAGAACTTCTGCAAAAGGAGAATGAGGGTTTCGACAGTAAAATAAATGATAATATTACTTTTTCCATATTCAAAAACTAGTGGCATGGCAAGAAGACACACATCTAGCCTGTGATGTGACAAGAAAGCACGAATCTGCAACACCGTATCCTTGTTAAGTGACACGTTCCATTTCACTGTTTTCTCTGCTGAGGTAACATGACTACGGGTAAAATTTGCAGAAGTACAAACCTTTGGTAGTTAGCACTGCCAGACACATCTATGCCTCAAGTCTGTTTGTTTTTGATTTAGAAAAACAAACAACCCCCTCCTTTTAAAAGTCTCCCTTTTATTTTCATTTGACTAATGAGCGCCTTGAAAATTGAAGTCAGTTCATATGAAGATTATTGGGAAAAAAAGGGGTCGGATTAAAAAACAACCTATGAGACTTTGCATATCATCAAGTAATTTTTTTTTTTTGCATTCATAAAGTGAACTTTGTTCTCTCTCAAAAAGGAAACTGAACTACGGTTTTGTCTTTAAATTACATTGTTAAAACAGAGATAAGAACCAAACCCAAACCCTGGAGCAAAAGGATAGCTCAGATAGAGATCTAGATCCTAACTTTTCTACCCAAGGTTCTCTTTAGTTAAAATATATATGCAAGATTTTGAAGCATCCATACGAACATGTTAAAACAACCACCATATATCTCCTACAAATGTTGCCTTGTAGTGCATCATGAAAATAAGATCTTTAGTAATGAAATATTCCAATCAAGCTTTATTTGATTTTGTTTATCATGATCCTATCTGTAATGTAGGTAAATGTTAAACACTCCTTTTCTATTCATCTTTCTTTTTCTGGTCTTTCAGTTTACCTTCATGTATACATTTAATATACAAGGTTCAAAGAAAACAAAAGAATAAACCAAACTCTTCCTTTCCAAAAGCCGACAACAGTAAACGATCAAGGTCTCAATGTAGTCTCTGAAAGCTCACCATGAGTCAATTTTGCACATGCACAGGTGGGTTTATGCATATGAACCACAGCTACACACACCAAAAATACAGAAGCATAGGAACGTGCACTCCAGAGAGGTGTGGAAGTGAAAAAGATTGGCCCCAAAGCCCCAAACCAGAATCCTGAATACAAACAATACTGGAGATAATTTAGAAAATTTTCTTATAGTTCCTTGAACTTCACACTCACAGTGTGAGTCAGAGAACATATTTCATTACTATGGCCCAAAGGTACATGAGACGGACTAAAAATGAAATGCATCAAACATTCAGCATGTTTTATAACAAATATTGAGTGTGATCAGAGTGTTTCTTTGTATGAACTTTCTTCAAAGCTTTCCAAGCTCTTGCAGTTGTATTAGTGGTGAGTCTTGAGGTTATCATCAAACAGATCAGGCTGTATATGCTGTTATCTGAATGGTACCTTGCAGGTCACAGCAAAGTGGTCCAAAGTTTTGTTGTGAAGTGAATCCCCGTGAGTAATTCACCTGCAGATGAATTGTTTCTTTTGTGGTCTCTCTCTGCTTTATAGGCACTAAACCAAAGGTATGGAAACAAGGCTGTGTGTGAAGGCTATATGTGGATCTACATGGCCAGAAGTGAGGCTAACACACTGCAGAAAAGTTTTACATCTGAAAATGAGCTGGGGCAAGGATGACAACTTATCTGGGAGTTTGGCATAGACACCAAGGATGAACCCAAGACCTTTGCAAATTAGACAGATAAAGATCACAGGGCAATTTTTGGGTCATCCATAACTGTATGTATAGGCACACCGGCTCAGACTAAGACCTCAAAGTCCTGGTAGTAATACACATTAAGTGAAAGGGAAAAAGAAAGCCCATAACAGAAGATAACAGAAGACCCAAAGCTCACACTAACATGCAAACAGGCTTTCAACATTCATATATTCATTTTGTGCCTGCCCTTACCACCACCAGAGATGTAAAAGAGATGGTTGGAATGCAAAGCAGCTAATTGATCATATACATTAAAAGTACAATGCATTTGTTTTTCCGAAGCAGCCGTATGTGTAAAACAAGTCCTCGTGCTGTGCTGTACATGTCCTTTGTTTCTGATGTCTTGAAAACTCTGCCCACTTAGTAGTCTTTTGATTTTTCAAGAGAAGTATTAAAAATCCAGATTTTGTTACTCTGTAATTGTAATTATCATTTGGTAATATTAGTTTTAGATTACTGTTGAAGTCTTTGACTGTAATCCAAAGTGCTGTAATGATCTAAAATACTTAACATACTCTGTAGATACTTGTTCCGTAAACTCCAAACCCTGAAAAGCAGGGATTGTGTCTTCACTGTGTACATAACACACTTCAAAGAAAATAGGCCCAGGTGAAATCTACATTTGAAGTTCAGCCATGATGGTAAAAGGGGAAAAATGGGGAAGAATCCCATAGGTAAATACACCCAAAGAGATCCACCCTTTTGGACACGCCAGGAGGAGCTGCACTGAGCTTGTCTCAGCTGGAAGTCACTCTTAGACTTTGCATAGCTTATAGGTGGAGTCATGGTTTAGTAGTTTCAGTCAGTTTTGCCCTAGACATCCTTTTTGTGTTTTGCATAGAATGCATGGCTTTACAAACGAGAGGACTGTAGGTCCCTCTCCCCTTTGGGCTCCTCCCTTCTTGCCCCCTAATTCATTTCAGAGTCATGACATAAGAGACTGTACGAATCGATATCAAAACAGTCTCTTTAGTTGTACTACTTTAGGATTCATTTGCTTTCTCTGTACTACTTTTTTGCCTTTCATTTTGGGTACAGAATTTTCCTGTCATTTAATAGGAGCTATTCTTGAAAGATTCTGATTCAAAGAGGGGAGAAACTCATATGGATGTTAAGACTCATTGGGTCAAATGTGGAAATGGGGAACAGAGAAACTTATTTTCAGAGCACACCTGTAGTGCAATAAAATAATTTGCATAGAGTGCACTATACAGTGTTCAAGGTTCAAGGATTTGTAAATATGTTTTTCTGCAATGCTGGATTTGCTCCATGGGCAGGCCATGGCTCCTTGCTCTTTTCATTACCGCTGTTTACTCAGGGTGGTCAGGTAGCCAAGGAAAGCAAAAAGACCAGAGCAAACGACCTCCTGTTACTGCCAAGTCGCTGGGTTGTGACTTGGCCAAAGGTCCTTCAACTCCAGTGAGAGCTTTCACTAAGAGAGGTCTTCAGGGTTTGATCTTGGAGTACCACCTGATATATTGAATGTAGGTGAAAGACTTTTTTTTCTTTTTTAAATGCATTCATCTTTTCTCTGAGGACTCTCTCTAGAAAGAGTTCTGCTGAACACCGATGCATGACTATATTTAACTGTGCTGATTGAGTAAAGTGGTACTTTCTTCCTCTCATACCTGTGCAGTGTTCTTAGTGGTGTTATAAGATTATACTCTGGAGACAGCTCCTGTTCAGTGAAACAGAATGGAAATGCGTGTACAGACACCTGAAATGCACAGGCATAGAGGTGTATGTGTGTATGTATGTGTACAAAGATACATGTGAATATATACACGTACGATATTTCATATATGCTTTCATTTATAATGTACCATACCTTAGTAGAGGGACATACCTCAAGATCTTCATATTGTTTTCCAAAATCTCAGCTCAGCTAAAATCCCTTTTTAGCATGGTTTCCTGAGGAAATGAGGCTTTTGTGGTTATTTGGTCTGTGTTTTGGCTTTTGCATTTGGCCTGTAACAACCTTTGAATTTCATTGCCAATTTTAATTAAATTTGATATGGGGGTAGAAGTCCCAGAGATATGAACTTTTTACAGGATTAATGAAAACTGGCTGCCAAGTACAGAAGCAAAATCCACTAAAATTCGATCTGAAAGAAAGAGTGACGCTTGAGCTCACTCCTTTGAGACAATGAGATATTATGAATGCCCCAACCGTGGGAAAAACTTCAATCAGCACTCACATCTTACTAGACACTAGAGAATCCAACCACAAGATACACATTCATAGGAAACAAGGCTTCATTAGTTCCACCGTTCACTTTGATACATGGAATATAATTAAAAACCCCTGAACATCTTATGTGTCCTTCCCCTTGAGGTTTTGCACCCTTTTACCAGGTTTCTCTATATATCAGGGAGATTTGAGCATTTGGCCCTAAACTAATGAAGAACACGCTGCTTTCAATATCCTGACTCAAAATCTTTCCAAGTGTAGGATGAGACACTGCTATAAGCACAAATCTTCCATGAACTTTTAGCAAACAATGGCGTATACAGGATGACACGAAGAAAACACACTCTAGTTTTCATACAGAAAATATTATTGAGCATAATGCTGCATGCTTCCAAGCAAAGGTGTGGAAGTTATATTAGCAGGACTTTATACTCCTCCTGAACAAAGTGCTAGAATGATTTCCAAATAAGCAACACCCTTGCATTAAGATAAAGGAGGTGACTTGATGGTTTTCAGGACACCAAAACACCTGTTCCTTGAGTAATACACAGAACAAAGCAAAGTTTGTATTAAAGATAAATCCAATCCTGTTTCTATGATTAATGATATTTTGCAACTTCTCTCTCCATGTACAATTGTTCCTACAGATGATACTGGAAATTAATTAAATTATTTTGGTTGAGATAACTTATTTAGCTTCCAAAACCGGGATGTGTTGCTTGACTAAATTATAAAGAAAGTTCCACACACATTTTCTGAAAATATATTAATGTTGTTTAGGGATCCTGTGAAGAGCAACTGTCTGCTTGACTGTGATGGGGAGAGAACTTTTTAAAGAAAAATAACTGAAATACAACTCTAGGGGAAAGGCTGCCGGAGTTATTCTTTTCAGATCTCTAACATGCATTAGTTTTAGTTACTGCTGAGGTGAAAAAATTATGCAAGACACATGATTTGATTTATTTAACTATCCATAGTTTCAGTTGCCAAGTCAAAATGTCACAGGATCTTTTGGTTTGGAAATTCACCTGATTAGTTATGAAGAAGGAAAAATGAAAGTTTACATGAACTGAATTTTCAGGGCAAACTTGCACAGAAGCTTGAACACAGAAATCATTTCATTTCATGTGTACACACTTTTCCAGATGCATTTGTATTTGCACAAGTAACAGTTATGAAAATTGTGCAGAATTCCAGATACTGCAGAAGTTGCAGAATACAAAACCACATAACACAGTACTTGAAATTCTGAGGTGGTTTCTGTAAATATGGCTTCAGATCAATGGATTTAAACTGAATATTAAGTGCATATTAAAAATTTTTAAAAAGAAGGGGATTTACCAAACTAGGTTCCCAAGTTCCTAATCATCAAGTTTTATAGCTTTCCTGGAATAGCTGGTGTTTCAGCTCGCCTCGATTAGATACTGTAATAAGGAAGGTCTTTTCCATTAATGCTTCATTATTAATATCAAATTGTCTTTAATGATTAAAACCAAAGTTAAAGAAATCACTTGATACATCATCAACCTTCACAACCTCAGAAGTGTATGTATTGACTGCCAAACATGCATTATTGCTTAGAAGTTCTTACACATCAAGTATATAATTTATATACATGATACATGCTGAACATCTTTATAATCAGTAGATTAAATTCAAATCCTTCCTTACGCCCCCTTTCTCACAATACTAAGTCACTTGGCCTTCACACTGGGCTAAAAAATGTCTTCTCTTCTAACTTGCCTAAATGCAGTGACTGATATGAATCTGTCTTTCGTTTGGCCAGAGTGGGACAGTATATATCATACGTATCTCTCTTATTGTTAATATTTTTAAAACCCATATACTTACTATGAGAAATTAAATTGTACTTGCTAGTGGTCACTGAATCACAGATGGGCTAGAATAAAAAGTGAAAAGTAACTATTGGATCATCCATGATTTGATTTTGCCATTCTGCTTAGCTACCCAAAAACCAAAAACCCCATGACAAAAATGAAACCAAAACCAACCAACCAAACCAACCTCCCAAAACCAAACCACACACACACGCACAAAACCAAACCAAAAACCAAACAAGCCCAAAAACTGCCTTAAAACACCCTAAACCAGTTTATACTGTAAAGCACCACTCCCTGTGATAAACATCCTAAGGTTTTGGCTTTTTATGCTCGGATCAGTAACCTCCCTCTCTCTCTCCTGTTCTAAATATATAGGGGAGTAGAGAGACAGGAGAGAAGAACGAGATACTTGTAACTTTGAAGTTACATAATTTATTTTAAATGACAGAGATAAATACCAACCCAGGTCATTTTCAGACTGTTCCCTTAAAACCAAGGCTGTGAGTTTCTGTTGACTCTTTTCTTCCAGTGCTCTCAATGGAAGCTTTTCCACTGGCCTCGGTGGATAAACAGCCAAGACCAGTGACTTTAACCTTCGCAAGTCCATTCAGTATTTCATAATCTTTTTAATTCCAAGGTGCAGTTTAGTTGCACGCACATGCCATCCTGATGCCTAATGTTTTGTTTCTACAGACTTTGTGGCTTTTGACTTAGAATATTTTTGAACAATGGTTTGGTTTTGTTGGTTTTGTGTGTGTGTGTATTTATGTAAGAATACCAATCGAAAGCCTATACAATGTTTAACAAATTACTTTCCCTATCTCTTAAATAATGGGTATGGTTATAATGTATCTTTTTAAACTTTGCAACTTCAAACCACTGAAAGATAATGTAAAATATCAAGGATGCTTGTTGCTGGGGAATTTTGTATACTTTCACTCGAACGATTAAGCGTGTGACAAGCATGTGACATTTTCTAAAATATCATACAAATAGGGAGTTTTTCTAAGGATAAAAAAATAAAGGACAACTTTTCTCATGGTGCTATTGCTAAGATACGTGGAAGAGACAGTTTCTGTTGCTTAAAAAAGGGGGTGGTGTCTCTCCAAAACACTAATTCTGTTACAACAGTGGCTGTTCCACTTACAAGTTCTTCGACTGTCTGATTTTTTTTGGTGATTTGAAATGTATGATCTGTGATATTTGTTACCAAGAAGTGTTATAGACACTGCTGACACAGATCAGATAAGAAACTGGGTCAGCTGACAAGATATTCCCTGTAATGCTACCTCTCTGTAGCATTATTATGTGTGTCCCTCTGTGTGAAGGATTTTCTGAGCATGACTTGTAGCTTCATTTGCAATAACTGAGAAGTCTTTTCCCTCTCTGAAAAATAAAACAAAACAAACAAACAAACAAAAAAAAAAAGAAAAGAAAAGAGAAAAGCATGTTTAAATCTCAAAGAATAAAAAGCAAAACTATTTGGTAGTTCATTTCTCGAAGCTTGGCAGCTTTCATGTATTGCTCTGTCACATTGCTCTGTCTTTTCATTCGGCTTCTTTTCTGATTACGGATTATTCATTTATGGATGGGCAGCTGTAGAAACTTGCTTCTTGCATATGCAAATTAATCATGGTAATGTTTATCATAAGGAGATTTTGTGGCAGTGAAAAAGGGGTTGTGTCAACATGTTCTGGATTTCAGTTGTATCTTCTTCTACAAATGGAATTGGCCTCCTTTCTTCACCTTCAGTGGATTTTTTTTTTTTTTGCCATTTACCTCTTGGACTAGACACCGCTCACTAAGCAAGCTGTTTGATTCACTTGCAGATCATGATTTTGGAAGGAGCTGGCAGAATGAGTATCAATTCCAGCAGCAATCTACTCCACCAGCAGCCTTCCTGGACAGACGGATATCCCACATGCAATGGTAGGAGGAATTCAATTACTCTGAGCCATGTTCTTTACAGGGAGGCCGGGGGAAAGGGACTGCTACACCTTTAAGCATGTCCAAGTACTAATTTATTGGAGTTCTACTTCTGGTGACAAAAATTTCCCTTTATTTTTTTTATTTGTAAAAACTGAACTTGCAAAAGTGACCATTTTACTGCTCATTTCCTTACTGGCTCTTTTTCTTCAAATTGAATTGTGTTGAAAGTGCCGAAAGTTCTCTCTTGTCAGTCCAGAATTCTTTCTCTCTTACTTTACCCCTTGTGCCTCCTCTGAACCTGCATTACTCTTCAATGCTAATCACTTCTCTGGCTTTCAGGAGAATAGTCTTTTTGCTGCTTAACTAGATTTGTTTTTTTTCAGCTCAATTTACTAGATAGCTTTCTAATCAGACTGTAATTACAATGCCAGATAGTTTGTAACTTGAGACTTTTTTCTTTTTTTTCTTTCTTTTTACTGTTTTCTGATTATATGTCTGTGCCTATAAAACGTATTCATATATATTATATCAGTATAAAAAATAGATATATAAACCTATCTCTCTCTATATATAGTGCTTGATATAATTTTAAAATTCTTTACATTATTAGGTGGACACGTAAACTCTAAAATCCAAGCAGACAAACACATAATGCAGTTGTCCTTCTAATCCAAATAATGCTGCAACAAAACTTACAATGAAAGTTCCCACTCAATCAAACTTGTGTTCTCTTTTATGTGCAATTTCTCAATACACCGGAATACATCAGCATGTGCTTAATAAGTGTGCTGACATGTCTGTAACAGATTCATGCAGGAAAAAAGTCCTGGCTGAGTTTCACTTTGCACGGGACTTTGTGAAGGGAAACGGTGGGGGTCTGTTTTCAAATTTCCAGTGTGAAACTCCTCGGGATTCACTTATGTTTTAGAGTGACAAGGAATGCAAAGATCAGACCAGACTATGCAATACTTCACCACTTCCCTCACTTTTAGCTAGCTGCTTTTTCCTCTCCCTAAAGTATCTTCATTTACCTCAGCATTCTAGTGGCCTCGGAAATTACTTTGCTTTTCTGAAGTGACAGGAATACATATCAACCTGCTTTTCAGGAGTTCACAGCTCCCTCAAAGTTTTTTTTCTCTGACATATCACACTCTTAGTCATTTCCACACGCATTCCCCAAAACCTTCAACAGGAGGATGAGAAACAGTCCTGCAAACTTCCCAAGTTCCTGACACAGGCCTTGTTGGCTGGTATGGATAAAGAAACCTGAGTAACTGCTTTTTTTTGTGTGTGTGTTTTTACCTGAAAACTAGCATTGTGTCCTGTATCTCCGCTGAAGAGACCTGAGCTCTAGTGGCACCTGAGGGAAGGTGATTTCCTGAGCTGTGCCAACTCTGTTCATTGTGGTCCTCTAGCAATGCCCACAATGCTGTCAGTATCTCTCACAGCAGTGGGGTTAATCTTCTTCTAGGGGAGACTGGGAAGGACTGGTGTCATATCCTGGAATGGGACTGCTGCACACCTAGGCCATGGCAGACTTTCCTCCTTCTGTAATCTCTCATTCCCTCAATCTTAAATCCTCCATGCACTTGTGGACATTTTATCACACCATAACTTCTGCCTGGCAACTCCACTGTCCTCCTTTCCCAAGAACTAAATTGCACTGAACTCTGTGAGGACAGACCAAAGCAGTCCTGCCTTTGCTCTTATCTTATATAATTGTCCTACCCCGATTACACTTCCTTTTATTTGCACAAGTAAATTATTGTTGTGCAATGACACATGACTGAGAACAGTTTAAAAGATCGGCACGAAAAGATTCAGACATTCTAACAAGAAAATTAGGCAGCTTCCATAACTAAAAATAAGTTTCATAACTACCTTCAGAAACAACCTTCCTTTACTACAGCAGTAACACGCATTCATCCAAATGCCAAGTCAGTCATGAAGCTGTGGGCCATACTGACAGGCTTTTACTGTGCAGCAAGATGACAGAGCCTTAGCTTTGAACCTTCTTGATTAAATCTCACAACTCATATTCAGTCCCTACTCAGTTCTTACTCAAAGAAAGTCTCCGTGTCACATTATGAGAATTTTGCAAGGCTTTTCCATCATTTTCTGATGCACTAAAATTACTTTGCCACACATCTTTTTTCAACAGTACTTCTGTAAGGTGTCTTCCATCAAAGAATTTTTGTGTATTTAGACAACATTAATAAATTAATTCCTGCAAATTAAATCAGCCAAGAGATATGCGATGATGTAATTTCCAGTTTTTAATTGGCAAACTGAGGCAGAACCCCCTACAATACCTTCTCCAGCGATGGCTACTGAGCCAGTGTTACGGACTGACAAAAGTGTCTTGATCTGTGGACTTCCAAGGCAGCTGGCTATAGACCTTTATTGCTGATGACA
Organism: Grallaria varia; assembly: GCA_013396735.1. Taxonomy (NCBI): domain Eukaryota; kingdom Metazoa; phylum Chordata; class Aves; order Passeriformes; family Formicariidae; genus Grallaria; species Grallaria varia. Next base: position 586,358 of record VWZG01001516.1, read on the forward strand.
TATTGTTGATGATTATTATGCTAACTGAGACAGTAAACACCTATTTGCTTTTCCAGTATCCAGTAGCTTCTACGGAACCCAGTGGCATGAAATACACCCTCAGTACTGGACTAAGTTTCAAGTCTGGGAGTGGCTGCAGCATCTCCTTGATACCAACCAACTGGACGCCAACTGCATACCTTTCCAGGAGTTTGATATCAATGGGGAACATTTGTGTAGTATGAGCCTGCAGGAGTTCACTCAGGCAGCTGGGACAGCAGGACAACTGCTTTACAGTAACCTTCAGCACCTAAAATGGAATGGTAAGTATATATTAGACAGAGACATGTGCTCTGAATGCTGAGATCTTCAGAAGTCACTTACATTCCCCAGACACCTACCTGGCAGATCATATTTGCTGTGTTTGTTATTCTACTTATAGCTTTATATTTACTATATTGCTAAATTTCTTAGATAGGACTTAAGACAGAAGTGTGGTGGACCAAGAGGAAAGGATATGTCTCCTGCTCCAAAACTAGCCCTCTGACCCAGATGTAGAAGTTGCTGCTTGTAGCTAATACTTTTGATTCTTCTGTGGTCATTCCCATACGTCTCATCTGCCATATGCTTTCTTGCAGGCCAGTGTGGAAGTGACATGTACCAATCCCATAACGTCATTGTGAAGACAGAGCAAACAGGTGAGTGACAGCTGGGTAACTAGGCTTTTGATGGTGACAAAAAGGGGAAACTGTTCATTCCAAGAGAAACATATCAAAATGACTTTAAACAAAATGGAAAGTGCATCATGCAGAATTAAGGAAGAAACACAAATGTCAGTCAATGTCTATGTCTGAAGTTTTGGGCAATACCACGTGCCTGTGGCCACTTTTCCGGGAAGACCTCTACAGTCTACACTAAGGGCCAGAGTCGGAATTGTTCGCAGTGCTCAATGAATGCAGCTTTGTAGGGAATTTCATTCTGTGCTTCATTCATCAGATTTCAAAACAGCTATTTCAACAATAAGTTCACTTAAAACACCAAAAAGGCAAAAATAACAATCAACAACAAAAACCCCACTTTGTTGTGAAGTGCTGTTAATGTCTGAAACACTAAGAAATTTCCCAACCGAAAAACCTGGAGAGAAAAAAAAAAGTTACATTTCAATTTCTTCATATGTTTCAATGAACCTGAAATTCAGGAAGCATTTTGGTTTGATTAAATCTGCATTTTTCCTGTTGAAATCTTTTTTCCTACTGTGTTCATTGCTAGATCCCTTTCCTCCCGGGACTTTGTCTCACTGAGGAAAGAACTTCAGCTTGGTTCAACCATCCTCTTCAGGCATGATTATTTTCCTGGTTCCTTTCCTAGAGCACTGTTTGTCCTTGCCTGTCCATATCCAAACACTCTCTATCCCACTAGTCCCAGCCTCTTTGTATGTGGCTGTGTTCACGTTTTAACATCTCCTGGCAGGACAAATACAAATTTGTTGCATGCAGCGTCTCCAACAAATACTGCCAGCCAATTTATTCAACAAACCTGTAGGAGCCCAGCCTCTCCAGCCAGGGACACTCTTCACCTTCTCCTCGCAGCAGGCAAGATTTGCAACCTGCAATCCACTCCCTGCCTGTGCCTGTGTGGGTGATGCTCATGTGGCAGCCTCGCTATTTGCCATAGATGTAACTCCAGTAATCCTTTAAGTCCTGATTTATGAGATCTCGGTATAATAGCACTTCCTCCTACTACTCGAGATACACAGTGCAGGGCAAAGTACCTCAGCTGCACATTCTGGAAAGGACTATGTGGTGGATAGTTGTCCCAGATGTGCTGAATCAGGAATGGTGTGGTGGGGCTCTGCTGATGCCGACCACGGGCAGTGGGAGCAGGTTTAGTTTCTGCATGGGGAGGAACAGGAATTGTGGATGGGGTCTGCTGGGAAAGATACTCCTTGTGAGCCAGTAGGGAAAAGGCTGGTGGTTTTGAGGGGGAGCCTCCCTCATTCTAGTAAACCATCATGGTTACAAAGACATGGGTACTGAAAGTGGCCAAAAGGGGAAGGAAAGCTGTCTCCCCGTGTTCTGGCTGGGTAAGGCCGGTTGTCAGAGGCAACATTAGGCAGATCAGGTGTCTAAGCAAGCAAAGGGTGTGTGCTGTTGTAGGAACACAAGCCCTGGGTGCCCAAACATGCAGCTATTAGTTAGCATGCCTGCTAAATTCCTATGTCTTAAGTGGTAACTGAGCCAAACACGATGATTTAGATATAACTAATTTTGGGGGTTTTGATTTCATTTATATGAACATGAAAAAAATTAGGTGTAACCTAGATTTGAACCTTGTATCTCACCCTTTCTGACCTGGTTTCAAAAGAAAAAGAGGTTTTTGAGACTTCTTACCTCAAAAATCACTGTGAAGAGAGTAATTTCCAGATCAACTTACAGATCATAAAGACAGTATTTCTGATCTGCTTATATTGACCCATATGACCTGAAGGTCACTAAAAACTAATCCTCTCTAATCAGGAAAGTTGTTTTAAGTTAAGAAAGGGACTTGATGTGCCTGGAATAAAATGGTCCTTCATCTAGGAGTAGGCTTTGATGTTTCTCACCATGTGCTTAAACATGAAGCTCTGTTTCAGAGATGACTTTCAAGTTCTACCATTATAGAAATAAATACTCATCATAAGCATCCTTCTGTTTTACTAGATATTTGAGAACACTTTCATCTCTGTGGCACCAACACACTGTCATAATCATCAGGGACTGAGAAATCAGGACTGGATTGGGTAGAATTAAAGTTGATCTGGCATAGGAAACCTCCTTCAAGGCTAGGCATAAATGATGTATTAGTCAGGAGAAGGAAGAACATATTACATTATTTCTGAAAGTCAGTGCTTTGTGTAAATACATTTGCCTGAATATGCAAAACCTCATCCATAATCTGAGTGAAAGGAAATTATTTTGTTCATAGCCCCTTTGCTTCTTGGTTCCCTTGACAGCTCTTTTTTTTTCTTTTTTTTNTTTCTCAGTGCTCAATATTTTCCTCTGTGCTAAAAAATGTTCTTTAATGATGTGCTTTTCCTTTTGGTCCTTTATTTTCAGATCCATCATTAATGGTGTCCTGGAAAGAAGATAATTATCTGTATGACAGTGGCTATGGTAGCACAGTAGGTAACTAACATCACAATACTTCATGCATTTCTGACATGATTTTATTGTTGTCTGAGGCTATTAGTTTAAATGTCTTCTTTTTAATTCACAGAGTTATTGGACAGTAAAACATTCTGTCGTGCTCAGATTTCCATGATGACACCTAGTCACCAATCTTCTGGTAAGGAACTTGTAATTATATTTTTAATTGTTTGTCACTTGTCTTAGAGCTGCCGACATGTAATAGTCTCTGTGGTCTTCTGTTGTAGGATTCAACCTGAGCCTCCAGTAATTTTAAACCAAGCAATGCTGATTCTGACAGACTTATTAGCTGTCATTATTACAATAGCTTGCTTTAAAGAAATGCTTCTCTCTATGTCGAGAGAAAGATGATCAAGTAATCTGTAATCTCCACGTATCTTCTAAAGTGACTGAGTCAAAGGGGCAGATGTTACTGTCAGAGAGATGAGACACCACGTGCTTTTCTGTGGTGTAGCAGGGTATGGGCAAACAAGCACCATATTCCTCCCCAGAAGTGGCTGCGTTTCCCTGGTGAGCCAGTGATTCATGCTGAGTAGGTAGCTGGGTTTGGGGCCAGGGTTTGGGCTGGCTCAGGGAAGCTGTAGGGCAGGCACCAAGCACTCTGCCCAACTGCACCAGCAGAAGGGCTTTCCACTGGAGCCTGTCTCAGCTGGAGGCAGGGTGGTCACCAAACACCTCCTCACTTTGGTGAGAGGGTTACAATTTGCCTGCTGAAGGGCAGGAGAAAGAACAATGCCACTTGCTGCAGTGCCTGGTGACAGTGCACTCTGGTCACACATGTCAGGGCACTCTGTGTATCCTGTCCCACGGGCAGGTACCAGGGGTGGAGGTGAGAGAGTAAGGCAGTGGGAAAGGAGTAGAGCAGAGATGGCAGGGGGGAGCAAGAAAGCAGGGGCAGAAAGGCAGGTTCTTCTTAGGAGGCTGTTAAGCAAGGAGGTCTTAGGGAGAAAGCAGTGGAAGTCTTGGGAGGATAAGAAAGGAAAGCACTTTGCTGTAGATGCAGCCTCACAGGTGCTACTCTGCACTGGGGGCAACCCTGTGCTTCTGTATGTGGACAGTAGTCACAGCCTCTGTGCCTGCCATTCCCTGCTTCTCCCAGCCTCCCTGCCCAGCTGGCCTTGCCAAGTGACGTACAGTTTAAACTGATACACTCACCTATGAATTTAAAAAAAAAAAAAGGAGAAAACATGACCAGAAGAAGAAAAACCGAAAAACCACCAAACCTTAAAAAACCCCAACCAAACACTGCGTTTGCTTTCTCCACCACCTCCACCCACTCATAAGATGACTACCAGGGTTTCAGAGCTCTCTGACAGGGCTAGGGACTTGTCCAGATCCTGGCATGGTGTGTTTATCCACTGACTGCTTAAGCCTAGAGCTAGGGTGGCATGCCAAGGGCACAGCCTTCTGTAAAAACTAAATTTGTATATCCCGTAAAAAATGGCTCATTCCTGAATCATATGCAAATAATGTGTAACCTTTTGTCAAAAGTTTTGCAAGACAGCTTTGTTGAAACTACATCATAACTCTTTTCATCTGTCAAGCCCCAGCCTCCTAACATGACATGTTTGAAACCGGTCTCCATGTAGGAGCTGCGGCAGAGCAGGAGGCTATTTACACAACTGAAATCCAGAATAAATCACTGGGGAGGCAGAAGGCAACTGAACTTCCAAGAATAAATCTCCAGCTAAGTGGAGCATAACAAACATTTGCAAGCGAATTGTGGGATTTTAAAATGAGAAGGATTTATATGAGGGCAAATAAAGAACTGGGTCCTGCAGTCCTTACCTGGAATTCCCACAGGCTTTTAATAACATCAGGAGAATCATAATCTGAGGAAAGGCAGTGAAATAAGCCTCATTTTACTTCCCCCACACCACACCCCCCTCCAAGCTGAGTGAGGTTCAGGCTAGTTCCTGCTCTTTGAGAGTGGGGAGGCAAAATGACTCAGAGCACGTTTGCTGCTTGGGGGTTAGGGACAGTAATTTATCAGGCTCAGAATAGTAGAGGTTAGGCTTATCCCCACGGACTTGTTCAGTTCATGTTTCCAGTTATGTATGAATAAGGCAAGTGTGTGAATAACTTTGCATCTACCTTTTCACATGCAGTTGTTGCAGTAGCTTGTGCAGATCTGACAAGTTTCTATGCAAATAAATATTTCCTGTGAGTCATTTTCCCATGCAAATGTCTGGTTTCCATGAAAAGTATGATAATTGTGCATTCATAGAAGCTGGGAAAACATGCGTGGGACCTTAAGCTTTGCTTTATGGGATTCAGGGACAAAGTATGCTGAAAAGCAAACACAGAAGGGGCTCCCTCTCAGGACTATCCCACAGCTTTTGCGAGATGTAGAGCAATCAGATGAAAGCTATTCATTAAGAGCAAGAGCAGAGCCAGGCTGTGGTGGTTTGAGGGCGGGAGGGTTGAACGTGCAGACTGTGAGGTAGGTTACAGCCATGAACAGGCGGAACATTTTTTTTTTCATTTCTGAAGGAATGCTTGTGCCAGAAACCCTATTCCTCCTCTGGCTGGCTGCAGGTGATAAAGTACCATTGATGAGAAACGGCTTGTCTCTATGGCTCTGAGCCACAGAAAAATATATGCACATCCAGCTGCCAAAAACTCCTACTAGCGCAGCCCCTTTTCCCCACCTGCCCCCCCAAACAACAGCGCTTTGCCAGTTCATTATGTTTTACTCAGGTAGGTGTTCTGTGCATTGGTACCAGCACATACATTTCACATTAGATCATCTCTTCAGAAACAAATAAGCCCCCAAAGATACGTGCTTCTGCAAAGACTAAGACATAATGGGACAATTCAGGATTCATTTTACAGATGCGATCATTTTATTTTTCTCTCTCTCACACATAACATGGGGTGAGGTATTTGTTAATCAAATTTAGGTTTCAAAAGCCAAATGTTTACCTCTGCATTCATTCTTTATTCATCAATGGTCTCTTTGAGAAGTGTGCTGATTAACATAGAGTACAGAAAACAAAACTCTCCCTCCTCACTTAGATTACCTTCCGAAAAGTGATTATCTTTAAAAGAGATATTTGTTCTTTTTTGTGGTTTTATTTCTTTCAACCTGCTAGTCAATGGAAAGCCTTTAATCAAATTTACAAATAGGCTTCATTTTCCTTTTCTGCAGACTCTTCAGATGCAAAAAAATCGCAAGATCATACTCCGAAGTCCCACACCAAGAAGCACAGTAAGTCAACATCCATGTTTATAATGGTTGGTTAGTTGATTGAAGGAAAAAAAACACATGAAAAGCAAATCCTCTTTGGGGTGGAAGAGGAAGCATTTTGAAAGCAAAATTGGTTAGATCATTATTGTGATTTAATTCTCCAAGGATCTGACTGTGTACTACTGTTTGTTGACATTATTTTTTACTCAATATTATTAAATTTTTTTAATTGTTTTTATCAATAAGGGCTTACAGGGAATCAACCAGAAGCCAGCTGCCTCTGCCCTATATTGGGCTGGGCTGGTGGACTGGACTAAGGGAATGATAAGGAAGACCTGGGATTAAATCAGGAAGTCCTGTGTGACGGCACAGTCCTGCTCGTGCCTGTGCCTGCCAGGCGCAGCATCACCACAGACCCTGCTCAGCATCTCCTTGCAGAACTCCTCATGCATGACATCACAAGGAAGCACCCGGCCCTCAATTCTGCCACCTTCTTAGCCTCTGATAAGACAGTCTTTCCACTCCCCTCACCTGCATTTACTGCTAGTTTCTATTCAATCTGTCTCTGAAGACAGGTTACCATAACTGTGATTTTTGTACATCGTTCCATTAATGTACTTTACTGGATTCTTATGCTGAAAATATCTTGTGCACGTCTTTTGCATCCTGTGTAATTCCCTATCTATAATAGAAAAAGCTTAATACTGATCCTTCACTGCATTTTGTGGTATTCAGTTTCATCTTGTCCCGATATGGTCTCTTCCTCACTCCTCTCCTTACTCTGTTCTGTCATTTTGCCCAAACAGAACTTCTGAACTTCATATCTGCACAAAGATATCTCATTCCTTTATTTGAGTGCAAAATAGGGTTGTTAAAGAAAGGATTAGATAGGACTGCCTGATGACAGACCTGTCAAGAACTGAGTCTCCTGACTTGTTCAGCTTGGAAAGAGAAGGCTGAGGGGTGCCCTCCTCATTGTCTCTGGCTTCCTCAAGGGGAGCAGCAGAGGGCTGGTGCTGCCCTCCTCTCTTTCTGGTGACCAGCTGTAGGACATGAGAAAATGAAATGGAGCTGGGTCAGGGAAAGCTCAGACTGGACAACAGAGAAAAGTTCTTCACCCAGAGGGTGGATGGTCATTGTAAAGGGCTCCCCAGGGAAGTGGTCACAGCACCAAACCTGACAGAGCTCAGGGAGTGTCTGGACAATACTTAATCTTATGCCTTAGTTTTAGGAAGTCTTGAAAAGAGCTTGGAGTAGGACTCTGTGATCTTTATAGTTGCCTTCCAACTCGAGATATTCTAAGATTCTAAAAACTCAGTCACAGCCTTGGCATACAGAACAGGTCACATTGGCAGTCTGGGCTAATCCCCTACATTTCCAGTTTCTTCAGTACTGCTCTGTATCATGATCATTAAATATGTTACTGATGTCCTGATAGGCTAGTCCACCACATTTTACTGGTTCTAGAAAAAAATTACAATAACAAAGAAAAATACTGGATTAGTTGGCTGAAATCTGATTCTACTTATGTAGCACTGTATACAATTTTTGAGTTACCTTCACATCTTTGACTAGCTTGTTTCCTTCTTAATTCGGTCTAATTGCATACTTTTGAAGTCAGACCAAAGGACTGCTGTCTTTCTGGCTCACCTTGTCACTGTGTTTGTTATTCTTCATTCATAAACTACTTCATCTGATTTTTTGCATTTATTTAATCTGTTGAGGTTTTTTTTCTTTTTGACCTGGGCTTTCTGGAGCCATCTCTATAGTAATTCTGAGATGTATTTGTGTTTAAACTAGGAGGTCTACTTGTAGAACTTGCAAATCTGTTTTCGCCTTTTCTATACCATTGTCAAACTTTATAATAAGCTTTTCACATACAATTTTGGCTGGCCGGCTTTGCCGCTGTCCCTCTACCTACTCCACACCTTCTTACTTGCTCATTCATGTGGAATGGCATTTCACCTCCTGTGCCTTCTGTCTTTTAAATGCATGGAGGTTCAGTGCCTGCTTCACAATAATCTTGGCTGTTTCATGTACCTCACAATAATATCAGGTTACAAGCTGTGCTGTAGAAGAGTATCAGGAAAAATGGGCAAATGAGATGAGGGGAAGGCTTAAACATGTTCTCTTCAGGGCAGAAACAGCGCCAAAGGCAGAAGGAAGCAGTGGGTGGTTTGGACTCCGCTTCCCAGGTTTGCTGGGGCTCCAACCTGCCTGCCACGGGGCCCAGACTGCCTAAGGCTGGCACTTACCTCCAGCCCCCGCGTAAGGCCTGCCAGTGTTTTTTACCTGTATATCTCTGAGATGGGGGTCCTGTGCTCCAGAAGCTGTGGCCTGTCCCTACGGAGTGTTCACGCTCTGTAGATGACACAAAAACGGCAACCAGAGCCCAGAGGGCTCTCGAGACACTCCTTCTTCCTGCCCCCTTTCCTCTTTCAGACCCTCGAGGAACTCATCTTTGGGAATTTATTCGAGATATTCTTCTCAATCCTGAGAAAAACCCAGGATTAATCAAGTGGGAAGACCGGTCAGAAGGTGTCTTCAGATTTTTAAAATCTGAAGCTGTGGCTCAGCTCTGGGGAAAGAAGAAAAACAACAGCAGCATGACTTATGAGAAACTCAGCCGGGCCATGAGGTGAGCTGAAGTGCTGCTGCACGTCAACAGACTAACTGAATGGAGAATCTGTTTGACTTTTAAAAATGGTTTCTCAACAGCACCGGTTGCTTTCTTTGACAGCTGACTCTGTCCCACTAATTTTGAGATTGTAGGATTATGTCCTTTATCTTTTCTTCTCCTGTTTCTATATACTATAATATATACAACATAAACAATTGTGTATATATATATATACACACATACAAATATATATATATATATTCTGTTGCTCTCCATCCAAACGACCAAAGCAGGAAGGAAACTTGGTTGCAGAAAGCCGAAAGATAATGTACTACTGAACTGGGAAGGCTCAAATGGCCCAGTAACAGCCAGAGCAACGCTTAGAAACTAGATGTACCCCACACTCATTACTTTAAAACAGATTTACAAATTCTGTGTTAAGATTTTCTTTCCTGTTTGACATTTTGAGCATTTTTCCATAATCTCTGCTACTTCAAAATTTACTTTTATTTAGAAGCTGAGTTTTTTTCCAGGTCTGGTTTCAGATCCCAAAAACAAACCTCCATGGAATCTTATAAGAGTGTGTGTAAATATAGCAATATACTCTGGCCTGGAATAATGTGAACTTCAAATTCAGAAGATAATTAATATAAAGTAAAAAAGCAGATTTCCATTTTTCATTCTCTGTCATTCAGTTATAATGATCTTTGGCATTATATGTAACTCTCAACAGAAAATAAAGACTTTTTAAGCTCACCAAGGGAGTGTCCAGTCGGCAGGTCTTTAAGGACTGAAATTTTTTTCTATGTTTTTATTTCAACAGATACTATTATAAAAGAGAAATCCTGGAGCGTGTGGATGGTCGCAGATTAGTATATAAATTTGGAAAGAATGCCCGTGGTTGGAGAGAAAATGAGAACTAAATATATCAAGAAATAACATTTAAAACACATGGATGTAAATATTCAAAGACTATTTTCTTATATTTATGTACCAAACTGGGGTGAAAAAACAATTCTACTTCTGTTGGGAAGAAAGAACATTATCATTATTGGTGTTAAAATTATTTTATTTGAAGTATGTCCTGTATGGGGAAAAAATGTACACAGTTTTCTGTGATATAAGTTAACATTATAGAATTATGATTGTTTTTCCCTTCTTGTGAAGTTTTCCTCTTTTTTTTTTTTTTTTTTT
>VWZG01001516.1:596565-626720 GCA_013396735.1 Grallaria varia
TTTTTGTTTTTGTTTTTTTGTTTTAAATCATACAGGCATAATGTGATTTGTGAGTCATGCAAAGAAAGGGAAGGAGCCAAATACTAGGGCATTTAGGGAGTATGGTAATCCACTTTGGAAGGCAACTGTAAGTGGAGGAAACAGTAAAGCATCTCTGAGCCAAGTAGCCTTCTTCCATAGTCAGCCGTTTTATAGCTTTCATTGGCCAATACCACTTTTTTCTTCCCTTCTCTGATTTCTGAGTATTTTATTACTTTGCTGGCTTTCAGCTGCTTTTTTAAAATTAGACACTGGGTTCCTCTTCGGCTGGTCTATCACAGCCACAGAGAGCAGTGGCTCTGTAAGGTGGCTCTCAGCATTTATTTGGAGATCCCATAGTACCTCCACCACTGCAACCTTCTTTTGTGGGCAGAAGTTGAGGACCAGACCCTACCTGCTATGAAGTATCCTCCCTAATCTCCAGAGAGCATCCAGCTCATCCCAGGAAAAGGGCTATTTGTTTTTAACTGATATTGAGGTGAACTGCAGGAAGAGAGTCAGTCTTGGGGCCAAAACATTTCGAAGGGAGATGATTGTTTTCTAACTGGGCAAACTTACCAAAAAGCACTGGTTTCCTGGTAGGAACGCTGATACTCCTCTCACCCTGTTGCAGTCCTAATTAAAGCATTCAAATCCATACCATATGGAACAGCGAGGAGGTGGGCAAACAGAAGATATATTAACCCTGTGGCATGAGGAAGTGGTCTCCTTGGTTCCTTCAAGTTGTATGATCCTCCTGGCTGGTCAAGTCTCACTTGGACAGATACTTTCAAAAAACCTTTGAGAAATGCAAAGCTACACTGCATGTAAAATATTAGGTCCCTTTGTTTTTCTCAAGTCTAAGTTTATACTGTATTTCTCAATTGTGCTTGGAATTCTTAGTTGAAGAAAACCCCATCAACGTAAAGATACGGCGATTTTGGGGACATTCAGATCTGGGGGAGATTTGGGCTCACCTCTAGCCATACTGTGCAGACACTACATGTGCATTGGCAGCTTTTTCTTTCTTCAAGTCACAAATGCTTCCTGCTGGCACCGACTGCATGCAGGACATGGGGAAACAAAAGCTAGAAGAGGCAGCACTTCACCAGGTCACTAAGTACGTGAGATGTCGGAGTTGAGAAACAGGATTTTCTTGGTGATGTTAACAGAAGTGAAACCAAGATCAATACCTACTCACTTTTTCAGGGATGGGGAATTTGGAAAACAATAACAAGTGCTGAGAAGTCCAAAATGAAAAGAAAGAAAGAAAAAAAAAATTAAGAATATTGTATCCATCCAGGCATCCCTGGGGTTTGAAATCATATTAAGTTGAAATCCAGCAAGGTACGGCTGGAGGCTGCAGGATATTCCATTTTTTGTTTGCCTTTAAAGGAAATGGAGATGAAACCAAGAGACAACAGAAGTATCAATATAAAGGCTATAAAATGTGCTTAGCAACAATTTGTAGGCAAACATGAGAGCCTAACTTGTTATCTACACGTGTAGGGCATGTTAAACAATAATACCACCTCCTACACTGTGTAGGCCAGAGCTGTCACCATCAATTACCCATACATGACAATTTTTACTTTTCATAACCTGGGTGGAGAGAGGTTCATCTTATTTACAAAGCAAATAATAAGCCTGTGTACTTCAAAGCATTTTTTTCTCTCAGTCTTTCTCTTTTTTTTTTTTTTTGACTGACTGTGCTAGCCATGCTTGCTTTCACGCCACTCAATTAATTTCCTTCTTTAGCTTAATTTGCTACATTCCACTTCTTTACCATAATTTTGTAGTTCATGTAACAAGAATTATGCCATCAGATGAGGAGAGCACTTTTGCTTTGATCCTAAGACTTTTTCTTCCCCCACCTGATGGTTATTTGTAGCCCTTCTCTCCCTGCTCTTCACACCACCTCCAAATCCATACCTTGGATGAAAATCTAAAATCAGTTGTACCATCACAGATCTGCAATATAGTTGTTCAGGTTAACATATATTTTACAGCATCTGATTATAATACCTTCATAAACCTGCTTTTTACCTGATCTCTCATGAAATTTCTTGGGAGATAAAATGAACCAGTGATGCACGTATATTTGTTTGCTGAGCAGCAGCTAAACCTTCTTTTAAAGGCTTTGAAAGGTAAAGCTTTCTTTAGAAGCATACTGTACAAATCTAGAGAGTGATTTATGCTGGGGTGCAGTATAAATATGTCTTCCACTGCCACGTCTTTCAGCGTGTGGAAATCATGCAAGTTTCTGTCTCCACTCAGCAGAACTTTTCAGACTAGGTACTTGTCATTACAATAGCACAAAGTTGGAATAGAAGCCAGCCAACATTTACTCTGTTTTATAAATACATTAACCTTTGCCTAAGACAAACACAGGGGACTGTTTAAAACTACAGTTCTTGCCAAGGACAGATGCAACCAGCCAAAGGGAGTCTTTTTATCAGACCTAAGCAAACGGAGAAAATGAAGAGATGAATTTTTATGTAAATTGCTATTTAAACAGAAAGCATTTCTGATTGCTCTTATATTTTATATTTCAGAGGCTGAGCAATCCTATTTTTAGAGATATCCGCTAAGTTAGCAGCTGCTGAACTGGTAGCACCATGTGTATAGATTTTTATTGTACCATAAGTTTTCATATGTATAAAGCTCTAGATAGAAAAGTATATTGTATTTATACAGTTACATGCAAATCACAATGTCAAATGTGTTGGCATGATCACTCTCAATATTTTCTGCACAAAATTAGAGCAACTTGCTTGAAAAACATCCTGAGAAACTGTATGTAGGCTGTTGAACTACATAGACATTAAAAAGTTTAGCTACATTTTCGCCTTTCTTTCTGCAGCATATTGCATAGTTCCTGCTTGCTTCTCACAGCATCGTCTTCAATGTCTACGTGTGGAAACAAAACCAAGTCAGATATTTCACTAATGCCATTGTAAATCTCAGCTTGGAGACTATGTATTCACAAAATGGTTCTAAAGACTGTGTCTATTTTTGTGGATATGATATAAATTCAAATAAAACACTCCAAAAAAGAAAATTTTTGATTCACGTTTATCTTCTCTTTTTTGTGTTTTGAGATTGGAAGTGACCAATATGAAATTCTTTCAGTGCTGAAGAATATTTCAATATTGACAAAAGGACTGATGTAACTACCACAAAATCCAATAGCTTAAATTTACTAATATGTAGAATAGCCCATCTATTGTGAAGATACTGGATTTTCAAACCTGTTTTGTGTCTCACAGGCTTCACTGAAATAATGGATTATGTCAACACAGCTAGATTGCCTTTCTTGTTTGACTGCTAAACTTAACAAAGGCCTTACTTCAGCACTGATTTAACTTCAAGGTATTTTGAAGAGAGTGCAAGGGCTAGGCTGATTAAGGATGCCATTACTCATACCGAGCATTTCCTTTACTGAATCAAAGCAGCTAGAACTATGAAATCATGTCCTTCATGTTATTTTTTCATCTAAGTTGTGGCTACAAAAAAGGAACATCTCTCCTAATTTGTTCTGCAGCTTGAGTTAAAAAAATGAAACCCCCTATAACCAAAAGAAAGTCAAAGTAGACCCATATGGATGGCATTTGCACTCTGTGTGGGGCCATGGCTGTATCAGTAGAGTGTGATGGTGCCATGCATGGTTCTGCAATGACCCAGCCTGTAGCCCTTGCTGCTGCCGTGCCAGGTATCCTGGGCTGGGTATTCCGTGCTGAGCATCCCAGGCTGGGCATCCTGGGTTGGCAGAGTGAGGTGGTGGAGTGAGGAACATCTGCTACAGCAACCTGTACTTGCTGCGTGCCAGCACGTCTGGAGTTGAGCTTGAACCTCAAATCAAGAGCTTCACTGCAATGGGGCAAATCACACCATCCTGCTTTATAATCTGCAAATGTGCTTAATTTTAAGCGAGTGATTCTGCTGCATATGAAGTTATGTATATGGATGTCTGAGGATGGTCATTCTAAAAGTGTTTTGTCTATATTGAATCAGCCTGTATTTCAACCCAGAATTTCAAGGGGCTCCAACATTATGTTCACATTAATAGAGTAGGTTTGAATTTTAAACACAGGTACAAACCCCATGTTTAACATGCAAAACGAGGACCGTGTCCTGAAAGGGTGGTCATATTTTGAGAACTTCAGAGTCCCAAGCCAGGTTTCAAAAGGGGTTGGAACTGGATTTCAGGCAAGTTCAGACTGAGTTTTAAATTAGCACACAGCTGGTGTTCCAGTAAATGGTTGGGGCTTTTGTTTCAAGAAAGCTGAGGCCAATATTTGAGACAAAGACAAAATGAGAATATTGTTTGGAAACATGTAAATAAGTGCATCCTTAATCAAAACGCCAATCAACCAATGAAAACGCCATAAAACCCCCAAACAAACAAACAATCCACCTCCCCTCCCAAAAAAAACCAAACCCCACCTTCCAAGCAAACAAAAACTCTTCTTTGGTTGTCACTTAAAATCAAGGAAAACTTCAGTTTTCATCTGCAGTCTAGGGCGACATGAAATAAAAATTCAAGGCAAAATTCGGGATTTGCAAACTATATGTAAATTGAGAGTAAGTAAGAGGAGTACTGTAAACAGAGTCTACATACATGTAAACATGATATAAATTTGTGGGCATGTCTGCTCCAAGGACAAGTGAGAATTGCTTCAGGTAAGTGAAGTCTGGTACTGCAGAGAGATGAGCAATTACGAGTTACATTTCTTGAAAGCTATTAGTATTGGTAAGTGGGTTAGTTATAATAACTTGAAAGATATCCAGATTATCCATCTGTGTTTGCTCCCTTGCTGACGAAACTTTGCACAATGTAGTCTAAGTCTCAAACTTCGTGCAAGCCAAGAATTTCCCCCAACAAACACCCTTTCCCCAGATATTTAGCTTCTTCCATTCACCTGAATGTTAGAGAAAACCGTAGGGAAAGAAAAATATAAAGTAGGAGGAAGAGACAGTAGATGGCCAGGTCTTAATTCACCCAACAGTTCTGTGTGGAAATACAAAGACTGCATGTGCAAAAAAAGGTAATGACATCGAAGTCAGTCTATTTATAGTCTTTCCATCAGAGTCTGGTTGCAAAAATTAAACATAAATTAGTGTTTACAAATCTAATTACAACTTTAAGAAGAAGAAACTATAGCCATATATCTATGTGCACTGCATCATCTTGTGTGCCTAAAACAATCTAATTATGAAAAATGGCTGAAGTTTGTACATCTCGTGAATTTTGCGGAGGACCCTCCCTGTCTCTAAGAGTGGTGAAGAGACCTTCAGAGGATTAAGATTGAAAGCCTCCTTCTTACAACTGAGAATGCTGAGAGGCTGAACACAACACCTTATAAGCTGCTTTCTAAAGCTCCTTTCTGAAACTTGAAAACTTTGGACAATAATGGAATCTTCAGCATTGTGTGGCAGAGGGATTATTATTCTTCACAGCTCACCGGGGAAGGCTGCAGAATGGCTCCAGAGCAAACTGTGGGTGAGGAGATGTACTGTGTTTACTGAAGTCGAAGCCTCTGGAGACTGTAGGATTCACTGTGTGCAGAAGTCTAGTGCTACTGTACATCTTCATCTCCTGCATTTCTCAGATGTGCCAAGCAGATGTAGGTTGAAGACTTTTCAGAATGCATCCCAAATTCTTCTGTGAGAGCTGCAGAAAAGTCAGAAAATTATTGGGACTGTTTAAGCTCCTGGAGGTGATGCTGCCATGAGGAACTGATGCATAGCTGCCCACTGGAGATCACAAAGCGATCTGAGAGAAGGGACTGCACCTTTTCAAGTCCTGCCAGTTCTGCTTACTATTTGTCAGCTTCTGGCTCCATTTTTTTCTCACATCCACTTTTCCCAAGTGATGTGGCTATAACATTGGTGACTGTACCCACAGAAAATTCTCTTTCCCTGAAAAGGAATTTAAGAAGTTTGTTTTGTCTTCCAAGTTGGCTTTCATGGGCTAAGATCAAACCAGCCCTTTATAGGCTGTGAATTTGCCGAGCAGGGGAAATTTAAAAGTGCAACCCAAATCTATAACCAGGGGCTCTCTTAGTGAGTCACTGAAGTTTGTAAAGAATGGTGGATCACACCACAGGTCTGATCTTGCCCAGTTTCCTGTGAACTGTGGTACTTCTCAACACAATCATCCCATGAAGCCTCCACCTGAACACTGACAGAAGGAGAAACAACATTCACCACCAAAGACTCACAGACTGGAATCCTATGCTGTCTAAGATCCCTGTATTTTCAAAGAAAGTTTAAATAGGCAAGCAATTAATTAAAAAAATTAAAAAAAAAAAAAAAGGGGGGGAACACCTTGAATTTCATCCTTCTCATGGCAGATAGAATCATAATGTCTCAGGTAATTAGCTTTGCCTGAGATGATGATCACTCATTTTAGGAGTATATAAAATCTATGAGTTGTAATGTGAGGCAACCTGCAACACTCCGTGCATCCTTCTAGAATTCCCTCTGTACTCTTATATCTCTCTCTAAATCATACCTCCTCTCCTGGGGAAAGGCTCACCAGAGCTTATCAGATTCAATTACTGCTGTTTCATATCAACGTTCTCATGTGAAACCAGAATGCAAATAAGCCAAGCTCCATACCCCCAAACAATTACAAATGCTGATGATTCACCAGTTATTCATGCCAAACCAATATTTTTCAGTATTTTATAGTTCATGAGTGAAACATTTCAGCATGTTCAGACTGAAATCACTGGCATGCCAGGAGGCATCTAGTGGAGAAGGGCACTTTGCATGGAGACACATAGTGTTTTCAGCAGCTGTCATGTAAACACGTATGTCTTATGGGTGCTTTTTACTTTTCCAGTAGGTTTGGAGATGAGGGGATAATAAAAGTTACGTTTACTTTCAAGAAAACTTAGAGTTAGATGATAAAGCTAATCCAATGCGTTACTTTGCTGCCAGTGTAAGACAGACACACTTTGCCCTCCTACAACCCCCCACTTTTCTCTGGTGCAAGTAGACTCCTGCTGTGATCCCTGCCCAGCCCTGCTGGTTCCCCACAGCTTGGAGGCTGTGCAATGGCCTTGTAAGCTGATAAACTTGTGTAGATCTCTGACCAAGCTGGCAGAGGTGAGGGAGCAAACCACCCTACTGTATCAGCCTCTCTTACCCCCACCACTGCCAGCAGCTGCACAGGAGGGGCAGCATGTCACATGGAGCAGTTCTTTGATTTTGCCATAAAAACTAGGAGCA
Source organism: Grallaria varia (assembly GCA_013396735.1). NCBI lineage: Eukaryota > Metazoa > Chordata > Aves > Passeriformes > Formicariidae > Grallaria > Grallaria varia. Next base: position 603,823 of record VWZG01001516.1, read on the forward strand.
GGATTGGCTGTGCTGCAAACACGGAGGAATGGAACAAATTTTGAGGCAGACAATCACCCTTTGGCTCTCCAAAGCGTGAGCTCGCTACTTCAATGAAGAGAAGTCATTCACGTGCTGGGCTGTGTGCTTGTACTGGTAAGGAGCAACCCAGTGCTAACAAATTTAAGGAGGCAGGATATGAAGACCCATTCTCAGTGTCTCATGTGACTCATCTCAAATATGTTCTATTGCCATGGAGTTTGGTCTCTGAAAAGTTCTAATGAGACCCACCTTTTACCTTGATTTCCATCAAATTTTTCAATACACATACAATGAAAAGTGGTGTGCTGGTGTTTAATTTTTTTGTTTTGTTTTTCTTGTGTGTAGAAAGAATTTAATTCACTATGCATGGATAACCCATTTGTTTATACTCAGGTTAAGAACAAAGCCAGCTAATAAGCTTTGCTGTCACCTTTAATAAACGGTTTCACAAGATAATAACTCCATGCAGCTACGCCCAAGGGTCATCAGCATTTTTAAAGACTTTACATTTCAGAAAAAAAAGTCACACTGCAACAGCCAGCAACACTGTAAGAGAGCTATTAAAAACTGGTAATTTGGTTGGATATCAAGGTTACAGATTACTGAGGACCTAGCTGTGGCCACAGAGCCTTTAAGCAGATCCCTCTCCCAGAAAGGGTGTACCCCAGCAAGCCTTTCCTCAGCTTGGATGAGAGCAAGGCTGGAAACTGAGCCTTATCAGAAGCATATGACCCAGCTCAGCCACCATGTGAAACACCTTGAACTTGATTGCAGATAAATTTAGTCATAGCCTGTTCAAGCTGACTTGAAATCCCTGCTGAAACAGCAGCTCTTGTTCCCTTGTCTTGTTTCTGTGTGCCTGTTTGTTGCCTAGTGTTGACACCTGCATTGCTACATGGGCTGGCCCCACTCACTGAGAGGTCCAAAAATCATTCTGAAATGAAAAAAGGTAAGACCTTTTTGTTAGAACTCCACATCCCAAGGCCACAAGGTCATCAGTCACAACACAAGGGAGGAGCTGGAAACCTGCAGTCAGAGGAGCAGGAGAGAGACATGACTTTCCACCCCTTTAGCAACCATTTCCAGTTAGATTGGTGTAAGCCAATTTGTGAAACCTCTGGTGATCACCTGCTTCATGGAGAGGACTAGGGAGGGGTGTGTGTGTGTGTGTGTGTGTGTGTAACCTAGGATGTGCGTAAATATATAAATTAGCAACATCTTTCCTTAAATTTTGTATGTTAATGAGGTCATTTCATGTTTTATTTTTCTATGGTGATTCTCTGGCCTTAAGAGTGGTTTTGTATGCTTTAGCAAAGCACAGGTCTCCAGTGACCAGTGAGAATGGGGCATGAAAGTGGGGAATCCCTCTGCACCCCTCTTAACCCAAAATGTGGCAATCCGGGGGAACTGCAAACCTCCTCTGCCAAGGCACACGGCTGAGTTTGCTGGGGAGTTAGTAACACAGGGTGTTAGTTTGAGAAAGATAACTCTTATCAGTGAGTGTCCTCACAGGATGGTGAGGAGGTCATATGAGTCACAGGAATCTCTGAAACTCTGACATTCTTGTTGCTCAAGGAGTAAGGAAAGAAAGGGGATCAAAACTACTAATAATTGAGTTTGGGAGTTTGGGGTTGGTTTGGGGATTTTTTTCGTGCGTGTGTGTGTATCACCAAGATAAAGAGATGTTTTATAAGTGGTGGAATATAATTTTAAAAAGGAGAAACTGCAAAGATGAACTTGGGGAATGACTTCTTGACTGTGCAACTTGTTCTTGTGAAGGGCTGGTTGTGTAACTGGAGGTGCTTGGGCTGCAAAGCTGCTCTGTGCTCACCGTGCTGCCGTGCACATTTAGAATTAGAAACTATTATAACTGTTATGACTGAAATTGCAGTGTGATACATCTAGTCCTTTTGAACTCTGGATTCTGCATTTGCCTATTAATATCTGAGAACAATTACCTCATCTTTCCTCTAGGGAAGTGGTTGAGGCCCCATCACTGAGCACCAGTAGGGCCTGATTTTCAGAGGCAGTGAGCAATCACCTATTACATGTAAAACCAAGCTGGAAAATAAACTGCAGATAACAATCTGGTACTAGCAGAGGAATAGGATAGCTGTGACCAGTTATACTTTTTTCCATCTCAAACTTACAGTATTTGGCTATTTGTGTTCACTTGACATGCTAGTAAAAATGATAATTTTTTAAAAAATACTCTGTGATGAACCCACACAGCTCAGTTCCTCAGACAGACCCCATACCTTCCTTTCTCAGCCCATAGAAAGGGCTCAGTTGAAAAAAAAACCAAAACAACAAAAGAAACCATAAGTGGAGTGGATCATCACAACCCTGGAAAGTCTTGGTTACGCACAATTAATTTCTTTTGGCTACATTATCCGCAGGGTTTACTCACCTGTCTGAAGGAGCGAAGCAGAAAATCACATCTCCTACCTAATGCTGAGGAGCAGCTACTCATTTGGGTTTGGGTGTGATGTCCAAGTCAGACATCTGTTCTGCACACGCCTTCCCAAGAGCATGGGCACAGAGGTGGTGTGGAGTCATACTTTTTCTTCTCTGGCTCAGGTAGTAGAAAAGGGGAGACGGAAACTGCTCTGTGAGGAGTAGATGCTGCTACTTCCTCCCAGGAAAGGTTAGGAAAGAAAAGACAACTCTGAGTAAATTCATGGGTTTATTTGAAGCAAGATAGCTACAAGTATCCTTTCATATTCTACACAAGGAGCTCAGGATAGTCAGAGGTCTATGGTCCAAGAAGTCTGTGGGTAGCAGAAGGTGGATCTCTTTATACCTGGGGAGGCCAACATACTGCAGCAATAGTGTCCATCCTCCTGGTGAAAAGACTGAGAGTGCCTTGCAATGGAGAGGGATAACAGTGAAGGAGTTAAAGTTTTACTATCTTAAGTTGTTCTTGACTATGTTGTTTTTTATCTACCAAATGCAATAAAGCATAAATTATAACTATGACCTGGTTCATTACCTGTACGTGAAAATGTACCCACGTGATTATACATGTTTGGTTTACCAGAGAAAGCCCATTGTCCTAACTGTGAAGTCCAAATTTGTTAATCACTCCCACGTATGTCCCCTCATTTTTTCACTGGCAATGTCTGATTTTTTCCTCCAGCTATTGTTTGAAGGTCGTGGAACTGCAGGCTTCATTCTTTTTTCCTCTAGTGTAATTGAAAATGTGTTTCTCCTAAATTCTGCTTTGGGTACACAGGGTGGTATGCTCATAGCTCTGTAGAATGTTATGTGCTTACTTATTAGGGGGCTTTATTATGTGCACAGCAATAAAAATGTGCTGTATTGGGTTTGGTCCCTTGGAGGGATCTTGTAGTGGCTATCAGCCATTTCAGACTCTCCAGTTTATCAGTGTGCCATGTTGTATTCCAGACATATATTCTCAGTGCCTTAAGTAATTTCAGCCAAAGCACAAAGCTGTCTTACAACAAACATGTATGGGTGAGATGTGAGAGATGTGGCTGCAACCCCTATTCTCACTGAATTATTTCTGGAGTGTGATATGTTTGAAAACACTATTTCTTCAATGCCTTCTCTTTTATTATACACTTCATTTTCTGGACTTATATTGAGAAAGCAATAGTTTTCCAAAGAGGACCAGTATAATCCACAGATGAGACAGCTCAGGTAATGGTCTCTGGAGTTGTTTGCTCATAAACCTTTAACTCTGCTTTGGGCCTGTTGGTTTTATTTCACCATGTAGCCTGGGTACTGAGTACCAAAGGCATACAACACAACTTTTATATCTTGATACACGTAGCATGGTATAGAAATAGAAAATTGCTGCTAGTAGGTCTTCCTTGATGTGTGTCTCGGTAAAACAGGAAAGAAATACAGGCTTCTTAAATTAATCACAATGGAGTTTATGTTGGGTTGTTTTTGTTGTTGGGTCTTTTGGAAGTGTGTTGTAAATAAGTAAAAGCAGGAATGACTTCTAGCTTCTCAAACTTTGACTTTTTTTTTTTTTTTTTTAAATATCACGAAATTTTTTTTTTTGGGGTCATATAATACAGTGTAAAAAAATGTTGTTTTCCAGTTTGGAATAGATCTCTTTTATTTTTCCTTTTTTCACTGTCCCCATCTGACTAGTGAAAGCATTTTGAACTTTTGAAACTTTCCCACTGTAAACTTGATTGGGCTTCTGATCAGCATGCCCACACAAATGAACATCAGAAAAAAAAGAAGAAATGAGACCTCAGACTGGAAAGGTAAAAGAACATGAGTTGAATGTTTCACATCAGCTAGGCTTTTCAAGATCCATTCAAAATGGTTTGGAAGGTGACTGAGGCAATCTTGCAAATGTAAGTCAGGAGACGTAACTTCGGCTTCTTCAAAACTATTGCTGCAAATAATCTACCTGCAACACACCTATGAAAGCCACAATTGATTTCCAAGGACAAATCCAACCACTTTTATTCTGTGTTAGTGTGACAGGCTAACATTTCTTTATAAATACGAGGGAGAACATGTTAGGTTCAGTGTGCTAGGCTTTCATAGGACACCTTTAAAAATGAAGTATGGAAACATGATCTTAATGAAATTACTCTAAACTCTGCTCAAATTAGTTGCAAAATTGTACTCCAAGAGTGGCTATTAGTGATTCACAGTCAAACTAAGTTGAATTAAATGTGGCCTCACTGTGATCTTCCATGGGCCAAGTACTATTCCATGTTTTCATTAAAGACTTTGCTAATGAAAAAAGAGAGTCAGGTTATGCTGAGGTTATGGGTCATGCTAGCCGGAAGATGCAGTCAGCCCTTTGAAAGAAGGGATGAAAATTCAAAACAATGATGACACAGTACAGAAGTGATAAGTAAATAAGTAAAAGACCTTTTCAGACAGACAAAAGCAAGATCAATGGCTCAATACGTTGCACAAATATGCAAGTTGCACAAATATGAGATGGTAAGTTATTGGATGGTGGTTTTGTAGAAAGAAGAAATGCAAAACATTGCAGTGGATCACAGGCTAAAAGCATGTTGTCAGTGCATTGCTGTTGTGAAGAAATAGGCGAGAACATGTAAATAGGTGTAATAACCATGAGATAACAACACTGCCCTTCCAGTCTACTCAGCAGAAGTAAGACTAACTTTAGATACAATAACATGTTCAGCTTCCAACACTGTACTAATTTTAAAAAGAAAAAAAAAAAAACCCACAAGAAAAAAACCCCACCAAAACCCCACAAATCATACCAAAACAACAACAAGCAAGAACAACAACAAACAACAATGAAAAGCAGTCAAACTAAACCAGGAGCCTGGTAGTGCAGCAAGAAGGGCTGGAGATCTAGTAAAGGCGTTTCATGAAGAAAGGTTAGAAAATCAGGGTTATTTTGCAGAAAAATGGTAGGTAGCAGTCTTCAAACATGTAAAAACATCCCAGAAAAGATAAATCTTTCCCCCTTTCCAGTGAGACAAAATAAGAAATAGCAAGCTTAAACTGTAGCAAATGAAATTGAGGTTACATGTACGCAAGAGATTTGTGATGTGTGGATCAGAATCCCAACAGCAGACATTTATAACAACAAGTCAGACTAACATCTTAGGGAATTACATAAGTGCAGGTGATCTTTCCTTTGAGTGAGGAATGAACTGGCATGATTTCACATCTCTTCCAGCTTGGCTTTTTATGATTCTGCAATATGCCTTCATGAATCATGTAGCCATTGATGAAAAAAGAATGTCTCTATGGAAAAAAATATTTTTTTCAAAATATTTTGACCAAGCTGCGTGCATTGACAGTTCATAAAGCTGCCTTAGTTGGTCACGTTTTTCTATATTCTGAAAGAAATTACAGGCATTTCTGGTACAGAAGAATAGCTTACGGACAAACCTTTTAAATTCAAGTATGTGTAAAATTCAAACTGGCTGCAGAGGATGAGAACAGTTCACAAAGCCCTACTCTGAGTCATGGTTGAGCCTCACCTTTCTAACCTGTTATGTAATTGTTTACTGTGCACTGTTTCCCTACAAGTGAGTGATAAAGCAAGTTCAAATCTTAAAAGGTATTGAGAGGTTGTTGTTCTCATTAGATTGTGGGGAGCATTAACCTAGATTGGTCTATACTTCTACAGTGGCAGCATCATGTGCTGCAGAAAGCTGCCCTTCTATCTACAAAAAGATGCAACAAAAATTTTCCTGTACGCATATAATATTGTTGTGACTCGTCCTGGTGTAGTATCCTAAAATACCTTACAATTATCTCCTCAAGGCTTTTTGTCAGAAACATAAGTATAATTATCCTCACACTATTTATACACAGAAAATAAAGTCAATCTCTATTTAGTGTTTTTGAGAGATTTATGTGTGTATATGTGTGGATTTGAGCTGAAGCAACTTCATCAAATACAAATAGATGCTGACTGCAAGTGCATCTGCCAGATACAGGCAACTGCCCTGTGCTGGGCTTCTTCTTTCCTTTTGTTTAGCTGTCATAGAGCACTAAACTGCCTCATGAAGCACTCTCATTTCTTGTGAAATCCTTTTACTTTTGCTGGAAGTGCTAGAAGGTTTGATGGGGTTTGTTTGTTTGTTTAAAAAAAAAAATCTTATGAAAGAGTTGCCAATCTGTGGAAAATGCCCTGTGGTAAATGAATGGTGCAAGATTTTAGCAAAATAATAATAAATTACAAAACATAGACATTTCTGGTTTGAAAGAAAAGCTCATCCACCCAGTTAATTAGCCTGCCAAGTCGGCTTTTGTGTCATGAAAATTAAAACTTTTAGCTAATCCCATTCTTCTTGTTGACCAGTGGGAGAGTCCCAGTGGAAGGTGAATATGTGGAATAAACAGTTTCAAAAGAAACAGAACAAGTTAAAGGAGTTTATTCTAGTTTTTTTTCTTTCACGTACCGTGTGTAGATCATCTCTTTTGCAACACTTTCATTCTCTGATTTCATTGTCCAGTTTTAGTCTTCAGCTGAATTCTCAGTAAGTAGCTAAAGAGAAAAGAAGCTGAGAACTCTTACCACTGAACTTCAATATCACAAAAAAAAGAGATCTAGCCATCCAAAATACAGCTGATACAAACAAAATACATCAGCATAGATCTTCTAAGTGAGTAATACTTGGTATTTAGGAAGATAGTAACAAAAGGCTGGCTGCAGCCTCCTAAGACTGAGGATGTGAGGATCATCTGCAGAGAATGAAAGCTTTTTGTGATTGCATTTGGGTTTGGGACACACAGGATATGCAATGCCTGTGTTGGGAGAGTCAGCAGACAAACATCACAAACGAGTGGCACACACTGCATGGCAGTCCAGGAAAAGTGAAAAACCTATGCAAAAAAAAGCAAACCCATGTCAGATCCAATGAGTTTGTAGCAACCATAGGTAAATGCTAACAACTAATTCACATAGGACTACCAAGTTATTTCTATTACTTAGAAGAAGCCTTTCTCTACCTTGGTGTTTGGAGAATTTTTTTAAAAATCAAAAGAAAGATGACAACCTGAGGGTTAATAAGATGGAAACATCTTACTGAACTTGCCAGACCACAGCAAGGAGGATTTGGGATATCTAAAATCACTTGGCACCTGGCACTATCATCCTCAGTTATATGCAATGATGTGAGACTCGGATATATCAGGAAGGAAGGACTGAGCCTCATGCTGCTATCTTCTAAGGATAACTTGCCCTCTTCCTGATGCCTAATAGGAACTGGGATACACCTAATGAGACCAAACAAAAGATTTAGAGATTAAACTGCACCATGGGTATGCAGCAGTGAGATGACTGAAGAAGATCTCTCACATGCAACAGCTTCATTTTCATACTTAAATGATTTACATCTTTATTAAGTCCACTTGAATCAGCATTTCATCCAGGGAAATTAAATGTATGTGAAAGAACAGTTGGCATCTTGACCACAAGCTATGCTATAGATGCAAATTTAAATGCGCAAGCCAGCAGAGTTAGATATTAGTAATGAAGGAAATAGAGCAGAAAAATAATTTGCATATGCTTACTCTTGGGAAAAAAAAATGGTACGGAAATCTTAAAAGGTCAATGAAAAGTATTTAAAAGATAAAAGAAAGCAGAGCTACCACAAATATAATTCTCAGAGCTCTGCTTTTTCATTTCATGGGTAGACTTGATTTCAGCAATGTAGGAGAAGTGACAGAACTATCTGCTTGCAATTGTGATACTCACAGTTTAAGACTCTGTTACTTGTTTTCCAACATTCTGAGAAAACCATAGCTTGTGAATAACTCTGTCCTCCCCTGCTCTAGAACAGAAACAGTTATGATATTTTGGCATGAAATTATTTATTTCTATAAACTGCTAATGTAAATACTTGCTTATGATTTCTCTGTAGGTTTGTATTTTAAAATCAGCTCCTACCTTGCCCCTCCTCAACTGCAGGATACAGAAGGGTGGCTGGAGAGATGGTTCTGGAGATGGCAGTCCTGTCAGGCCCCACCTTTGTGCCCCAGGGATGATGGTACTGCGCTGGCACCACCCAGCAAGAAGTTTTAGTGCTTCTTAACACTGACTGTTGGAATTGGAGTTGACTGCTGTGGGTGAAAGATTCCATATCCCGATTACTCACTGTTCAGTTATCCCACACCCCCAAGGTTTTCAATTTCTAATAAAAACACACTTTGATCTTGATTCTCTGGAAAGGTGGCAATTTGTTAACCAAGGATTGCCTTTTGCCATACCAAATAGTTCAGCTGTGTTTTGAGAGCTTTGTAAATCAACTGTGGTAGAGAAACTGGAAACCTTTCATTTAGAGTTTTCCCTTGCATTTACAGAATCTAAGATGTGACATAACTTTTCAGTCTGGATTTCAGCTGAATTTTTCAGTGAAATGAAGATATCAGGGAAAATAAAAATTAAGAGGCATTCCAAGTTGGTTATGGGAGAAAACTTCACAAACAGCTATTTGCATTCATATGAAGTGTCCCAGATTAATATTTATTTAATTATGAACTGATAACAGATTTACTTTGTTGTTATAAAATGAAGTTGTAGAGGCATATGGAGAATCAGTCATCACAACTGATGGAGAAACATCAAACCCTTCCCAGAAACTGACAAGAAGGGGCACACAGAAATGCCAAGCAATGCACTTTGATACTTGAACTTCAAGCAAACACCCTGAATTGAGACTTACAGTTGGTAACTGAGCACCTCATGGCCATCATCACAGCCCCCATCACACACCGAGCCTTGCCTGGTGAAGAGCAGTGTATTTTACTGAGGGCAGATCTGCACCATTGCCATGGGAAGGACAGGGGCTGTCCCAGGCCACACAGGCAGCACCAGGACAAGGACATTCCTGTGGCTTGTTTCTGTTAATCTGATACATTTCTGTTCATCATATAGAAGAATACAGTCTAAACAGAAACCTGGCGGATGGGTGAAATTTTTGAGGGAGTTGAAGCGGTGGAAGGATTTTATAAATAAGCATAGGTGATCAAGCATTTGAGAGATTTTCACAAGGGAACATCAGCAAGCCACTACTTTTTCAAAGTCAAGAAGAAAGATTTGGGAAAGCAAGTGCAGGCCACTGGAGAGCTCCCCAGCAGTAATACTTGTATCTCTGTGGCCTTTTGGTTAACTCTGAACAAAATCCCAGCAGTGAGCGAGGACCTGGTGAAGGCAGGGCACTTGCTGGTACCACAGCTTTAGCTGCAGAGTCCCTGTAGGTCACAAAAGCTTATTCCCCTTCCCCTGGTGCTTGTTAGGCAGTGCCATGTCACTTTGAATCACGGAGCCAAAAACAACTGCAGTTTTTTCCTTAGGTGGCTTTTTTTCTCCTGGCTTACAGGCTGTAGTCATGCATGTTCCCAGAGGTGACAGGGCACAGCTTTGGGCATAGCTGATGGCTTTACCTTCTCAGCCCCCTGTGTTCTGAGCCTGCATTTTCTTCCATGTAAGCTGCAAAATATTTGGCTGCTCTGTTGGTGGCTGGTGGCATAACCCAATGGTTACCTTGAAATGTGGGTGCTAAGCCAAGTACCTGGGAGATAAACCTTTGTGTCCCTTTAGTTTCTGTGTATAAAAAGGTAGTTTTCTTTGTATCTGACATTTTCTTGTCTATGTTACATGTGGTGATGCTAGAGCAAACTTGGTGAAGTTGCAAAAGGAATCAGTTTATCTGATTGTATTTGTTTTCCTTCACTGTTCTTAAAAAAATAATTATATGTGATTAGTAATATTTGCTGTAGCCTGGCAATATGAATAGCGGCAACAGATGAGATTCAATCTCATGTGAAACCGTCATCCTCATCTAATGTGTGTGGGAGAGGCATGCAGACAAGATTTGCAGCCCGTTTATTCAGCTATGTAATGGCCTTTTAAACATTTTCCATTTATGGTCCCTATTTAGTCACAACTATAAGTCACAACGGTTTCACGTCAATCCAAGCCACAACATATACCAGGCAGCTCAGCCATAAATCAGACCAGCCTATGGCCTTCATGCATTTCTTCTTTAATGCAATAACAAAATGACCATTCCCCGCTCCTTAAAATGAGACTTGAGAAAAGAATTAATTTTGATTGCTGTATAAAGCAAACCGGTTCTGGGAGACTAGGTCTTTGCCCGTAAAAAAAATGCCATAAATGTTTAGAAACTCTTCCTCTCAAATAAATTTGAACCTGCCCTTTTAATCTGCCTTCAATCATGATTGAAAGAGAAAACATGGTGCAGAAAATCACTTCTGGAGTATAGTTTTCAAAGTCCCCAAAGTCAGGAGCACTGATGGGCTTTTAGCAGTATTTCCATGGGTCTCATTAAATGTAATTTGAATTGGTGTCTTATTTACTGAACTAAGAAAAAAAACCTTGGCTCTACTGCAAACCAGTCATAACACGAGTTTCAGCAGTGTTTGCTTCCTTAATTATCTTCACTCTAGCACTTCATTCTCTGCTCAACTTTTTTCAATCACCATGCATGTAACACACCAAGGGAGGATGTACCTTTTTTTTGTTAAACGTGTCAATGATCAATTATGTTATTTGGGCTTCAGCCTTGGGAGTCGATGCTTTTCCCTCCGTCCCTCCTCCCTCTAAGCCCTGGACCAGATGCATGAACCAGAATGCAAGGCCCAAAGATGGGGCTTTAGGGAATGTAACCCAAACCCTGTGGTATCCACTAGAGAGAAGCCTAGTCCAGCACAGAGTGTGCTGGGGTATGTGTGCAGCCAGGCCCATCTACATCCTGCATCCCTTGCATCCACCCCAAAAATGAGCAGAAAAAATGAGTGAGGAACATGTTGATGGTGGCAAGAGCTGTGTTTTTAGGAAAATCACTGTGGTGTGCTAAGGCCTCCCCTGTGTCAGAGCCAGCAGGTTCAGTTCAGGTGTGGCTCAGGGCAGGGTGCAGCGTTGGGGTGCCCTGGGTCATCATGAGCAGCCAGGCTGGGTGCAGGCTTTTGTGGAAGTGGGCTAGCCACAAAATTAGCACAGCTCCTCTGCTGAACTGCCTGCACACAGCACTCAGTGCAGCAGAAATGCATCCCTGGTGGTTTTTCACCTGCTGCCCAGGACTGATGTAGCTCGCTAATTATCAGGGTTCATCTCTTACATTGCTAGGTGGATCTCTGCTTTAAGAGTGATGTTGTTTCTGATGTTTGGACTGGCTTGCACAATTTTGCATGGTGCTGCTTGTCACCCTGCCAAACAAACTGATAAAACAGACCTTTTTTTCACTGTAACGGGCAGTGAAAAACACATTGGACAATTACTCCCCTAATTCGTCAATACAGATAGCCCATATTACAGGACAACATGTCAGGTGGGCATGCAGATGGACCCCAGGTAGTTTTCATTTTAGCCTGCTCAGGTACTGGTAGCATTGAAATTGTGTGTGTGGCCAACAGCCAATCCTACCTAGGAAACAGGATAAATCCCTGGGCAGTTTGCCCACGTAGTGCTCAGTGCAACCACAGCTAGACCTGCAAGCTCTGGGGGAAAGCAGCTGGGGTCTGTCTCCAGCTGTGCTGACACTCAGAGCAGGAAGGTGAGGGATGCCCGTGCTGTGGCTCTGGAGATATATCTCGCTTCAGCACCAGTGGTCAGAGCTCAGCCCAACCCTCTCCTGCTCACCACCTTTTCACTGTGGTGCACCCCACTTGCTTTTTTAACATATTTCTTCCTCTTCACAAGGGACACAGTAAGCCATACGACGGATGTTAAGCCTCTGCCACGTAACCGATTATCTGTGTGGGTGCCTCCCTTTTAGCTGCAGGCAGAGACTGGGATAGAGGTCAATCCCTTGCCAAAGGTCTCCAGAGAGGCTTTCCAGAGAAACCAAGACACTGTGTGGTCTTTCTGCCTGGGGAGGGCAAGTCCCTTTCCATGGCATTCCTGAGGGATGGGAGCTCTGGTGAAAAAACAGATACTCCAATTCCAAACTCCCAGTATTTCAGCCTATGAGGCTGATCCCCACACCTGTTGGGTTAAGAGCATGCTGCAGAGGGAGAGTGGAACTGCTGTGCCTATTTCTGTGTTAATTAAGACAAACTGTACTCTATATTTCTTCTCTGTATTGACTTTATCAGATTGAAATCTGATGGGTCTGGTATATTTGTGAGAGCCTTGTGTGCATTGTTCTGCTGTTTGGTTTTGATAAAATGTGGTATTGTACTTGATGTTCTTTAGCTACGTCAAACCTTGCTTCATGGCTAATGCATGGCATTAGTCCACACCACAAGTTGTGCAATGCTTTACAGCAAAAATATTGATGCTTCTTGGGGATTAAGGGTATTATTTCAGTGTGAGTTCAATGAAAGAAGGAAAAACAGAATTGAGGGAGGAATAATTTCACTGCAAAATTAATTTTGGCAAGCTGATTATAAGGAAAATACCCTCTTTCTTCACCCATTCAAGCATTATGCATTCATCTGTTTCTAAAAGCAAATCTCTCCTTTTTATTCTTTTCCTTTTTCTTTTTTTTTTTTTAATTTTTTGTTTTAATTTCAAGCTGAAACAAAACAGTAACGATAAAAAAAAGCAAATGATTTTGCCTGGAAGCCCTTCAAAAAGCACATCTAACCAGGGCTAGGAGAGAGAATGATGAAAAATTTTACAGTACCAAGTCTTTCTGGCAGTGGGAATTTTCAGTAAAGTCTCAAGAACTGGGAACAATTCAAGCCAGCACTGACTGTGCAGTGTCTCTTGTACCTGACCAAATTCTTATCATTCTGCAGAAATGAATGAAATGGCAGCAGAGGTGGATATGGTCCGTTCTGCACAGAGCTGCCACTTGGACTTAACCACTCTGGGAAGCTCTGATGGGAACTTAATGTGTATGGTCTCTGTGGTTATATCTGAGCTACAAAATTAAACAGTGAAGAAACACTCTTTGCTCGGTTGTTTATGCCATTGCACTTTCACAACATCCCTGGCATATTTTTTGTCACTTTCTCAAGCAGTTCCCAGCATGGTTTAGGACTAGCTACTCCTCATAGCAGTCTGTGAGGGGAGAGGGAGTCCAATGGCACTGGGGACTGCAGGGTTCAGTTTGTCTGCAGGGACATAGTGGCAGGAACTGCAAATGGAGTGGGCTTTGTAGTCCTAAGGAAGCAGGGGTGACAAAACCATCTGGCACTTTGGCACCCCAAGCTCAAGGCTGCCATTTTAGCTGAGCCCTTGGTGAGCTTGCCGTGCTGTGGTTTTGGCCTTTGTGGTGAGAACGTGAGGTTTCTTACCCCTGCCAAGTGGATAGCTCCTTGCCCTAGCAGTGCTGTATTTATTCTGCTCCTTGTGTGTCCTAATCAAGGAGGTCCCTGTGCTCTGGAGGGCAAGAACCAACGTGGATTAAATGGTTCCGCTTACAGGAGAACTGCCGCCTCCATTTCTCTGGGTAACAGCGAGATAATGCTCTCACATCCACCCTTTGGACTCTGATTCATGAGCTGTGCCATTCATGCTGGGCTGATAGACGAGATCAGCAGCACGATGGGCTGCCACACCTGTCTGGCTGTAACTGCCCTGCAACAGGGGCAGTGAAAAGGCAGAGTGTCAGCTTCTTACACTCTCCAGGTCATCCGCTGATAAAGACAAACCAGGTGCTTTTCCACTTCTGCTTTATGTTACCCTGCCTTGACACAGTGTGTGGCAGAAATACATGACCCTCAGAAGCAGCTAAATAAATCTAAACTTTCATTTCCAGCATAGATTCTTTGAGACTTGTTCTGGTTTTGTTTTTTTTTCCTGTGGGCTTTTTGTTTTGTTTTGTTTNTTTGTGGGTTTTTGTTTGTTTGGGTTTTTTGGGGTTTTTTGTATATTTGTTTGGTTTTCCCACAAACCAAGTCTCTACAGAGACTGGCAGACTCTTATGAGCACTACTACTGACCACAAGAATAATAACAGCAGTGAGTACCTACATGAACCAGATAATAAGTTTATTAGATGCCACAAACACTTTCTGTCAGGCAATGAAAATGCTGTCTGAATCCAGAAGGTCAAAGAAGGATGTTCCATACTTATGCAACAATTTATCCCAGCAAGATCACTCCATCTTGCTCTGAAACCAGCACTCATACATATTATAGGAATCTCTACCCACCAGAGTTTGCATGTGGTGTTTTTGTTTATTAAATTCCCGAGTCCTCAGGTCATCATTTGCATTGTGTGTCTTCCTCTCTTGGGCTGACAGTATAAAAACACTGAGGCTAATTGTTCTACTATTACAAAGATCCCTTGAAACAAAGCAGCTTTGGAGGATAATATAGAGCAGGTGCTCGGTACACAGGAAGCTCTGTTGTCCGAGTAACAGGTACCACATGAAACCACAGATACCGTCTCTGGTATTGGTTACATTGGTCTCCACATGTTTCAAACCTTCATAAATACAGAGGCAGCTTAGACAAACTCCATGAATATCTTCCATATCTAATCCTATAAGCATAACCTTAATTTATGTTTTGCATAATTATGCATGTTTTTCTTGAAGTAGGTCTGCCTTAATTTTACTTACACTCTGTTACAGCTGTTAGTATCTTTAAGGACATAGATTCAAAACTGCATTTAACCTCCGTGGATAAGTTCTCTTGAGTGGATGAAAGGAGGACATCCTGCAAAGTCCAGTATAAATATTTTCAAGTCATACATAAATATCTTATTTTTTTTCGGTAGGATGTTGTAATTCATCCTACTGAATTTAAAAGAAGATATTACTGTAGCAGAGCTACCCAAAGTATTTCAAGTTTTTACAGAAAGGTCAGACATTAAATTCCAGGAGAACAATGAGAATATATGCCTTTATTATGACTATTTATCCCCAGGCTATAGTAAGAGAAACAAAAAATTTAGCCAGTGAAAAGAGAGAAAGCTGAACATCCCATTGCAGATTCCCTGCAAAATCTTTTTCCTTTCCTGCAACTGTTAATTGGTGGCAAAGAAAAGCAAGCAAAGCTACAGTGGAGTCAGATATAGCAACAACCATATAAAGAGCCACTCCATTAAAAAAAAACAAACTTCCATATTCATATGATAGAAAGGATTTTTAAATATAAGCTCTGTTTTGTTCCTGGGAAATTTGTAGTTGATATCAAAATTGAAATAAATCTGGGAATGTCAGAAATAAGACTATAAATCATTCATGAAATACTGAAGAAAAAACCAAGATGGAAAATAATTGTAGTACTCAATATGAAGAGGGTTTAGAGGTGTGGGGGGGTGGGGGTTTAGGTGCTTTGCTTTGGGGGGGTGTGTGTTTGTGCTTACACCCATTAAAATATCTTTTTCTTCTTCAGTAAAATATGAGTAGCGTAGGATGAAGGAAAACCTAACTATAATGGGGCAGTTCCAAAACTGATCCCAAAGAAGCTGTGCCATGCACTTACTCTGAAAGAAACAGTGGATTATCCATGTTTAAGCTAGCCTGTGAATTTAGTGTTTGATTCAGGTGGACATTCCAGGACAATTCCTTCCACATAATACCTGAATAGTTCAACTACAGATGTACTGGCAGCTGTAGCAATATCCAATTACAACATTCAATAGCCAAGAAACATTATTTTATGGTAAATATCTTTGACAGCAATTTTCTGGCATTTGTTTTATGTTTAATTTAAAAACTCATAATAAAACATGCTCATAATGGCATAGCTTTTTATAATATACATTTATATACTGTACCTCATCAATAAGAAAAAAATCACAGCAAATTAAGATAAATAGTCATTCTTAGCAGCAGAAGGGGTAGGAGAAATTTAAAAAAGAAAACCAAACAAAACCCTCCAAATGATACATAAATTAACACTTATCTCTTTTTGTGCTGTGATGCCTAGATGAATAAACTGGAATTAGTTTAAGCTATTTTTTGGTAACAGATAATTTTGTAGAGCTACATATGTTTGGTTCACTATGAACTTGTGAGCTATAATTAGGGTTATTCTAGGTGCTGTACAATGGGCTGGTAATTCATAGTGTTGTAGTGGCTCTCACATTTATCACCCCCATGTACATGTGCTTTCACTGCACTCAGTATTACCAGCTAACTGATGGAGTAAATGAGCTGAAATTGCTGCATGTGAAGAGTTTATGAAGAGTTTTTAATACAGTTTACAGTGATAATTTAGTGTACTACACAATTACATACTTATAAAGAGGAGAGCTTTCAGCTTGATCAGAGGATAATATGGTGCATCATTTCTCTTTTTTAAAGGCTTGCTAATTTAGCATTCCTCAGTTGACAGAGTTGAACTCCATAAAAATACATGGTAAGAATTAGGTAGAAATAATAATTAATTGCATAAGCTTTTGGAACATGCATCTGTGTTGCATGTGTGGGTGCCTACCTTCTAACGGCCAGCTAAGAAATAGATAGATGTGTATATATTGTGCATCATGTGAATATTTATTCATGTTTTTAAGCAAATTTATAGACAGGAATCCAAATATTTATACTAGTTTTAGGAGTGTCATGAAGTTAACTTTCTTAATAAATAACTTGTTTTCTTTCTGGAGATTATGAATCACATTTTATGTTTCTTAACTACCTAGGAGTAGGTCATGAATAATCAGTCATGCAAAGCTGTCACACTTGGTTAAATAGCTCAGTCCTGTTTTTACTGCTTCAGTCCTTTATATCTTTAATTACCTTTATTTACCTGATATGAATCACCTCAGAACACATGCTCTCCTAAGCAGCCATACTTCTGCATGTATCCTGCAAAGCGCTGATTACACTTCTTGATGAAGCACAAAATACAACAATGTATCTTTTTTTCTTTGGCATGGTTATGGACATATTTTCCATACTTCTTAATCTTTTTATCTCCAAAGAATTCATTCTTCCCCCTCACTCCATCTTCCTCCCCTCCTTCCCTCTGCTCCCACCCTGCACTTTCTTAGACATATTTCTCTGTGTTGGTATTCTTGCTCAGTTGCCTTCTCATACAGATACACACACTTTTGGTTTATGCAAAGTCCCTTGTAAGAATATGTCCTTTTTCCCAGCACCTCCACACGAAACAAGCTTCTTTGGATGTGCAGCCTGAGATACATTACTAGATTCTTCCATTTGCAATAGTATCTGCACTCCTCTGTACCTAAAGAGCCTTTAGGTCCCACACAGCCCGTCTCCAGCTGACAGCATGGTGCTCCATATTTAAGAAAGCAATTCGCTCAGAAGAGGCTTGATAACTTCAAACACAAACATTACTGTCATTATAAAGGCCTGAAAAAGCCACTTGGCAACCTAAGCTACTCAACTGCTCAGGTAGTTGTAATGAAAAAGTGATGATGGGTTAAAGTCATAGTAACTAGAAAAGCCAGTTGATGACTGCCAAAAACACTCTGAGGCTAATGTGAATGTCACTTTCCATTTATTTTTTTCATAATCCTGCTGTTACAGTGGACAGACAAATTTGTTATAATGGCTAGTGTCTGCAGATTAAATGTGATTAGTTCTCCAAAATGAAGGGAGTGCATCTTCAAGCAAAAAGTTAATTAGGCTTTAAAAATTGACTTGCAAATCTCCAAAGGAAACACAGACAAAAAAGCCCAAAGAAGATAAACTGGCCAGATTTTTTTTGGATGATAATGTAGTTGGATCTATTACTTCAAATTCTCTCCTTTTTTTTTGAAGATACTTTAACTTCTGTTCAAGGACTACAACTGATTATGTATACATGAATAAAACAAATGACTCTTCCTTGCTCACTGCAGCGGGTTGGACTAGATGACATTTAAAGGTCCCAAACCTTTCAATGATTCTGTTATTGCAGCTGAGAAGATGAGTTTAGGTGTCCTATATTTCTGATTCTGTAACGTACTTGGGACCAAGGACGTGGTATTTCACATTTCTGTGTTTTTGGTCGAAGTATATATGAGGGTTCAGACAAGCTTTCTCTCTCACTCCTTCCCTGTCTCCTCAGCTTCTGTCTTGTTTTCAAAATTTTCCCTTGAAACTTCCAACTCATGAGTAATAGGGAGACATCTATAAAAACAATACCTACTGTGAAAATACCTGGTAAGAGATAGCTGCAGAATGTCAAACACATCAGCAAGTCATTAGCACCCTAACCTTCTGATGCATCGTCTGACATCAGAGATGCCTGCAATCAGACTGGCAGAGGCTGCTGTTCTGGCTGGTCTTGCTTTTTCAAATTCCTCATTGCATATTCACTGCCAGCTGTACAGAACTGATACGCCTTTTTGATGAAACAAAGGAAATATTATTGGACAAGGTGCTGATAACAATATATTGTTATTTGCATATCTAAATGCTGGATTGAGAGTAAGTGCTGTAGGCCTGAGAATGGGTGGGTTTCTTTTACAATGACTGAGACTGTACCTTTGCCTAGTACAGGAGCTTTAGTGAGTAATAATCACCAAGTGTCCTCCCATTGTCTGTACACAGACACCTACCGACAGGTAGGAGCCACTCTTTTCAGTTCACAGAATTGGGTGTTTCAGTACATATAGAAAATGTAAGGTTTATTCTAACATGACTTTTTTTCTTGATATTATCCTGGGTTTCTGTAGCTGAATTTTTTTTTTTTGGTAGTTGGAGGGGGGCTGCAGAGGTGGCTTCTGTTAGAAGCTGCTAGAAGCTTCCCCTGTCCCATGGGAGTCAATGACACTTGGCCCCAGGAGGGACATCCGGCCCCTGGCCAGGGCCGAGCCAATTAGAGATCATAGTAACGCCTCTGTGATAACATATTTAAGAATTGGATGTTGTTGCGCAGAAGAAATTCCAGAGAGCGAGAACATGGGATAACAAGGCAGACATCAAGGTCGCTGCAGAAGAGGGGGAGGAGGCACCTCATGGAGTAGGGAAAGGACTCAGCGCGAAAACCCCTGCAGCCCATGGAGGAGCCTGTGCTGGAGCTGTGGATGCTGGAGCAGGAGACCTGTGGACCTGTGGAAAAGCAAACCCATGCTGGAGCAGGAGACCTGTGGACCCGTGGAAAGGCAGACCCACACTGGAGCAGGTTTTGCCCAAGTGAGAGCTGTGGCCCTCGGGACAGCAGATATGGAAGAGCTGCTGCCCGAGGGATGGATTCACGTTGGAGAAGTCTGTTAAAGACTGTCTCCTGTGGGAGGGACCCCATGGAGCAGGGGATGGACTCAATTGTGGTCCCCTGTAAACTGTGGTGAAGCAGAATGTCCCCTTGCAACCCACAGAGGCTCATTGGGGTGCAGGGACTCAACCTTTACTGCACCCCATGGATGAGTGACCCCGAGGGGTGGGGGAACTCACATCGCAAGCGGCAGCAACTGCAACTGACTGCAACCCTCCATGGACAGAAGGAGGGGTGGGGGAAAGTGTGTGTGTGTGATGTGTGTTTTAAGACCGGTTTTTTCCTCATTATTTAGTTTAGCTTTTATCCTGTTAGTAATAAATTTTAGGTATTATCTCCCTTTGAGTCTGGTTTTTGCCCATAAAGGTGGTGGGTGGGTGACCCCTCTCCTTTCTGCCTAGTTGCAGAAAGGGCTTTAATGAGTCCATGGAATCTGGCCAGGGTCAACCCACTACAGATGTTCAATGACAACACTGATCATTTTCATCACAGAAAGTTACATTAAATGTTCACAGAGGTTTTTAACCACCTTTGGAGTTTCTAAGATCCAAAATTGTGATCCCACTTGAGTCCACCTCATTGATTTCTCTAATACAAATGTGTCATCTTTTCCTGGCCTTGGAGAATGCAGCTGATAGTACCATTTGTGCCTCAGCCCGAATACACTGTCTCTTTAACTGGGGTGTAGTTCCAGTATTGTTCCCTTCCTTCTCTTCCCTACCTACTCAATTAGCTTACTTGCCTTTTATAGTACTGTCCCTCCACAATTTTAATGATAAATATTAATGTCCCCTCCAGTTCATCTTGTGCTTCTAACATCCTATCTATTTTGCTAAAAGAGTTGATAAAGGTGCTGTCTTGCACATTATACCATTACACCACCGCTCATAGCACAAGGTAGGGGTGCTCTACACCTACTGCTTATTTCTTGCCTCCAAACTGTGTTACACACTTGGAAGCCAGTCTGGATAGAATAGCTCCACCCACTAACCCTTTGAAGGGAAAATCCCGGGTAAAAATCAAAAGGCAACACACTCTTTATGACCTGTAGACCTATTTCTTGTATAACGGCTGCTTCCAACACTGGAAATTCAGGGGCTTTTTGCACTGCTCCAGGATTTGGAGATGGTCCAAATCTGCTCCTGGAAGACCCTGGCGAGACAGGTGTATTTTGCATGCAAAAAGCCAGCGTGTCACTTGTCTATGATTTCTCTCAACTCCGTCATTTCCTGAAAAAAGGGTGCTTCCTTCCAAGTCCCTTGATGGATGAAGACCTTTCTCAAGATACTAGAGCTGTCCACCCACAGAAGGAATTAATTTGGAAAATGCAGCCCATGAGGCCTCTCACTGACAAAAACTCTTCTGCCCTGCATTTACTGAGCAGCAGGTGCTCCCTGGGCCAACCCTGGGCACAGACAGGGAGACAGTCACACTCACACCGCTCCCGAGCTGTGGGGCTGGGACATAGTGCTGATAAGCAGGGGGCAGCATGTACCTGGGATCCCCGTGGTATGAATTTGTATGGGTGTAGCATTGTCTGTAATAAGACTCAAGGGATCAGAAGTTCCCTGGCTTGCAGTTTGTACATGCATGCTTTATCTAGTAAAGCTGTCCGAGTAATGATGTCTAAGTTATTAAGAATTCCGGGACGGTAGGGGTTGTGCTCATGGGGAAGAATTCCAAGCCATGGAGATGACCCACCTTGGACATTTTAGGAAGCACAAGAAGCAAGTAAGAAAGGGATAAATAAAGAATGGGGGTAAAACACTGTATGCAAATCCTCAGTTGAGCTGATTGCCCTTCTCCCCTGTGTTTGTAGTTCATGCAATACCCAGATCTTTCCACTCCCATGCTCACTGTAAAACCCCTACCGTAAAAATGAGACCTCGGCTGGTTGTAGGAGTAGGCAAATATCTGATGAATCTGTGGGAGATGATTTCTACCCTGGGTCTAACAAAGCTTATCATCTTGTCTTGCTCTATTCAGCACTTAGTCTTTCCAAATTGTCAGGACAATCTGGAAAAGTTGATATGTGAGCAGTTTTCCAAACAGTCCTATAAAGAAGGTATAAGACAGCTGGTGGTCAGCTCTGCTTAGCAGTGCCATTTGTAAGAGGTAGTTGAGAGGGAGCTGCTGTGCAGGGGGGTTGCTAAGTAGATAAAGCTAACCAAGGGGTAAGTGCCCCTCTGATGCATGTGCTGAATGTTGAAGGGTGCTGAGAGATGAGTACTCCTGAATTTTCTTCTCTACTGTAAGCCCAAGTAGGCCATTTTCACGGTGTCCTGCAGGTTCCCCTCTGCTAGGACTGTGGGAACAAATGGAAAGCTGTTTTCGGAGCTCTGCAGAGGGCAGTCCTACAGACAGCGAGGTAGGGAAGGGTATGAAAGCTCTGACCTGGTCTGAAGGCAAGATTGAGTAGGTGATGATGCCCTCTAGTGACTTCCTAGAGAGAAAATGGGATGGCGCAAATAAGGGAATGTTTTTGAGCTAGTGTAAGATCTACACTGATGAAGAATTCAGGACCCCTCCCTTTATTTTTCTGCCTGGTTGAATGCAATTATTGTATTTATTGCCAGCAGCATGTTGAATTGTTCCAATGTAACAAGAGCTTTGTGAAATATTGGGTTTGGGACAGTTTGAATTTTAACTTTCCAGCCTTTTTGTTGCAGAATTCGGCTCTACTATAGTAGAGTTTGCATGAGAGAAAACACACAGCTATACCATTCCACTTTAAATATAGAGAGAACTTTTTATAATACAAGGGCTATGTTTTCATACAAACCTTATTAGTCATATTATAGCCATTTTCTTGCCATGAGAAATTCAGATTAAAAAATATAGTAACTGGATTTATTCCCTGAACTCCCTTAGTGGACCTTAATTAACTTTTTGGAATGTCTTCACAATTAGATGGAATTGAATCAGAAGTATTATAAGAATAATGCTAGTTATGCAGGCATGTTTTCTGAATGCAGATGAGTCACTTGTTAATAGTGTAGGAATGAGGATATAAAAGGCTGACAATCACTGGGTTTGCATTCAAAGTAGCTCTGATCCACTCACCTCCTTTAGTATGCCCTCAGATTTTCATGAGCTGATCCTCTCTGCACAGATGATCTTATTTGCTCCCATGCTCTTCTGTCTGTGCAGCTTTTCTTGCTTTCCCCATGACAGAGCATTATGATTTGTAAATCACTGCTTCCATTCACCTACTACCTCTAAAAAAAAAAAGTTCCTCTTCTGTGACACCCATACACTTACTACTTAACTACTGTTCTTGGCCTGCAATCAGAGTTTTGGTTTTGTCACTTCTCTTGGAAAGAGATTTTTCTTCTTCTTCTCCCCCCTCCCCC
>VWZG01001516.1:626920-660537 GCA_013396735.1 Grallaria varia
TTTTTTCTTCCCCCCCCCCCCCCTTTTTTTTTTTTTTGGGGGGGGGGTGGGGTGGTTCTCCTATTACTGATAATATGGAAATGCTGAATAAAATCTTCCAGATTATCTCAAGTACAAAAACTCCGGTAATTTTCCTGGTTGTTTCACTGTGATTATTCATGGCTTTGTTTAGCTTCAATCTGAGGTGAAGGACTAGGAGGATGTGGGGAGGAAATATATCCTTTTTGTGCTTGGCAAAGGTGCCACCACCCTGCCTCTTCAGTATGTCTTATTAGTTCCCAGAATGCATGAAAACAGCCAAACATGCAGCAAACTAATATTTTACCTTGTACCAAATCTGCATCCTCCTTGTTTGCTTCACTCCTTGTGTCTTTAAGTACTCACCCTGCAACATCTCTACGCAAGGACTGTCCCCCTGCTCCATGGATTATGCCCAGCCCAGCATGGCCCTCAGCCCTTCTTGTCACCTCTAGACCCACACTGGTGGGTGGTGGATGATTTTGTGGGGGCTGCATGAAAAACCTACATGTAAAATGAGGACCAGGTAGCATTGGAGAGGTGAGAAGGGATGCACAAAGGGAAGGGACACATAAGAGAACAGAGGTGACAAATTGAAAAACACAGGGAAAAGAAAAGAATGTATTTGGCTTCTAATTCAACCACATTCTTTGCATCATAATATTTCCAAATGCTAGAAAGCAGAGATATCAAGTTAGCAAGAGGTGAACAGTAACAAGGGAGATAGAAGAGGAGAGATACAAAGAAAAGCATGGTAGAAATGGGGCAGATAAAACCCAGGTACCTGTCACAGGATACCCAAGCCTTTTATCTTTACTATCACTTGCCAAGTGACCATCTGAAATAATCAGAGGGTATTAATTAGATTAGCAACAAGAATTCAGTGGGTGGAAAAGTGGGACAATCTGCTTATATTATGCATGTCAGCATGTATGACTTCTGTGCTAACCCAAGGCGCCTGTTTTGCCAGTCCTAGGTCTTCTTTCAAGCTGACAGAAAAGTGCTCTGGGTGGAAACAGGTGGACTTAATTAAGAGTAACACCGACCTGTGTTTCACTGCTTACAGTTCTGGGTGGAAACAGGTGTACTTAATTAGGAGTAACAGCAGTCTGTACTTCACTACTTAGAGAGCTCAGTTAGGAGAGGGTATAAAAAGTGCTAGACCCTCTGCCAGTAGACCCTGTTATGAATTGGGTGTCATTCCTGCAGAGCCTCCCCTCCGAGAGGATGAAGTGAGAAGTGAAACAAAGTAAGGTGTTTCTGTTTATTTGGTTTTAGTTATCCTCAAGTAAGGCTGTCAATTATCAAATTTAGTCTTAGAATGAGAGCACATTATTTTTTTGGTGTAGTGACTGAATTTTTGTTATGTAAACAAATGTTAAAAAACCCTAAGGCCTTACCTACCTGGTACTACTATAATTCAAAACTTTCAATCAATACCTTTTTTTTCACAGGTTAAGCATAGATAATGTTTCTGAAAAATTGAGTGAGTTGGTGCAGTGCTGAAGGAAAAGAAAGCAAGTCTGTGCTGATCAGTTTGAAAGAGCAGGCCTCTTTAGGACATGTGATACCCAAGCTTAGGACTGTGTTACATGGTCTTGCTGGCCTTTCTGTCTGCACTTGTGGACAGCCTTTCAGCTATCACTCTGCCCGATTCCCTCCTATGGTAGAGTGATCTTTCAGGATGTGCAGGACCATCAACAAAGGACTGTTTCAATATATTCATTGTTTTTCAACATACACAATAGAGGTGTAGGACTCTACACCTGTATGACCACATGGGGTGAGGAAGATAGGTTTTTTCCTTGTCAGACAGGGTGATGGAGAAGCAGAAATACTTTCATAGGTACAGATTAAATACTGGAGCAGGGATTGATAACAGAACTGGAGAATGCTTCACTGCTACCTCCTTTCAGTTCTGCAGGGGAAGAAAAATTGTAGAATGAGTTAGTAATTGACTTCTATTAGGAATTGCTGGGGGACGTGTTGTTCGTTTAACTTATCCCAGTGTAAGGGTTTATGGCCGAACTGGAAAATTTTGTTTCTAAGTGCTCACAATCCTTGTGTGTTGATGTGGTGGGGTTTTCGGGTTGTGATTTTTTTTTTTTTTTTTNTTTTTTTTTTTTTTTTTTAGTATCTAGTAGTCATCTATGAAACTCAGGTCTTTAAAGTATTTCTGTGCATGTACTCAAACCATAGGGGTTCCAAATTTATGCGTCCTCTTCATGCTGTATCCAAAAAAGCAGAATAGATAAGAGAAACTTATCACATTTCCAAAGGAATCAACACTTGGGAATGGATGGCTCTTGCATTTAAGCAAGTTGTTGTTTGCCTATTGTTGATATAGCACAGACAGACTGAGAGGAATAGGTCTCTGCAGGTAGAACTGAGCACAGGGTTTGGCTGTGAAGCTTGGATGACTGTGAGGGTACACAGGAGGGCAGGGACCTGTGTTGGAGCTGCATAACTGACAGCTGAAAACTATTGCTTTTAATTAGAAACTAAATAATGCACAAGAAACACCGAGATAGTGATTCCTTTAATCCTCCACTTTCGGTCACATGATGGGACAGGACCACACTTTGAGGCAATCTGATTTTCTTCCTATAGATTTAGGATTCTGCCACAATTCCCTAATTGCTGTGGAATGCTTGTAATAACAAGCAGGGCATTATCACTACATCTGGATTGTACAGCACTAGAGTAGTTTGCATTTCTTTAGTCTCATTTACCACAGGGAATTTAGATGAACCCTGACTGGTGAACCTACATGATTAATATTCCTTTTTTAGGAGCGCAGAAATTGAGATGAACTGGTGGTGGTATTAATTTCCCTTCCACACTGTACAGACTAAGAAAGCCTGAGATTTAAACACTGTCATCAGATCTGTTACAGGTTACTTTCTTTAACTCCTAAAGTATAAGTACAGCTTACACAGATACCTTCATTCTCAGCTTCAGTGACTTGGGCATACTCCAAAGAAATTTGTAGTAGAAACTTCTTTATGGTGTAACACAAAACAATTTTTCTCAGGGTTACAAAATATATTACATTTTTAAATTACAGAGGTAGAAAAAGAATTGAATATACTAAAGATAAGAGGACTATGTGTGTGTACTGATTTTGACTGGGATAGAGTTAATTTTCTTCATAGTGGCTAGCATGGGCTGTGTTTGGATTTGTGTTGGAAATAGTGTTGATACCACAGGGGTGTTTCCCTTACTCTGAGCAGCATTTATATAGAGCCAAAGCCTTTTCTGCTCCTCATCCCACCCCACTTGCAAGGGGTCTGTGGGGTGCATAAAGAACTGGGCGGGGACACAGCCAGCACAGCTTCCCCCAACTGACCACAGGGATATTCCATACCCTATGATATCATGCTCAACATATACAGCTGGGGAAGAAGGAAGAAGGGGGGGATGTCCAGAGTGGTGGCATTTGCCTTTCCAAGTAACTATTCCATGTGGCAGAGCCCTGCTTTCCTGGGGATGACCAAACACCTGTCTGCTGAGGGGAAGTGGTGAATAAATTCCTTGTTTTGCTTTGATTGCATGTGCAGCTTTTGCTTTACCTGTTAAAGCTTCTTTATCGCAACCCAGTGGTTTTGTCACTTTTCCACTTCTGATTCTCTCTCCTTATCCCACTGGGGTGGAGCGAGCAGTGGCTGGGTGAGGTTTAGTTGCCAGCTGGGGTTAAATCACAACAGCGTGGCTTGAACTGTCTCTGAGAAACGCTCTTACCATGTTAAGGTGCAAGTCATAAGAAGAAAAACGTCAGTCTCTCCCTTGCATACAAGTGTGCTAACAACTAGATAACACACTGTGTTGATAGGTGGAGAAGAAAATTTCATAGCTTTGGGGTTTTCTGTTTCCCAGCAGCACAGTCACCAGTATGTCCAATAGCTCATTATACATTATTACCCCACAAGTGTAAAATCAGACTCGCAAAGAAGTAGATTTTTGTCTGATTCACCTGGTGAGAGCTCAGGAACCCAGAGGTACCTATATTTTGTATCGCCTCCTCCCCTCATTGTTGTTCTGAAGGATGTGTACTGAAATGACCGGCTCAAGCCCCACAATCTATCAGCCATCGGATGACTGCTACTAACCTTACCAGGCTGGAATGATTGTTTAGCCATTTGTCTGTGGGAGACTATGCTAGCCCTAGTTCTTGGCCATAATTCCTCGGTTTCCAGGGTAGTGCATGTAGGCAAGATGAAAGTATCACAGCTGTGGTTTAATGGATATAAACAATTAAGTAATTGTAAATCAATGAGCTCTGTAACTCTGGTATTATAATAATTACATTTTAAAAGGCACTACTTAGTTACAATTCAGGAATTATTTACAGGCAATAATTAAGGTCAAACTGACTTCCTCCTGTTACACAGAGTATTTGTATGAGCAGCATGTCAAACAATAAATAATTAAAGGCAAACCTAATTGCCTAGTGTACTGAAGTGTGTCATTATCCTAGAGATTATGCTCTTGTGTCTATCAGTGGTTATATTTTAAAGAGAAAATAAGTATTTTTTTAATAAAAATGCAAATTGACTTAATATATTACTTTCTGGTTAGAAAGGTATAGTTTCCTTTAGGGTTTTTTTTCCACTCAGCCCACAGGAAAGGGAATAAAGTAACAGGAAAAAGAGTATGGCACATTCTATGTATGAAGCAATCCTAAGGAGAAAGAATAGATGAGAAAAATTAGTGCAATCATTTTACAGGATTATTCCCCACAGTATGTTTCCCAGTGCTTTGCCTGGTCTAGTTTGCAAAGATGCAAATGATGTTGGTTTTATTGCTTCCCTTAGGGGAGATTATTCCAGTCTAATAACACTCACAGTTAGGAAATTTTACTGATGTTCAAACTGTTTTTCTTTACCTGACTTTACCCCATTGCTCCTAGTCATAAATTCCCACAGGCAATTCAGGATAGCTCCTCTCCTTCCTGGGTGTTCTGAGCCAAGCTGTACGCAAGTATTTCTTTCAATCGTTCATCGAAATTTGTTTGAATGATGGACACGTGGGCCTTGGAGAGCCTCCAAGTTGAAACGCAGCCTCTGGTCACTGCCCTGTGTCCACACAAATGTCTGTGCATGGACACACTTGTGTGCAGAGAAGTGTATTCATGAAATGCTTACCCCAGACCATGCCTTCACGGTACCCACTGATGGGTTCAGTGCTCTCTTGCAAAAGAATTTCTTTTCCACGTAGAAGAAAAGTCACCTCCAGGGCTGGTAGCCTCGAGGAAAGGTGAATCCATAGCATCAGCACGCAGTCATAAATCGGGGAGGGGACCCCCGGAGGTCTCTGGCTTGACCCCCTTCTCAGAGAATGCAGACCATGTTGTACAAGGCTTTGCCCAGCTGAGTCTCAAAAGCCCTCAAAAACAAGGATTCCACAACCTCTCTTGGTGACCTGTTTGACCACTGTGTTTTCTCATGTAAATATTTTTACTTTTATACCCAGTCAGAAAGTAATATTGTACTTGGTAGTCTCCTGGGATTCATTTTGAGTGATATATACTTTTCAGCTGCCATTTCTGCTGAAAAGTGTCGCATGAGTTTTGAAGGGTAGCACAGACTTCTCCAGTTTTGGGTCAGCTGAATATTGTTGTTACATTCCCTCTTGCTTTCCAGTCCACTTTTAATTTTGTTAAATGTTAAATGTGAAAATAAAAAAAGTCCTCACAGTAACATCCGGAGAAAGTATGCTTAACGTGCTGGTGTTAGAACAGCTTAGCATTTAATCATATTATCAGAGCCATTTCATAAAATGCTGAAAAGTTTCTGCTGTTTGATAAAATATTTCAAGTTACATGACCATGATTGTCACACGGTGGAGCCTTTCTGCATTATTCATATGAAAAGTGGAATCTTCTACAGGAAAAATTCTTGACCTCCTGGTCATGATACCTACATTGGATCCCCTCAGTGACATGTCCTAAAGGGAATCACTTCCAGACCCTGGTAGTAAAGCCAGCTCTGTCACCAAAGCCACATTTCTGCTCAGTGCTCCTCTGTTTTCTCTGCATTCCTACTGATGAACAGGAACTTAGCCTTTCCCAGCTCCTTCTCCTCTTTTTCATCTCCATTGGCACTGGATAATTAAGTCACCTACTGGTGCCCTTCCCTAAAATATATCACTGTATCTCACAGCTCTGGCAGACTTGATTATCACCTTGGAATGGTGCTACTCCCAGACGGATGTGTCACTGATAAAGAGATAATACCTATCTTTTCTGCAACAGCAAGTGTAATGAACATTTATTCAATTTTTTTTTTTTTTAGCTATCAGGCTCTAGTTCTTGCAGTCTTTTGAAGATGCCTGCCTCTTCTTGCTCTCCCCTGTCACTTCCAGATGCCATATTTGTTGAAGTGAGGTTCCCAGTTCTGTAGGCCTTTTTAACCCTGAGAACAGATATCTCATGTGTCTATCAGGCAATGCTCTGCTTTACAGATCCAAGAGTGAGGTCAGTCCCTCTTTTTTTTTTTTTGTTGTGGCAGCATAATCTCTATTCAAGTGCTGCCTGTGCTTAGATAGATCCTCTGCCTCCACATACTCAAAATTATTTTCTGAACAGTCATTCCCCATTCTGGTTTTGTACAGTTGTATACATCTGTGTAAGTGTAGCATCTTCAGCTTGACTCGTTTCTGAGTCCTAATCTGTTTTGTTTCCAATTTCTTGAATTTTCTTATTGATAACTACAACAGTCAGCATTGTTTTCCGAGGCTCTTCTGTATATTTTATTCAGAGTTAAGGGTTTAGTAAAATATAGTTGCAGTACTTCAGAAACCAACAGAATAATCTCACAGAATCACAAAATATTGAGGTAGACGGGACCCAGAAGGACCATCAAGCTGAGCTCTCAAGTGAATGACCTACACAGGGATCAAACCCATGACTTGGTGTTATTAGCACTGTGCTCTAACCAACCGAGCTAATCTTTTGACTAACATCACCGTATTTTTATTGGGGTAACAGACATTAGTTTTGCAATAGATGTACATGTAAAGGGAACAAAATAGAATGCCTGCTTCATAAATAGATGTGATGGAAAAATGATATGTCCTTATGATACAAAGTTTCCAAAAACGAAGCATGACGTATTTCATACCCAGGGTGTCTAGGAAGCCATTTCAAAACCAACAAAATTAAAGAGTTATGTTCCAAAGCAACTCTGTTTATTTTTAATTTAACAAAATATCAGGTTTACAATTAGATTCTTTTGTAGAGATCTACAGATACGCATAGAATCCAAAATAATAACTTAGGGATACTGGAATAGCCCTTAGCAGAAATATTTCAAAGAGGACAGACTTTTCAAAAACTTGGCTTCAACTAAAGAACCAAACCGACTAGCAGCATTCTTAGAGACTTTTAGCATGCATGGCTTTGAGCGCTTCTGAAAATTTGCCTATAGAGGTGGATGCCGAGCACTTGAAAAAATTATCCTTGAGCACTTTGGAAAATCTGGCTACATTTTAGACAAATGCCTGCTCTATGATCTCTTGCCCTTTGATATACCAAAGCCTCACATTTGCTTGTTGACAGATATTTATCAGTTTTTAGCTGGCTTTAAAAAAACAAGGGAGGAAGGGAATCCTGGATTTTGTAAAGATGGTGCTAACCTTTAGAGAGAGCCAAACAGCCAGCCGAGCGATCAATCGCATTTCTCAGGCACTTGAGATGACCTGTAGCATACAGTCCAACTGCAGGCCTGGAGAATATTTCTTGCCCTCTAATCCTTAGTTGTATCATGGTTTCAAGGTTTTAGTAATGTCACTGAGAAGGGGTTGCATATACATTTACACCACCAAATGGAAAGAAAGTACAACAACATTTTATGCTGCTGCAGAAAATTATAGAGTTTGGAAATTGCATTACAGGTAAATACCATTACTAAATACCATAACTAATCCCACTGCAGAATAAGTTTTCCCTAATAAAAGAAAGAGTAAAAACATGTATACTTGGATATACCAAATAATTCACATAAAGCTGATTTTAAAATATCACATACAATGGCTGCATTAATCTAATTTAGTGTAGCAGACATTTACTAAGGTCTCTGGATCACATTCATGTTTTTCAGGTATACATTTTTGACACAATACATTATTCCCATTTTCTATCCTGCTAGCGCAAATGTTAACCTGGGCATTCTTTCCCAGTGTCACACCCTCTGAAAAGCATCTAAAGTGAATATACAGAATCCACCTTCCCGGAAGACTTCTTCTGTATTTAACTGGCAATTAAAATCTTGTTGTGGCTTTCCTGCGTTTCTGAACATATAACAGACAAAAGGCGATCCAGTGCAGGTCCAGATCAGATCAGCAGGAATATCTTGGCTGGTCTGAGAGTGTCCTGGGTGAAACTGTAAGGCTACCTGTGATATTATACCCCTAAATGTTATGTGAGCAGTAGCCAATGCCTAACAGACTGCTTGGAAGAACACTGTTGAATTATTTTTAATACATGTGTATTAAAATGTACCTTTTTTTTAATATATGCCTCTCTTGCTGTACTCATGGATGTGAAATTTACAAGAGTAGTAATTATTTACAGCACTAGGTGGTTAACTTGCTCTTGTATCAGCTACTAGTCCTATCCTGATTAATCAGTATTTAGGTCTGCATTCCACATCTCTATTGACCTTTGAAAATACTTTTTGCTACCTATCAGATAATTGTATACAGTAGGAATTTACTGCAGTAGATATTACTTGGATGATTAATTCTTTGTTTCTCAATGCGGTGAGAAGGATAGACTTCTTCAATGCATTGCTCAAAATTACATTAAAGTAATTCCTGAGCAATAAAAGTGTCATAACTGTGCCATGGGTGCAGAAATCTGAGCTACATGATAGAAAACAACATTAATGCCTTTTTAAAGACTTGTTTACTTATTCCTCATAGCCTCTTTTCAAATATTATCCAAAAGATGCCTAACTGTAGCAGCAAGGTAATGATATGATTGAATAGTAGATATGGTTTAGGATGCGTTTTAATCTGTACTGAATCTCCTCGCTAAATAATGAATGATATGTAGCTGATAGAAGAGATACAGGAGAGAAAGAGCAGCTGGTGTTTTGACTGATTCTATGATATTGTAATTATGTTTCTAAATCTCTGCCAGGTGTTTTAACAATTCTAGCTAGGATTTATTCTATGTGGATGTAAATAAATAGATATTGTGGTTAATTTTCCTGTTTCCTGAAATAAGAATTCATAGGTGTCAGTGAAAACAATGTAATTGAGGCCTAGAAAAAATAGGAGCCTTAATTATTGGAACTGTGCAACTAAAATAATGGGGTGCTTGAGAGGTTGTCTAGGTAGCTAGGGGTGATTTAGAGATGATTTAGCAGGTTATTTATAGTCCATCAAAGGGTCTGTATTTGTCTTTTAATAAGCACATGGAAGCTTGGAAATGACCAAACTTATGGCAGAAGCCCATGGTGCAGTCAGTGCTTGGAGTTAGCAAAGGTGTATATTGTATGGATAAGTCACTAACCAATGGAAAATGTGTTGCAGATTGATGACAGAAGCCAAGCAGTAGGGGATACAGGGAAAATGTAAAAGGAATAGATTAGATGTAATTAAAGGGCAGGGGAGAAGAGATTTGCATCCAAATTTTTTGACTCACCTGCTTGAAAGCTTGACCACCATCATGCTTCATTCCTTACTGTGCTACACCAGTAAAGAGAACCTAAGCAACAAATCTGGTCTTGATGTAACTATGTGGTTAAAGGCAACAAGGTGAGTGAAAGTTCCTGACCGGCAGCAGAGGGAGGCTCCTGCTGTGATGAGGAACTAAAGAATGAACAGTCAAACCCAGAGCAGCAACCAGGGACCCTGGAGAGTCAGTGGGGCACAGAGGGCAAAAAAGTATTTGCAGCTGACAATAGCACACATATAATTTTTAGGGCAGTTTAATATATTTCTTAAGAGTTTATTTTGATTTCAATTTAGATACTTATTTTAATGCAACATAAATCAGATAACTTTAGTAATAATTTATTATTTACTCCCAAATAACTGTATTTATCACTGACTGCATAGTCTCCACTGAAAGCATAAAACTGGGAAAGAAACAATCTTGAATGTTCAACTCACAATGGAAAAGGCTTGAGATTTTTGTGAAATGAGGTCATATTTTCTATTTCACAAAATAATTTGGTTTTGTTTAAAATGTCCTGTAAAGCCATGTGAGATTATAACAAATCTCATAATATTCTCTTTAATTCTATGATGATGGTTATTGTGCAATTTGCATTTCAACATACAGTTATGCTTTCTGGACTTGAGCCCTACTAAAACATGATTAACTTCAGGATAAACAACAAAGGGAGGATATAATTATATGTACTCACAGGAGATGAAAATTAAACCGGTTTTCCAGTTTATGGATGTTAAATGGGCTTGAGTCAATCAGAAAAATCATCTTTCACCATAGGTTATAGCAGTTAACTAATTTTAAAGTGAGGGATGGTCACCTACTGCAACTTCTTAAGCAGTTGTGCTTCTTTCAGTGATAGGCAGAAGTCTTAAATATTTTCTCTGCTGCAGTACCTAGCAGTGGAAACCAGTCTCTGCCAAAATTCATAAAGCTGATGCCTTATCCTACTCTAAATCCCTTCTCAGAGCCTTTTTCTGCTATGATGCTCGTGAACCACTCCCATCAGGCAAGTAGTGAGCTGTAGTGAAGTCTGTTTGCTTTACAACTGCAAAACAGTCTTTCCAATCCACTCCCACCTTGTTTATCTCTTTCAACCATCACTTTTATCCTGTCCGATAAGAACCCTGTTAGATCTCTGATGCAGGAACTCTTTCTTATTATTGTTTGCAAAACATCTAATTAAATTAAATCCTTTCATTTGGGGTTTCTAGGTGCAACTATAATATAAATAGTAAATAGTGACTTTGTAAGATTATCATTATCTCTAACCCAAAAATCTCAAAATAAGACTTCATTAGTAGGTGATTTGCAGTGCACTGGGGTGCCACAACAGCACCAGACAAATCCTGCCCAGTAATATGGAGGAATGCTTATAGAGCTGTGGAACTGTGCATGTGTAAGTCTATACAGCTTGGTCTCAAAACACCATACAAACTAGGAAGTTAGAATAAAAAGTATTTCCATTTTAAGACTTTTTTGAGTATATGATAAAATATTTTGTCCATACTTAGGTTTGTTTTATTAGTTTTCTTGTTGACCACCTGTGCCCAAAAAGTCTCCCACATTAATGGAGCTAAGAATGAAATGTAATCTGAGAGCTCTCACAATTGAACCACAGTAACTTACCTTGTCCTGCAATGAAAAGCATTTCATGGCAGAAGTGATGAGATCAGTAGTTAAACTTTGCAGAAGAGGTTACAGGTGAAAGTCCTGGGTCATAACTTCAGTGTGACTGAGCTTTTTGTATGTCACCATGGCTGTGATATTGATAATTAGGTCAAAACTGGCAATAAGAATGAATACACAGAGCATCACTAAGCCAGGAGGAGTACACTATGTCTTTTGAGAACTCTGTGTAACTTGTAATACCTGTTCTAAAATGAGTACATTCTTTGAAAAGCATTAAAGGAAACTGACCTTACCTTAGTGCCTCATCATAATAAATGACAGGCTGAGTTAATTATTACTTGGTAATTCTTTATTTAAACTTTGCACTAAGATTCATTTGCAGTATATTCTTTCATGCAGAACATAAAAGGTGTAATTGTGTGTGGAATGGGTGTGGTGTTTCCCTAGGTCAAGTAAGGAATAATTCCCTTAAGTATTTGCCCTGCATGAAAAACGCATGTATGCTGTATATGAATAT
Organism: Grallaria varia; assembly: GCA_013396735.1. Classification (NCBI taxonomy): domain Eukaryota; kingdom Metazoa; phylum Chordata; class Aves; order Passeriformes; family Formicariidae; genus Grallaria; species Grallaria varia. The sequence goes on from VWZG01001516.1 coordinate 638,767, forward strand.
ACCAATTTATAGGGCTGTTTCTCTTAGTTGTCTGCACAAATTGAGGACAGCAACTTTCTTAATCCTTGGGTGTCACTTTTCTTCTTAGACTGATATAAGGGAGCAAGATACAAATGCACTTGCACAGTGCAGCAGTAACTATGTAAAACCTTCAAGATCTAGTCTTCATCCTTTCCTGCTCCACATGTCAGTGTTTCTAAATTAGCTGGCCTGATTACTCCATTTCATAGGCTTGTAGGACTTCTTAAAAAGTTATGGATGAGACTTACTCCCAGGCTGTTGATAAGCCATCCCCAGGGATAAAACAAAGCTATTTTTACTGAACCTTTTTGCTCAGCTGACTGCAGCTGGTGTTCTGCCTTCAAGAAATCTGTAATAGACACTTCCTCACTGGGTCGCTTTTTTGAACCAAAACATATGTGCAGCTTTTTTAGGTGTCTCACATTTGTAGCTATTGTACCAAGGAGTTTGTGTGAATTAACAGAGGTACTGGACAAGTGGAATGAGGCATGGGCAAATAAAAGCAGAATTCACTTTGGGGAACATTAACATATTTTTTTGATAACAATGCAATATCCCAAGAAAGGGGGAATGCTAGTGAATACTCTAGTGTTTTGCTAATTCTTCTGCAAAGTAGGATTCTTCTTTTTATTTAATCATCCCTTGCCCCTTCACCCCAAAATACCAACCAAAAAACCAAGCTTCTACCCCTCCCCAAAATAAAAAAACAAAGAAATAATCCTCTAAAAACTTCAGGGCCTGACTTCCTTGGATAATCATCAGGTTTCTATCAAAAACAACAGAATTCTATTGAGATGGAGATAATTCAATGCCAAAATTGTAATTAATTCCCAGCCAGGCATGAAAGACTTCTTCCAGTACATTGCTTCTCAGGGCTGCTCCTTTTTCTCCAATCTTTGACCTCTCTTTCTACAGGTCGCATCAATATTTTGAGCTCAAAGCCCCTTGTCATTTCCTACCTCAAGAATTGGTATCAAGCTGTTACCATCTCCCTGTGCTTACTTTTAGCATAGCATTCATTTTACCACACAAGAAGGAGGATGAGTGAGCAGAGTCAAACATCAACACAAAGGTTAAGAATGAAAGTCAAAACCAAGCACTTCAATCATGGCTGGCTGATGTTTGTTCTTAGTGTCTGGGCTAGTAAAGGTGGATAAGAGAAACCCACAAAAGCTTTAACTCCATTGAACTGGTAACTTTGGAAGTTTCCATACAGGGAAAAGGAAGTAATTACCTTTGCTCCAGGTGATTGGGAGCGATGTGCTAGCTGCGCTATGTACACAGAAATAAATCATAAAAGTCATCTCTGGCCATCCTGTGGAAGACAGGAACCACAGAGCTGCTAAACAACCACTTTAATTAGTACTAAATTTACTAGCCCTCAAGGCAACTTTCTTTAGTAGCCTTTCTCTGCAAGTACTTGGGTTCACTTACTCTGGTCTTTGGGAATCTCTGCACTGTGGAGCTCTCATCTCAGAAGTGTCCAGGGTGCTTGGCTATATCTCAGAGAAATGCAAGCAATTATAGAGGAAGGAAACTTATTTTTCCATTGTGAGGAACATGAATGGTCTGCCACAGGGTACTCATTGTTTCATGACACAGCCACTGTTTCTTCTGTTATCAAATACATTTAGAAAGTAAATGTTTTTCTAAACTCTACTGTTTTTCTGCCCTTTAAATACTCCTGTTCTAAGTCCTTCACCCTGTTTTTTCCTGATGTTTTCTTCTTGTATGTGTTTCCTAATGCCCCCTTGACATCTTAAATTCTTTGTCATGTTTGGCTTTCTTAATGTGCTTGCTTTTACCTTTGTTTCTTTTCTTTACTATATTGTCTCCTGCATATTCCTCTCCTTTCCCTGCAGTGTTATATTTATTTATTAACTGCACATAAGCAGTCTCAATTGACCATGAGGTCATATTATGTTAGTCACAATCCACAAAGCATAGCAGAAAGGAATTTTATCCTCTTTTCACAGATAAGGAAAACATGGCTCTGACCAGTCAATGTCTCGACCTAACTCATGTAAGGAAACCAGATACTTTCAGGCTTAAGATAATTTAGGGTAGGATGGGATAGGATAGAACAGAATATTTCAGTTGAAAGGGACCTACAATGACCACCTAATCCAACTGCCCGACCACTTCAGTGGTGAGCAGAAGTTAAACTTGTTATTAGGGGCAGTGTCCAAATGCCTCTGAAATACTGACAGACTTGGGGGCATTGCCCATCTCCCTAGAATACCTGTTCCAGTGTTTGACCACCTTCTCTGTAAAGAAATGCTTCATAATGTCAAGTCAGGCTTTATCTCCCCGACACAGCTTTGAACCACTCCCATGTGTACTATCACTCGATATCAAGGAGAACAGGTCAGTTCCAGCTTCTCCACTTCTCCTTCATAAGAAGCCACCCCCTCAGCTTTGGTCTCTCCACACTAGACAAAGGCAAAGTCCTTAGCCCCATTTCTTATAAGACATTCCTTCTGGCTCTTTCACCAGCTTTGTTGCCCTTCTCTGGATACATTAGTGTGCCTTCACACCCTTCTTAAATTGTGGGGCTGAGAACTGCACACTGCTTGAAGTGAGACTGCACCAGTGCCGAATGCAGTGGTATGATCACATCTTTTGACTGGTTGGTGTTTTCTGATACACCCTAGGATGGGGTTTGCCCTCTGGGTTGCCAGGGCACGCTGCTGACGCTGACTGAGTCAGCTTCAGCCATCACTGCCAGCCCCTTTCATCTGGGCTGCTCTCCAGTCATTCCTCTCCCAATTTACACTTGCACTTGAGGTTACTCCATCCCAGGTCCAGAATCCAGCATTTGGACTTGATAAATTTCATCCCATTGATCATAGCCTGAAGCTCCTATCTATCTAGATCTCTCTGTAAGGCCTTTTGTACTTCAAGAGCACAGTCAACAGCACCTTGCGGTTTGGTATTGTCAGCAAACCTGCTAATGGTGTATTCAATCCTTCATCCAGATCACTGAGAAATATATTGAACAGGACTGGCCCAAGAATGCAACCGAGAGGAATGCTGCTGGTGAGCAGTTGCCAGCTAGATGTAGCCTTTCTGACTGTAACCCTGTGAGCCCCGCCCTGCTGCCAGTTCTTGACCCAGTGCACTGTGAATCTACTCACCTCACAGCTGGACAGCTTGTCCAGAAGGATTATGTGAGGGACAGCAACAAAAGCCTTAGTAAAATCCAGAAAAAAGAGTTTTCATGAGTTGCACTGATACAAGGCTATCAGTTGTGTGTGAGGTTTTTTTTGGTTGGTTGGTTGGTTTTTTTTTTTTTAATAACACCCATTTTCCCTCTGTGTACTCTTTCTTTTCTGTTTTCTTTTGTACTTTTCCAGAGTGAACAGTTCATTCTCTATAGTTACTAACCCCTGGCCACTTTGCTGAGTGGATACCTTTCCACCCATTCAGTAACAATGATCTCAGGTTACAGGATGTTTCATCAACTACAGAACACTTGTATTGCATAACTCAAGCAAGTTGAACGGTGCACCCATCTTGAAATAACACTAGACACACAAGTTAATTGCATAGTTACTGTGGAAAAAAAATCCCCACTAAAATTATTTGGTGGTAGCTATTCAGTGACTCTATCAGCAATGGCAGTAACTTGCTTGTTTAACTCAAGATAACATGTTCAGTGCTTGCTGTTTTCCAGTAATCATGTAATTGAATGGCATTTTTAAAAAAAAAAGAAAGCCTTTTTTAAAGAATGCTTGCACATAAAATCTCAAGCTAAGACAGCAAGAAAATTTTATTCTCACTGCCTCTCTAAGCATTACTGACAACTGTTATCATAGCTTGTTAAAAAATAAATGGAAAAAATCGATTAAGTGCATTTTTACACATGTTCAGCTGCGGGGCTGGAGAAAAACACACAACTGGGAGAGAAGGAAGAAGAAAAGAGGTACTTGATTGACATTTATAAATGAAGATCAAATAGTCTTTCTGGTTTTGTTGTCCTCCTGTGTGGCAAATGATTTGGATAAGGGCAGGTTATTTGAATTACATGGTGAAACCTATGCTCTATCTCATTTACAAAGCAAAAGGACTGCTGTCATGTCACTGTAAGTGACTAACTCTCCAAACCTAAACTTCTTGTTCTGGGAGCAAGATAAAATCAGCTCCAGTTAATGGGAATAGAAATTAAATAACCAACATGTCTAACAATTAGATTCTACATTTCTAACATGGAAATGAATATTTGGTGATAAAGGAGAAAATTTGGCCTTTCTAGAAGTTAAAGAGCGAACCATTTTTTTGTCAATTCTCTTGAAAGCAGTTTTGAATCAATAGGTTTTCCCAATGGATTTTAGCATTTATGCTTGCATGTCAACAGAACCATGCTTGGTCTACATGAGGATCACCATCAGAATAAAGGCAGGTATTAATAAGATGCTGTTTATTCAAATCCTAAAGTGGATGGATACTCCTGTTTCAAGATAAAAACTTATCAGCATTAAGCATCTTCTTTTAGACTAGAGGGCTCCACCAGTTACAGTGATACCGCGACATGGGTACAACAAACTCCCTTCTTTGATAAAACACATTCAGAGGCTTTTTCTGCTTATATTTCAGTTGAGCTTAGCCTCTTTCTAGTCAGAACAACATAGCATTTCAAGCAGTACTGTATTCACAGAGGCATGATCTGTATTACTGTATAATTTTGAAAATGCATTTAGTCAGTTTTACAAGTCAGCAATTGAATTTGGCCTGTTATAATTTTTTCCCAGCTATCTGGACAATTGGGATTCAGTGTCTTGAGTGCTAATGTAATGTAGGGATCTTGCAGAAATAGTATCTACTGGAAGTTCACAGCAGCTGTTTTTCTGTCTGTATTTCCATTAATAATGTGCTTCATTATTAATGGAAAAACTAAGGGAGTTGTTATCCCCTATTAACACATAACAAGAGATTTGAATCTATTATTGAGTCATAATAGCTACTGGCATGGTGGTTTTTTGAGTAGTAACTGGTTGGAGAGCGACTTCTGGACATGTTCCTGCAGCAACACCCACTCTTCTAGGGAAAAGGATTATCAATGCAAATTACAGAGGTGTGTTTATTAAAGGTTACTAATTTGAAAAATGAAAAATTTGCTGAGATGAATGATTGGACCAAAACATGATTATAGGAATCATGGAAAGCATAAGAGGTTTTTGTTAGAAGGGAGGTCTGGAAGCTGTGATTGCCAATTTATTTTTTTTTTTATTATTGCCTATTCAAACCTCCATTTCAAACATCACGGACTTTTCTCAAGCATCTTAAGTATTTCTGTGAGAGATACCTAGTCCATAGGTTTTTTAACTTGTCATTGAAACTTTCCTAGAGCAGTGTACAGTCACCAAAAGCCTTGAATAACCAAGCACGTACATCAAACCTAAACTCTTTCAGGAACCAAAATCTTGATATGTTTTTGGAGGGTGTGAGCACATCTGGGTCAGGCTGTGAATAAAATATTTCTTACAACTAAGTGACACAGAGCAGTAGTTTTTTTGTTTCCATATTATATGGATCACACTCATTCAAAAATCCTCAGTACACTGCAATTCCTTCTTCTGCCAGAGGATCTTCATACCTGCATCTCCCATGACAAAAGCTTTGCTGAGGGACAGTACTTTAACTTCCTTCTGCTGACTCACCTTACACTAGCTCAAACTAAAAAAAAAGTGTGACACAGATTCAAGATTTTATCTGTAAGTTAAATGTAGATTAGACTTCAAGACTCCCCTTCCCCATGAAAATGATTGCGTGAGGATTCGTAGGTATCTGCTGCTACCTCTTTCCAAGCCGGTGAATAGTTTCACAGCATTTTCAGCTAAAAGGAATGAGAGTATTCCTTCCAAATTCAGAATAACTGAGTTTTTAACTCTCTTCTTAAGATGGGAGAAACTTGGCTGCACCTGCTCATTACAAAAAGGTACCATGTCTTCATTATTCTGAATAACAGCCTTGGATACAATTTGATGGAGCTGGTACTTCCTTCTCAGGAAAAAAATTAATAATCCTTTAAGCCAGTGCTTAGTCATCAATCTTTAATAAATGGATTCTAGACTGATATTTCTCAAATATGGGGAGGCTGCTATCTGCTCTATTCTAATACCCAAACATGGCTCAAGATTAAAGAACTGCTGTTGTTCATGTGTGCTGCTGGTTCCTTATTCTACTTCACATACAGATTGCATTTTAAAAATGTAAATGTTCTTATGCCTTTGAATACAAAATTTTTACAAGGCAGTTCATTACAAGTATCAGAAACCTACCTCCTCTTTTTTGGACAGCACTTTCAAACTCCAAGTGTTCAAAAGATGCAGAAAGAAGTAAAAAACCTTTACAGAGTTTAGGTGGATCAGATGAGTCAAAGGCCTGATATTACTTCTCTGAACGGGAATTGATTTGTACCCAACTGGGAAATCACAGCTTTATCTTTGTTCCAGTTTCAGCTGAAATAGAATTTTCTTCACAGTATTTAGTATAGGTCTGTGTTTTGGATTTGTGCCGGAAACAGTGCTGATAATACACGGATGTTTTCTTGCTATTGTTCAGCTGTGCTTACATAGATTTGAGGTCTCCTCTCCCTAAGCACCGGTGATGATGCTGGGGGGACACAGCCAGGACAGCAGACCCCCACTGACTGAAGACACATCCCACACCATTATGGCATCATGCTCAGCATATAAAGGTGGGGGAAGAAGGGGGACGTGTTCATAGGGTTGGCATTTTTCTTCTCAAGTCACCATTATGTGTGATGGGGCCCTGCTTTCCTGGCAATGGCTGAACACCTGCCTGCCTGTGGGAGGTGGTCATTGAATTCCTTGTTTCGCTTTGGTTGTGCATATGGCTTTTGCTTTGCCTGTTAAACTGTCTATCTCAACACAAAAGTTTTCTCACTTTTCCCTTTCTGATTCTCTTCTCCATATCACTGTGGGAGAGCAAGTGAGCAGCTGTGTGAGGCTCAGTCTGGGGTTAAACCACAGCAGTCCTCCAAGAACTCAAGCATGGAAGCCACAGTTTGGGGAATGATGTTGTGGTTTTTTACTACTGTTGTGCTCTCAAAGCTGAAATGACCAAGTAGGATATTTCAGATAGTCCCAAGAGCCTGTTTGGATTATAGAAGCTAATTCCAAAGGATATCTACAAGTTCTGAGGAAGTGGTGTACTCTCTGCTCCTGAAATCACTGTCTTGTGCTCAGCCCCTAACAAAGGGCTTGCAAGAATTCTGCAAGGAAGGATTCAGTTGCTTACATTATTTTTTATCCTGGTGGCATTATGTCTGGCCTGATCTTAGCCTTTTTGACATATTAGTCTTTCTACTCAATGTAAAGCACACAGAAAATAGTAAGAATTTCCTCTATAGAAGGAAGTAGCTTGTCTAATTACTTAGTATTATTAAAAAACACCATTTCAATGCACAGCTGACAAAGTGTAAAAATGCCACTCATGAAACTATTCTCACTTTAACCTCTTCTGGCCTTTTAGTGATCACTGCTTTATTACTTTGATTTTGGGTTTTAAACACTCATTATTTATGGCTTTTAGTATGCCCCTTCCTGTTCATCTGCACCATATTCCCCTGTTCAGGAATCCCATGCTCATTCCTTGTGATTATGATGGAAATTCTTTACTGCATATGAATATTCTGTATTCCTTCTTTCATCCTAAAGCAGTTCTCATGCATGGACACTTATTCCACGAAGAAATCTTTGTAAAACTCTCCCCTGTGTTGTTAGGATCAATTCTGAATATGGTATGAGAGAAAAAAAATCAGACCTGGAAAGATAGGTAAAGCAGACAGGAACTTTACAGAGCCTTGGAGGATTTCTGGAAGTTAAGCTGTGAATGGCCTATCATTAATAATAAAGGAAGTAAACAAAATAGTTTTGTGATTTTCCACCACCACCCCCCATCCCCCCCTGAGATTAAGCCTTCTGATAAATTTCTTCATATAGATTTCTGCATAGATTTCCACATATGCAGAAACACGATTAGGGAAAGCTCATGACTTGCATAATGCTGTTAGATGGCACAGTGCCACAATTTTGGTCTCAGTGTTGCAGCCTGGGAACCTTTATCAAGTTAGAGTCAAATGTAGACTATATATTATGGAGAGAAATTAAGTATAGGTGGGATGACTGTCTTCAGTCCATTGTCTCCCTATGGTAAAAGGCTGCAATGTATTGTCATTTCATTTTATTTGGTAATTAATTTTGTGCAATATGAGTTTTGGGTTACAATAAGGGTTACACTATTGTCTGCTCGATCAGTCACTCTTCTCTTCTGGTCTGAATAGAATTTGCTCTTAATTTTCAGCATTGGGATAGTTTAGCTTTTAGCATTCACAAAATTTAGTAGGAATCAGTGTTGTATAAACTACTTAAGATGTCTAGACCTTCTCTTTCAAATACAGCAGTCTTTCTTACAGAGGACAAGAAGCATCAAACAGAACAATACAGCATAATGTAAGTTAGTATATGACTTTTTAATTAATAATATTGAACTACTCAGGCTACTAGAACTGTGCTGTTTTAATCGTAGTTAAAGTATAGTGAAACATGGTACTATTTTCTAGTACAGTGGAAGTGTAGTATTAGTCCTTAAACTGCAGTAGACAGTGATCACCATCCTATTCGCATAACTGTGCTTACCTACTGCTGCTGCTACCATTGCTCCTAGGTGCTTTCTTATTTAGTGTCTGAGACCCTAATTATACTCTCTCTTCTAGCCTTTCCTACAATTAAATAATTTGTTTGATAATGTTTGCTCTTCCCTCACTTAAAATGTTACTCCCCTCTTATGCTATGGCTTGAGGCTGAGCTGTCACTGAAATGCTGCTCAGTGGGTTCTCCTCCCTCGATTACTTTTCAGAAACAGTAGCTGCCCTCTTGCTACATCTACACATCTCTTTGTATCCCCACTTGTTTTAACCCTGGCAAGCACGAGAGCAGCCTTGGGATTTTTTTTGCCCTTTTTTTTTTTCCTGGCACCTGGACTTTCTGGCTCAAATAATTTACTCATCTAAGATGAGTAAAAAAATAAATAACCTTTCAGACACCTACAGCACCCCAGCCACAAGCCTTTAAGCATGTTTACCTGAAGAAAGTACCAGGTGACAAGTGTGACAAAATCTTTGACAGTATGATTCTCCAAATGAAAACTCAAAGCATGCAACTGAATTTAAAATGGAAGTCAGGGACCTCCAGCCCCAAGTATTAATTTTTTCTGAAACAGCACTGTTGTGTGCCTTGATTTTTAATTGCTCATGTGCTTTGTCTTGAGGTTCTGCCAAATTCCTTTGGGGACACATCTTCATTTATATACAAGTTAAAAAAACTACCTGCCTTATGAAATCTCATTGGTTTTGGCTGTTTTCTGTAGGTGTAGTCCCAAACCCTGGTTTTTGTGGTGCATGCAGTACTTCCGAAGTTATCATAACCTAAAGGCGAGGGCATCAAATAAAATGATGACCCAAGAAGATGCCGTATCTTGATTTTGAACACGTGACACCAGACATAAAAGGAATAGTTTTTTTATTGTATTAATTAAGTTGCAGGGACTGTTAAGTTAAACTTAAAATAACCCTTTTAAAAGTTGTTGAGGATAATGAATTACCCAGGAGGAGTTAGAGCCTGCTGCTGCCAACTAAAGTGCTTGGAGACTTGAGATAGAAGTGAGCGATAAGAAGCAGCTTTCATACATTCAAATAAATTACATGTTGGGCTTGGCTTAATCCTGGCATCAGAATGTTCTCAGGGGTTTTCCCTACATTATCTTAGCCTATGATTATGCAAATATCCTTTTAATGTAGAGACTCCTTAACAGGAAATCAGTCTCATACTTGCTCGTATGCTCTTGCAATCAACAGACACTTGCTTGCAAAATCCTAGTGTGTCTGAGATACAAAAGGCACATTAACTGTTTTAAGTACCAAAATTTTGCAAACATACAATAACAGGACGTGCCCAGATATGTCAGGGATGTAGCAGATGAATCAGGAAAGAGATGTTTCCTAATACAAAAATATTCTTGGGTTTGAAAGTTCAACCAGAATGCAAATGGTACTAAGTTCACAGTTGGTTTCAAAGATCGTAAGGAAAACAGGGGAGGGGAGACAATTTTACAGAAAAGCAGGATTAGAACTGAACGAAACATGGAAATGAGACAAAGCATAAAGATAAAAAAAATGCAATCATTATTGTTAAATGCACAGCAACCTGAAGAGGCCAGGTAGTCAACTGAGATATTACCTTATTGCAGTGATGCTTTTGGGAACTGCATGGAATAGGAACTGTGAGGTCAACCTGCTTTGTCTAGAGACCAGGAAATTAAAAACAACATCTTAAAAAAGATGTTTCATCTGGAAAGACAGAGCTGGTATCCTCTGGGAGGTGATGAATTGAAGTCACAAAAATTGGGCTGTGTTACTTGTGGTAATATTAATACACATCTGAGTAAGCAGGAGAACTTAGTTCCTGATTTGTTTCTTTTGTAAGTTTATTCAAGGTGGAATTAATTTATGTGACCTTTTTTTCTTAAACTACAGGTTTCTAGTACGGCAAAAAATAGCAGTTAAACATTTGATGACAAACTGGGACACAGTAATGACATGATGGCAGCTTGTACTGAAGGTGACCCTCACCATCCTTTTTGTTTTTTGACCCTGATTGAAACAAAGTTAAATCCTTGGAGTTAAGAGGGGAGCCTAATGAAATTAAGCATCTAACTTTTCAATGAGATTTAGGGTAGTATCTGATTCATTCAAGTTCTTTTGAAACTCCCATCAAAGCAAACTGTTCAAGGCATGACCTTAAGGTAACATTTGAATCAGCCACAAAATCTAGACTTCCAGCTCTTTCTTTTAAATATAAGACCTATCCTTTCTTCTATATCCAGTGTATTCTGTTTGTAATTACCAGAAATTACCATTAGAGAAATCGGAGCTAATGTGAGGTTCATTAATGAGTGAGAATTTATCTTCACTATTTAAAAAAATTCTTGTTGATCTGGTTTCTGGAGATTAAACCTGTTATTTTATCTGTCATAGATGGGAGAAACTTGCTAGTACAATAACACAGTACCTTTGAGTAAAAAAAACCCAACACATGTATGTAAGCACGGAGAGAGTGTTTTTAAATGCTATTCAGACTATGTGAATTTCCGTGATTCCTCACTGAAACCCATCTAGACACTCTTAGTCCATTTTCTGTACTGAGCATGAGCCAGTCAATAGTTTTCTTCTGACTGCTCTAGCACAAACTTAGCAGATGCTAGATTAAATCTGAAGACGATAGAAAAGTTTAAAAATTCAGTATTTGGAAATGTTTTTGATTTCAATAGATAGAAATCCTAAGACACATCCAATGGTTGTGGTTCCACTAGAGATTTCACTTCCAAAATGATTTTGCAACGGTGCACTCAGTATGCTGAGCCCCTAGCACTCAAATTTAGCAGAAACATGACACTGTGCTAGTGCTGTCAACCAAAAAATAGTGATATTTTATTTACCATCTGACTTCTGTATTAAAACCTAGGGCAGTACCAGGATAAATGCCTGAGAGCTCTTCTTCGGTTCAGGGACTTAGAAATTTGCTCTTTCAAAAATCATGTCAGATAGCACTCCTCTGGTGTAACAGTAAGCTTTTAACATGAAGCTGACTTGAAATTAAACCAAACATGCAGATCCACTGACTTATATGAAAGCTTTGACTAGCTGGTAGCAAAGCACATTCACAGGCACCTCTAAATGCTCTGTTACCAAAGTCTCTCAGCTCAGAGGGCTGTCCTTGGACACAACCTGGGTCCGTAAGGCACTTTTATTTCACCCAAGTAGGAAAAGAAAACAAAAGCAAAGCCTGCAGGGGTTCATCTCCCCATAGAACAAAACCTAAATAAAAATCCAAAGTGATGTGAAAAATGAAGCATTCTCCTTAATTCTCTACTGCTTACAAATCTCCAAGATAACTCCCTTCAGCAGGAATGCCTAAACTTGTATCTGCTCAGAGGTTTTTTAACAACTTTGAAATTAGGAAGGATTAACATCAAACTATGTATTTTCTTCTGCTGCTTGATACAATAGTAATCCATGTAGAGTGCTACAGGGTTTTTTTTTTGCCAATTTGCCATCTCCTGTAAAACAGCACAAAATTGTTACAAATCTATTTGCCAAGAACGCATAGCAAAAAACAACTCAGAGGAAGGCGACTGGTTTATTTGTATTGTTCCATTAGTCAGTGGGCTTTGTAGAGGTTAATCTTTAAATTACAATTTCAGATATAAAGCATATAGGATGCCAATTGTTCAGGCACTACAGTTTTCACTACAGAACATATATCGGCATCATAACTGCTTACTCCGAGTTAAGAGTTCTATCTCTTACTGTTTCAAGATGCTGTATTCTGCAGTTTTATTTCCTTCTTGGAAAGCAAATAGGACGCTTGCTAGGAAGTTACTTTTATTGAGAAGTGCTGGAACTTACTTAGCTTTTTGGATGAGCCACTTGAAATGGGAATTATGTCATTTTGACATAAGCCTATCTGGTGATACTAAACCTAGATAATCGGCTTTGAGGGAGATAAAGCTTTTGCTGCAAACGTATAAAAATATCTAGCTGGCTTATTAGCCAACAATTCATATCAGGAAATGATATAGGCTTAAAAATTATGTGAGCTTATAAGCTTTAAATCAGGAGGAATTTTCCTATTTTTTGTTCTACATAATTGGATCTGAAGTGCAAGAGCTTTCTGAACACTCCAGAAAACAGTAATAATTTCACAAGTCTATGAAGTCACCAAAGCTGTACAGGCATTAATTTCTTTGCTGAGAGTTCACATGAGAAGACATAAGAAGGGCACACTTAGTTCATTTCTGTATCACTGAGTGGGATTCCGAACATCTTGGATGACAGAATGTAACTACTACTATAGAAATTGGATATTTTACACAGATTTTAGAAGGGCTACAGAGCAGCAAATTGTAGCTGGATGAGAAAGTGAGTACTTGTAATTAACACAAACCTAGAGGAATGTATTTAGCAAAAAAACCTTTCCTCATGAGTGTTCTTTTATAGTTTGTCATTATACATGCAAAACAAACCAAGTGTAAAATGTTCTTTATACTTACAAAACATCACAATTATGACCTATTCTGAAAGCACTGTTGGAATACCACAGGAAATTACTTTTCGCAGAAATCAGTTTAAATATTTGCCACTGACAAAACAGTGTCTAATAATGAAAAAATATATTAATAAACATATGGCCAACAGCCTGCTGTAATACAGTGATAACCACAATTTCACAATAACCAAGGTCACCCTCCCCACAAGAGTTCAAGGTTGCACATTGCAGGGACATCGCAAACCTACAGTAGGGAAGGACATAACTTAATAATTTTCTTTCCCCAACTCCCACAGGAGTTCTTTTAGGTTGAAGAGTTAATTCACCTCATGGAAGCTCAAAGAAGTGCCAGACATGATGTAAGGCGAAGTGGTGAGAATCCATGGTCCCTCGCAGGAAACAAGGTCCATTGGTATTTCCCCGTCTCAATTCACCCTTGGGAACAGAGTCTCAATATTCAATCAGAAAATTGGTCAGTTAAGGCTTACACTACAGGGCCATTACAGAAGATTTTGAAAGACACTGTGTCATAAATATGTGACACTACATTTTAATGAGCACTTTGATTAAATCTATCTTGGGTGGGAGGAACTAATAAAGAGGTCATAAAATGCTGTTTTGAAGTTTCAATAAACAAAATTTTACTCAAAGTGAAGGAATTTATAGAAGTAAAAACCAGACAAGACCCAGAGCAGTCTCTCAATAATAACTACAAAATACACACCATAAAATTGTTTCCTACTCATTATAATGACAATTAGGAGAATTTAAAAACACATATGCTACAGGCTTAATTAAGAAAACCCAAAAAACAACCTACGAACATTGCACGAAGGAATCAACAGTTCAAACAATGCTTTAGACTTCATTTACTTCTAATTAAAGGGCTGTCCTCACTTTTTTCCTGCAGAATAAAAGCTACTATAACTTCCAGAAGTGGAGACTTAAATTAAATGATGTATCAATAGAGCAGGATCAGCCAATGAAGATGGTTGAAATAGCAATTTTTAAGGCACACAAACAAAGTGTCACATTAGTTCTCCAAAGTTTTTCAAAATCTTTTTTTCCATCTGAACTTTCATTCCTCCTACTTGACAGGATTCACAAAGAGCAAAGATTGCTCAGTTGTTTTCAACTCTCCCTTTTCCTCTTGGATGTGTTTAGCCATCAAAACTGCCTGCTGAAATCTGTCAGTCCCCTGAATATAATAGCACCCCCTTCTGGCTTCAACAGTGCAAGGTGAAATCTGCAACTCCCATCAGCATGTAGGAAATCTGTATAGGACAAACAAGGTAAAAGCAAAAATATTCTAAAACTAGGTATTTAATCATAATAAATAGGCAAAGGCCACTACAGTAGCCCAATCTATTCAATTGCAGAGGCTGAGGAGCAATTTTAGAATGGTTCTCATGGCCCATGAGGTAGCTCTGTGCAGGTGTGGCAGCCAGCAGGTATGCAGTGGCAGCATTCCAAATACCTGCTAATGCAGAGACTCACTGACAGCAAGCCTCTGTCCCCCTGCTTCCTCCTCCAGTATAGGCATAAGGGCTTATGATCCAAGTCCCTGCCTGTTCTGGGCTCATATGGTCTGAGCAACCATTTGTCATTTCTTCTGATGAAAATGCGGTGGGTGCAGTGGATTATCTGACAGGACAACTCCGCAACAAGTTAGCCTACCCTGTTTAATTACATCACCACTTTGGCCAAGAACCCCTTTATAATCTCTGTTCTGGTATCTTTAAACTTGCTTACATTTTCAGGAAGAAGAGTCTCAAACTCTGAAGTGTTATGCTACCACTGTGCTTTGCCGTACCAAGCTGTACAGTGCTTATGTGAGAATTGTTTCAGGGATCCTTCATGTAAAGTAATGCCTGATCATGTTATCTACATGCTTTTACTTTAAAAAAGGAAAAAGACAAATCCACAAAACCCCCCAATCAACCCACCATACAAGTAACACCACGAGATGGACTGAAATCAAATGTGATCCTGTAAGATGAAGAACAGATGTGTGTGCTCGGGCATCTCTGTACAGATTAGCTTACTAGGCTTGGGTTTTCTTAGTCCATTGGCTTTTACTGGTAATGCTTGATACCATTTTATTTTAAAATGCAATTGCACTCCATGCTGTACGTAGGTGCTAAATATGCACAGGACATACTTAACTATTAATACATAATTTTTTGTTCCATTGTGTGGAAAAGGAGCATTATTTCAGGCATAGATATAATTGCAGTGGTAATGAAGCAGACTGGGGGAAGAAGAGCAATACTCAAGTTTCCTGAGTGGGAAAGCAATGATGGTGTCATCTGCAGTCCCTCCCTCCAAACAGATAATCTTTACAGATAAATTCGCACCTGAATATAAATGTTGTTGACAATTACAAGATTCCATGTTCTCCTGTTGGATGTTTTGAAGGATCTAGCCCATGCTGCTTCATCTGCACTGCGATATCAAACAAGTAATCATAACACTCACACCTAAAATTAATAGGGGAAAAAAGTGAAATGTAACTACGGCTCAAGTCTTGCGATGATATAGGAAAACTGGTATTTTCCTTCCTTAAGCTTTCTATCACCAATGCAACAGTCTGAATGGACAGCTCTATTACTGTTATTTCCAAAACTGCGGTATTTTTGCTGCATTTCTATCAGCATATGAAATAAATTCCAAAAATGGTACTATGGAAGACTACACAAACAGTATTGGCAGGTATCATATAAAAGCAGAGATTGCCTGCAGGTTTCACATGAGGAGGGACTTCTCCATATGAAAGAAAAACCAAGAGATGGAAATCATTGGTGAACCCACTCCCAAAAGCTCCCTATACATGTAGTGAGACCTTAACGTTCTGAATCATTGTCCATAGGTTGAGAATACACATGAATTAAGTTCATTAGGATTTTGAGGTATAGTGGCAAAAGATAGCATATTCCTAAATTGTACTCACATCGTTTTGGCTTTTTCCCATGTTTCTCCCCAGACGTAAACACCATGACGTCTGACCAATACAGCACAAGAGTCTGAGTATTTTTCCATAGCATATGCCATTCTTTCCTTGAGATCCTTCTCTTCCGGTGTATTTTCAATAATGGGAACCACTAGTGTATCATCATATCTAAAAGAAAAATGAATGTCCATGTATTTAAAAAACACCCTGTGCTTGGATCTATGAAGCTTTTCCCTATGAAAAAGATTCTCCTTTGACTGCGTAAAGACATTAATAAACTTTCAGCACTAGTGATTTTATGCTCTTTTGTGAGTCATGCTGTAACATAAGAATTCTCAGGAACATCTCTCACTCCCAAACACATACTATGCTGGCAATACCTGAGCTACACTTGAGGCACAAAAAAAAAAAAAAACAACCCCCACTTTAATCTATTAGGTGTAGCTGTTTATTCAAATATCACTTTGTAGTTCAGTCTTTTTACAACTTTTTCAAACTCTCCATCTTGTATTGGCATCATTTATAAGCTTTACCTCAGATTAAATTATTTAAAAGAATCGTATCATAAAGAAGGAAATAAAGCTGTTTGCTTGAGAGCAGAAAAAAAATAATTTAGGTAGTCCAAAAAGCCCCTGGAAGACTGTCCTGCTAAGGCATATAAATAGAAAGTAGTCAACACATGAAAAATAAACTCTCGGTGATGGAGTCATTGGTGGGCTACATGTGATCTTAAAGCCTGAGAACCCCCGTTCCAAAGACAAGAT
Organism: Grallaria varia; assembly: GCA_013396735.1. NCBI lineage: Eukaryota > Metazoa > Chordata > Aves > Passeriformes > Formicariidae > Grallaria > Grallaria varia. The sequence continues at coordinate 655,632 of VWZG01001516.1, forward strand.
GATGCATGTTACTCAGTGGAACTTGCCTAAGAGTTTCTTCTGAAGGAGGACTGGGATATTTGGCATTGTTTGAATCTTAATTAACACTGGCAGAAACTTGTTTAAATAGTTTTAATAAGTCCCCACTTCAGGTTTGGGTTTATCACTGAGATCACAGATATTTTGTGAGTGGATGCTACTAGTACTTACTTTTACAAAATACAGAAAGAAAGCAATGGTAAAAAATACCCAAAGCAACAGCTTATAATTCAAATCAGATATTCAGAAAATAAAAGTCTCATCCTTACAGTTTTCAATGCTGAAGCTTTCTTCAAGGAAGCCTATAAAAATAGTGAATGAAGAAAACTAGGTGGCATTTGTAGCTTTACTTTGACTCTTACACATTCTGAGCATTAAAACTAGATTTGAGGCCAAATGAGCTAATGGATCAGCTTCCTAGGTTCTGCTTTCTACGTGGGCTTGGAAGCAGGTATAAATAGCATAATTGATTCCTAATTATAACCATAAGCTTTTTATCAAGAACTAAAATCTATAAAATGCCAATAAGACTCTGACTGAGCTAAATAATTGAAATCTCTTTAGTTTTATTGAAATATAAGCAGCCCACATTTAGCCAAAACTTCATTTAAAATACTTCGTGATAGTCTGGATTTTCAAAGCTGTTTACTACTTGATCTAATTCTTCTTCTACACAAGTTGAAAGGAAAACTACTCTGGCATCACTGGAGTCATATTTGGGCCAACAAATACTTCTGATTATCATATCTGTAGCAGTTTCCTGGATAGCTTCCAATTAGAAACAACATATTTCAATCCATTTTTAGAAAGGTCCCATTTTCTACTATTTCTTTGGAATTTAATGGGGAGCTTTGTGTGAGGCAAGACAGTGGAATCAGTGTAGTATGGACAAATATGTGCTTATGAACCATATAATATGGAGCTTTGATTTCCTTAGTTTTTCCGGTAAATTAACAGGATGACACAGGACAACTTGGAGATATGGAACCCAATAAATACAATGTCTCCTGACTAAAACACAATGTCTCCTGATTAACATTTAGGAATATTTGAGAGTTCAAAGTGCATCTCCAAAACAGAAAATTGCTGTGGATGTTTTTAAAACCAGTGTTGTTAGACAATTCAATACAAGGGATTGTATTTTGCCACATTAAAAATGCACATGCTAATGCTGACAAGAAGACAAAGTTGGCAAGTCAACCAAAATGGAACAAAATATGCCCGGGAAAAAAACATATGGCTTGCTCCCTTGCCAAAGGGCAATAGTTATATACAAAAATTAACATCAAAAAGTGGAAAGAATTTAGCATTTCAATTTCTCATCTACTTGTCACATGTTATATAAATGTTGTTTGCAGATCCCAATTCAACACTCTGTGGGTGGAGACCTCAAAACAAGCCATCACACATAATTTGGAATAACTCAGCACTTACCTCAGAGCTCATCCTTGAAAAGTAATAACATTATCTTTAATGAGCTGTTTATTCTGAATTCTCTTTCAAACTCTGTCAAGTAAAATCTGAAATCCTCTACTCTCTTAACATGCCCTAAACTAGCACAGGCAGTGATCACATGAAGTCCACCCAAATGTAGTTTGTACATGCTATCAATCCAACCTAATGCTGGTTGGCTCCAGCTTCAGTTAAACACTGCATAGATGTGTCAACATCTCAGGACACAGCTCTTTATTTGGTTTGTTTCTGTAGCTCAACTGACCACAGCAGCTGTGCCATTACAAGATTTTATCTCAATCTCTTCCACAGGCTTGCGACCTAAGAGAGAAATCCAGTGATTCATTTATTCCAGAAGTCTTTTTACTTCGTATTCCTAATAGCTCATATCACACGCTTTCACGTAACCTATTTATATTGTTGAAAACAAATGATCAAATATCATGCCTCTTTTCTTAAGTATAGAGAAGTACCTGTAATAACCTCCTGAAGTACATTTCTGGATTCCTTTTATCATCTCCTGATGGGTAATGCGGAACTCAGTCCCTGGGTAAAGGAGGGTAGCCATAACAGCAGCCTTGGAATGAGTATGGATAACTGCACCTGCCCCTAAGAACACAAAAAAAGTTAAAAAACTATTTTTGGAATTAGTTTAAAAATATGTCTATTAGGAAAATTTTATTCCCATACTTGATTTATTTCCTTTGATTAGGCATCTTAGCAAATTGTGATCTACTGCATTAGGGAAAAAATATACAGCAACCTAAATGAAGGTATAAGATCAACACTCACCTACAAAGGATAATTACAGATTGTCTTAGGACAGTAGTGTTAACTTATAGTCAGTGACAAATTCCAGGAGAGAAACTACTTGCACAAATTCAAGGAGAAATACTATTTGCACATTTCTTTACATACCACAATGATGAAAATGCACTATTAATTCTATCAGTTCTGAGATTTTTAAGAATTCCCAAACTTATTTGTGTGATGAAAGTCTAAAGACTCTTCTACTTTCTTTTTATGTCTCCTTTAATTATCCACTGATTCTCTGAAAAAATGTTTGTCGTTATCTTACGATATGATGGAGAGACAGGCAGACAATAATTATAATCTACTTATAAAGTTGCAGTGTTGCCGTTCCTCAGGTACACATGTAAGCTTCTTGTGAAAGAAGACCAGAAGAGACTCCCTAAATCCTTTCTATAAAAACAGATGTAAGTCTTACATAACATCAAAAGCTCTCACTTACTGTCCACTTGCAGAAGAAAAGATTAATACCTTTTTCCCCTCTTCATAATTTATAATGTTAATCTCAGCCAATGCAAAAGGATCTAAACTGTAGTTGCTGAATAGGCAAAAGTACTGGTATAAACCTGCTGTAAATCCCCCAGCTTCTCCCACAACCTACCAATATATTGCACTAAAAATTAGTGCGGAAAAGATGATCACAGGAATAGTTACATGAGAAGATAAAATTGTAAATGACGCTGACAGAATGTTAATACAGATTCCCTTCCATTGTACATACACTTTTGCAAATCAATTTATTTTACAGTTTCATGTTTATTTCATTGTAACTTCGATGTATAAAGAATATGGTATTGAATATCAATTTTGTGGATGTGCATTTACAGTGTTTCAGACATAGCTGAACTAACAACATTTGCTACATACCTCTCATAGTGTAGGCATTCATAAAAAGAGGAGTGCACTGGCTTTTCTTTAGCTTCTTGTGCTGTGGAGGACCACTGATGTCCTGTTCATTCATGTCACAAACAAACATATCTTCTGGCTATAAGAATGAAGAAACTAATTTGATTTGTGGTGACTCAAATAGTTATGTTTTTCTTCTATTGAAACAAATACATATGAATTATATACTTAATACAGAGTGTGAATTCAGCTTTATAAAAGTGCAGTAATGTACCACATTTATTCTAGCTTCTCATACAACTTACTGACATTGTGTAATGGGAATTGATATTAGGTACTCTTTTTATTCAGACTGATGCCAAGCAGACATTTGTAACACTACAATTTTCTCAGAAAGGAGACAGCCTGTACCTAAATAACAGAAACTAGATCAAAAGAAAAAGTAGTAACTGACTCAAAAAAAAAAAAAAAAAAGAAATGTAGATGTACTTTTCCTTCCCCATCTAAAGACCCAACAAAGGACATGAGTTAAACTTACAAATAATCTATTAACTTGTAGTACTGTTTCTTTTTAAACCTCGCTTTTTGTAGCTTTACATGAATGGTACCTTTCCATCAATCAGCTACTCATAATAGTACAAAGAATTGTCTAGGGCAGTAATAAAACTTTCTTTTTTAATGTTATTTTTAATGTCAGCATGAGATACAGTAGCAGGAGATTTCCTCACTCACTACACTCAAACGACTGCTACTGATAACACAGAACAGACCACCATGGTTATCTTACATACCTTTGCCTGACTTTCTTGTTCACATCCCCAGCAAACACTGCTGTGAAACCCCAAGTTTCTATCAGTGAAGAGATTCCTTTCACGTCTGTGTATTTACCCTCAGATCTATGAAACAACAAATTCTTTCCACATATTATGCTATACTGCAGGAGTTCTGTTGTCATAAAATAATTACCATTTACCATTCTCCCCTTCACTTACATTTTGGGGTTTTTTTTTGAAAGGAGAGAGACAAGGTCACCTTTTCATGGGGAGAGCCCAAATACTTAGAGACTATCAAGACATATATTTGTAATCACTTAAATGAAAATACACAGTGATGAGGTGTTAATGCTTATTTACCTATGTGCCACAGTATCTTGAAACTGCAGCCAGACAGCTACAATCAAGCTTGACAAAGAATAAAGCTGGACTTGAGTAATGTTCGAATCTCACATCGTTTTGTGTTAATACAGAGACCACCAAGACTAACAGACAATGGCTACTGAAAGACATATTGGCTTGCTATGATAGTGGAACACCGGGGAAAACCATCAATTTTTTCGGTAAAGAGTATAACAAGTTTCTAACTTTATGTAAGGAAAAATGAAACTCTAAACAAAGGCACTTTAATCCATCTCGAGATGAGCTCTGAGGTAAAAGTACAGCTTAACGTACCTGTATTCTTTCCTTTTGGACTCCTGAAGGCGCGATGTAGATTTCATTCCTATGAAAAGTTGCAGACAGTGAAAACTGGTAAACACAGCTGAACAATGACTGTTCAACTGCACAGGCATTAGAACTCTTGCCACTGAAAATGAAATAGCAAATCTAGCCCCTCATAATTTAATAACTTTCTTGCTCCTTCTGACATGTAAATGGTTTTCACAATAGAACCAAACTGTATAAGGGATATGAAATCTCTAACTCGCAGGGGTACAAACCCCTGCTTTTAGTTTTGCAAGAAATCTGAAACACACATAGGAAGCACAGCCTTATTTCTCCCACCA
>VWZG01001516.1:660585-699487 GCA_013396735.1 Grallaria varia
AAGAAAAAGCCTCTCCCTGTAATAATTCAAATTCTAATTCCTAGAATTCAGAATAAAAATTAAACAAGGAATTGCAAGCAGATACTGATCTGCGACAAAGCAGGTCACAAAACTGTAATTTAAAAATCCATAGACTACCTATGAACAGTAATAATTATCTGTAGTGTTCCACAGTATAAATACTTCCTTTTTTAACTGTGCAGGTTAGGTTTTTAGTGCAGTTACATATTTATTTGTATTGGTAAAGAGATAACAGTGATACAATGAAATTAATGAAATTCAAGTAGAAGTGCATCACCTCTTGCAAGGTCTACATGAACAAAAACTACATAAATTGATATAAATGAAAACTATTTTAAGACGGTGTCTGAATTATTTTCCTTATTAACAAAAAAACCCAACGAGATTCTCTCTCTCAGTTGTAAACACTGTTCGGCTTCAACAGTCACATAGTAAATTCAAGAGAACAGAGACATCTAGTGAATAATTAGTTAAGTTACAGATGTATTTCCTACAGACCATGAGAAGTTTGTATAGTTTGTATTTCTGGACAAAAGCAATGGAGCTGGGGAAGGGTCTGGAGCACAAGTCTGACGAGGAGCAGCTGAGGGAGCTGGGGTTGTTTAGTCTGGAGAAAAGGAGGCTCATGGGGCACCTTATTGCTCTTTATAATTCCCTGAAAGGAGGTTGTAGTGATGTGGGAGTTCATCTCTTCTCCAGGTAACAAGTAACAGGAAAAGAGGAAATGGCCACAAACTGCACCGGGGGAGGTTTAGATTTCATACTAGGAAAAGTTTCTTCACTGAAACGGTTATCAAGAATTGGGACAAGCTGCCCAAGGAAGCAGTTGGCTCAACATCTCTGGAAGTACTTAAAAGGGTTTAGGCATAGTGCTTAGGGATGTGTTTTAGTGGTGAACTCAGCAGTGGTAGTTTATGCTTGAATTCAAGGATCTTAATGATCTTTACCAATCGAGATGATTCTGTGATTTTAACTGTCCCAAAAATAAAAACTCTTAAGGTGACGTACTATTCATAGGGGTAATACCTGTGAAACACTTCAAAATGGCTTTATCCTATTTTTAATTTTTACCATTCGTGAATTAACACTGACAACATTGCATTAATTTAGTCTTAATTCCTTTGCATGAGCAACATAACAGAGAGCAACATAGGGAGAAATCAAGTAGTAATTTAGTTACTAATGAAACGCATGCAATTTTTCCTAAAACAGACTTTTTCTATTTAACCAGAAAGGAGAAATCTGATGATGAAATACAGCCTTCAAAATATAAGATACCTGACAATGAATTCTAGACCAATTTTTAATAAGTTGTCTCACAGTCAAATTGGCTGTTTTTTTCCTGAGTAGTTGATACAAACCACACAGTGAGTAATGGTGATTAGCATTAGCTGGTAAAACCAGTTGTTACATTTGAATCAAACTTCAATTGTTCACTATTTCCTATGCAACAATTCCAAGATAGTCTGATCTCAGCCTTATAGCTACGCATTTTGAAACATAGCTACTGTTACTGTAGATAAAAAGCAGAATAGCACATACACATAACTATTCCTAGACCATGTACCATATTGGTACATCAAAATGTATTTCAAAAATGTATTCCTGTGTAATCTGAGCAACCAAGTAGCAGAACTGCTGAGGAAAACTATACCACTACGTTAGTGAATTCTCTGATAATATCATTTGTCTTGGCACAACCAACATGAGTTACACTGAAATGACAAAGAAAATAGGCTACATTTAGCTACTGATAACAAATAAGTGCTAGAAAGATCTTTCCACAGACAACTTTAAAAACAAGAATTAACCCTGTAATCATTCCTCTTATTATTACTGCTGTTGCTTTGCTTGCAAAATCAAGCAGGCAGGTGAAATGACCTGCACAAAGTCCAAACAGCACAAATATTCGCATTTAGAGCCCTTTCTTCATATATGTATATATATATATATATACACACACACATATATTTGAATAGCCATGGCTGTTTGTGCATGTATGCAAGTGTATATCAGAAAAATGAGAAGCCAGACACTCTCAAGTTAGTGTCACAACCCTGTGATTGGGGACAGAACTGCAGGCCCTGTGAAAGGCATTTTGCAGAATAAGGACTTTTTTCAGTGGCCACTGAGAGGAGCTCTGTCTCCACTAAAAGCTTGGGGATTATGAATAGAGGGGAGACAAGAAAATTAGAACAAAAAAAGTGGTGCTTCTTAGTAGCAGATACACACCAAAAATTGTTGCTGTTAACTGTCCTGCATTAATTACATGTTAAGTATGTCTCCTTAGAAATTATCTCAATAGAATAGTAACTTCCTCCCTAACAGAAATTACTTGCCTGCAAAATGTCTAGAGTGAGACTGATCTCATTTAACCACAGGCATTTGAAAGTCGTGTGCCTGGCATAACCCACTTTAAATTCCATAGTCAATGAAATGAAAGAGAGGGAATGCATTGTTCTTTAAAGACAATTCATCTACCTCAAACAAAGATAGGAAAAGGACAGAAAAAAAGTTACTTTCTGAAGCTGTCTCTCTCTGTTCAAGGGACTGCAATGATTAATTTAGACCAGTCATTTCCCTCCTATATGGTTTAATTTGGCACACTGTTCATTTCTCCCTCTACCTTCTCGCTCGCTCTTGACTTTCAAACATTTTTCATGGAACTGAAATGCTCTTACCAACTACTAAACACAGCTGGCCTCTCTCTAACCATTGCATTCTTTTTCTTTCATCATTACTTACCCATGTTTCAAGCTGATTCCTCCACCAGTTCCCGTTACCCAGCCTAAACCATAAAACAGTCTACAAAGTTCTGGGATAAGATTCCTTGGATGTAACTCATCCTAAAAATAAATTAAAAAAATAAATGAAAAACTATCAGAAACACCAGAAACCTAAGAATTTCAATTCTGAAACCAAGTTTAAAGGAGTAGGACTTTCATACTGCAGCCTAATTTATGCTTATGAACTTCAGTTATGAAATGACTGCAAGTTTACACAGTGCCCTTTATGCTTTGCCAGGGACCTTCACATTTTGAAACAAACAAACAAACACAACCCCCACATAAAACCCATGTCTGATTATCTTTCACAGGAAAGGTCTCATTTCAAATTTATTTGAGTGCAGCAGCACGCAGATATTATACCAACAAGATTATGTCATGCACTATTGCCACAAAAAAAGGAAAATAAATGCATCTAATATTAGCCATTTTGAAAAGCTCAACTAATACTTTTTCCTGTTTTCCATGTTTATTTTGATTGATTTCCAAATTTCAGTACAATAGACTTTCCTAGTTGCTAAATATTTTTAAATAGCAGACAAAAATACAACAGAAAATACAGGCAAATTATTTTACGAACTTCACATTCCTACATTTTTACAATGTGAGGTTACTTCACACGCAGTTTAGCCAGCAGGCAAATTGACATTATTTTAATATTTCTTTCAGGAGGAAAAGTTCTAAAATGTTTCCATATTCCATGGTTTATTACATCAATAAATAAATCTGTATCTATTTACTAACCACAGGTATCTGTAGTCAGAGATTCATTTATAGTTAATCTAATATAGAATGGCTTTACAGTACAAGCCAAAACTATTGGAAATCCTAAACATGACTCTGCACCAAACATATAAAACTAAGGAAGCTGTGCCTCACAGTACTGGTCTTTGATAAGCAAGTACTACATTGGAAAACAAAAAATTTTGAATACTGGAATCAATTACATGAGAAATGTAACCAGTAATCACAGTGAAAGCTGTGAGATGCTACTTTAATCCATGCCGTGTGAATGAATCCATGAATTCATCCATGAATGCATGAATTTATGCATTTTCATATTGTTTTATTTCTTTTAGCTTATCTCAGAACAAAAAGCCAGAGTCTTCCCCCATTTGCCAGTGCAAAAACAAAAATCATACATCCTTTCACAAAGATCCTGACACGACTGAACCCATCAAGTAGGACATTTAAAGCAGAGAAATAGAAAAGTGTATTTATTCATGTCGATTTAACTCGCAGGAATGGGGTAAGAGATCCACCGACATGACCACAGTAATACAGCCACTTTTTTTTCTTGTCTGGGTTTCATCTGAACTGGGACTCAGTTGAGATTCTATTCCTGCCTCGTCTGATTTTCTTTCTATTATTTAAAGTGTCTTTTAATACAACAAAAAAATCATCTGTTTACTCATTTCAAGCAATAGAAACAAGACTAATCAGCACTGCTAGGAACTTATTAACAAGTTTTAAAGAATCACAAACCTTCATCAGTTCACATTACCTGAAACAATTAGAATGGCAGAGATAAGAGTATACAAAAGAACAAAGATCCCGGGTCAAATAAGCAAACACCTAAACTAACAGTGAAAAAAACCCATCTGAGATCTTCCCCATTCACACAACTGAAAATGAAACCACTCCTTTCCAGTTGTTCACTGCTGAAAAAAATAAGATACATGAAGTATAGTCTGACTAGTGAAACATTCCTCCAATGCTAATGACTCTGAGACGTACTGTGAATCTGAAAACATTAATGCATATGTCATATGTTTACACATATAAAACAAGCACATAGTATGTGTAAATTATGAGTCCCTGTTTTGTTTTTCTGATTTATTTGTACAGAATAAATAGCTGTACATAATTTTAATCTATGCACCTGTCTCAAAACTGAGTCTCACAGTATCTAGTGTTAACTCTTATTCAAAATTACAACCCTTGTATTTATTTCTCATCTATGTACTACACTGGTATTTTTTCACTCCAAAGAAACATTATGTCTATTCTATTTGTGACAGAATAAACTTAAATCAATCAGGTTTGTATTGTTATTATTCATGGAATGTACACAGCCATAACAAAACCTAACTTATAACACTCCTATAGTTGCTACATATTTCCCCTGTTTGATAAATCTAGACATGTACTGCAAATTTCATATTCATCAGAGAATATAAGTGCTTTTAACCACTTATTAAAAAGAATTTCTAGAAGTTCAAATTCAAAAATTTCTCCCATCAAGAATAAACATAATCAAGAGATTTTTACTATTCTTCTGCAGATTTCCAGGATTACAAATTAATCCTCAGAGTTTAACAGTATTTTTCCAGAATCAGTGGATATTGATGATAACCACAACCTACGTAAATAAAAATATCAGTGTACTTCATGTCTAAAATTACTGATAATAAAAATGACAGTACTTGCCCTAGCTAAAAACTGGTTTTTGCTGTAATGAGCCTGGGAGTCAACACGTGAAAGCAGTAGGCAACACAAGAGGATTATTCTTTGTCAAATATCAGTTGGCAGTACTTAAAATTTGATTTTTAACTTGAAGTACAGATGCCACTGGTTCTCTCTCCCTTCCTATCTCTCACTCAGAATCTGGCCCAGTAATTTTCTGATATAACTATCATAAACACATTAGTTCTTTGCTGCTATGCTGCTGTCATCGTAGCCTAAACTTGTACATGCTGTTAGGTATGAAGAAAAAGTCCACAAATTTCCATAAACTAAAAGAAGTGACTAATTTCTAAATCCATTAAATATTACATAGAAAACAAATTTGCTGGTGAACTTCTTAACAAAACTGAGTGGAAGTATTCACTAAAAATTTACAGCAGTCAAATCTTTAAAAAAAAATTATTTTATTCTGCAAGACTCTGGTTGCTCAAAGAAAAACAGTCTTTTTCTATTTTATTCAAATCACTGTACCTAATATAATTAAAAAAACTAAGCAAAGCTAACTCGCTCTCCCAACCTAAAAACCCAGAAAACAATATAATGAAAATCAATGAGAACCTAAGCTGCTTGTGGAACAAAGAAATTTGTAAACATTTTGGGGATAACTTGCAAAAGGGGTAAAACTGAACTACAATGTGGATATTCTTATAGCTCATGGTAAATAAACAGCATATATTACATATACTAGATTATGATAAATAAACTATGTATCCCCCCTTTAGAAATTGCTGAGAAATTATGTATTTTCCTCAAAAATAAGGACGGACTGCATACATGAAATCACACCATTGGCACATCATATTGATGGGTAGTAAACCATGATGAGGTTTCTTTAAAAAGTCATGAAGTGGTAAGTCTGGTGTGGTGAAACAGACTTGTGCTGTACACATGAAGTCAGAAAAGCACCATCAATAAAATGGTACATTTCTGTTTAAAATCTGTCTTCAGCATAGAAATGGATCAAATAAATCAAAATAGCAAATATAATGTCATGAGCCTTTCAAAAAATTATTTTCTACACCACCTTCAGCACCACACAATGATTCTATAATGCAAAAGGGGGGCATTTTTAGGTGAGAAAAGAAATAGTTCTGTGGAAAAGATAGGAAAGCAATGTGGTAAGAATTCCTCCTCTGCTTAAAAGCTTTGGGCTGTCAGTTTTTATAAAAACTACAAACCTCCCACTGAAACTATCATTTACGGTGTGCCTGTCTCAAATTTTTTTATTGCAGTAAGCAGAAGTTTTAATAGCTTTTTTTAATGACAAATGATTCACTGCTCTACTGCCCACCTTAGTAACTTATGGCCATGAAAGGACATTTTCAGGACAAACATTCATTTAGCAGCAAGAATCCACATGAGAGGGGAGTATTCTGTCAACAGCCACAGAAGAGAGAAAGCAAAAGCAAAAGCAGCACACTGCAAAACTGGCAGGCAGGTGGTTATTTGGTGCCAATATTTTGCTGAAATATTTAGAAAAAAGTGCTGCTGTCACTGCTCTCCCCCACCACCCCAATGCCAAAGAGACCCTAAAGTTCAATACTGCAGGATCCTTGATGGTCTAATGAATGACTTTAAGAATTAAGCAAAGGGGAACTGGGATTTTGAGAGCTCCACAAGATTGTTCCCTGGCCCACAGAATCACAGCAAGCTGAGGCTTTGCCTAAGGCAGTCCCTCTGAACAGACAGAACATCCGCACATCACTGCAGCTGCCAGAGGAAAAGGCTTCCAGTTGGCGTTGGACTTGCAGGACGAGGTGTGGGGAGGCAGCAGGGAACTGGCACAGGTGCAAGAGCACAGCAGTGAGATGGAGGCAGGAGACAGGCAAGGTGAATTAATGGAGGTGGCAGCCCAGGGCAAGTCTGACAAGGTTTGGAACCTTCTACTTTAATCTCATCTTTACAAACTCCAGTGACAGTGAGTCACAAGATCCTCAGGCAGCCCATTTAACTGTCCCCGGTTAGAACTATGCTCCTAAGGCCTACCCTAAACCTTGCTTGCTGAAACTTTAATCTCTTCTCTCTTACCTAATGGTTATGCAGATAAAAAAGATGGTCTTCCCTTTCAACCCTGCAACAACATTTTACATATAAAGACAATAACTCCATTTGCTCTCCATTTTTCTTTACGACTACGTAGATTATTTGTCTCTTTCCTGACAGGCCACATTGGCCAGTCTGCTGATAAATCTCATGTCCCTGCTGCTGGTCTCCTGACTAGTACCATCTACAACCCGGAGAGGTATTCCGAGCCCCATCCAGGTCATGTTCCATGTGCTCCAGAGAAGTGTTTGCTTCCTTCGGTGAAGCACAACACCACCAACTCATTTTCTGTTTGTTATGATGTATAAAATCCCAGTGAGAGACAAGAAAATCAACCACTCAAACAAATAAAATGATCACAAAACAAACCTAAAAAAGCCCAGTTACCGTAAAAAGGGCCACAATTCCTGTAGCGGCAGCCAGATTGACAGCTGACAACATTCTGGGAACTGTAGTGAATTTCCTTACATCTTTACACAGAATCCCAGAAGTCAGGGTTGGAAGGGACCTCTGGAGATCTTCCAGCCCAACCCCCTTTGCCAAGGGAGGGACACGGGTGACACAAGAGCAGGTGACACGGGAACTTGTGCAGGTGGGCTTGGAATGTCTCCACACAGGGAGGCTCCACGATCTCCCTGGGCAGGCTGTCCCAGTGCTCTGCCATTCTGAGTGTAAAGAAGTTCCTCCTCACGCTGAGGTGGAAATTTCTGCGTTTTACTTTATGGCCATTGCTCCTTGAGTACAAGAGGCTGAGCACGCCCGGGTCCTGCCGCCTGGATTTCCCCCTGGCCGCCAGTGCTCCCGCCGGCTCACAGGCAGCTTATCACCCGCCGAGACCCCCCGGTCCTCTCTAAGAGCGGACAATACGAAGGCCCTGGCTGACCACGACGCTCAGACGCCGCCCCGGCCCCGCCGCCCCCGGTACCTGCAGCGCGTCCCCTGCGGCGGCCGCCATGGCGCGGGGGCCTCGCGCGGGGACCTCCTGCGGGCGCCTGCGGAGCGCCGGGCACTCCCTGTCCGCGGGCACGGCGAGATGGAGAGCGCAGTCACCTCCCCGGGCCGGGGGACGGCGGCGCCCTAGGGGCGTGCGGGCGCGTCCCGGGGGGGCGGGTAAGGCGCGGGTGTCCCCGCGGTTGGCGTTTGCCGGTGCCCGGGGCGATAGAGGCCCTCAGAACGGCGGGACGCTGACACCGCCGCTCGCGCTATTTGTGCTCAGGCAGGCAGAGGGGCAGCCCCGGCGTCGGCCGCGGCAAGATGGCGGCGTCCCTGCGGCTGCTGGGGGCCGGGCGGGCGGCGCTGGGTGTGGGGCTCTGCCTGCCCGCCCGGGCGGGATGGAGGCACCTGCACGGCACCCGCGACCTGCTGGGTGAGTGGCGGGCTGCTGCCGGGGCTGCCCCGCTGCCGGTGTGCCAGCGGGGAGGTGCGGCGCTGAGTGAGAGTGAGGGTGAGGGCGGGTGGTTGGGGTGGGTTGACCTTGGCTGGGTGTCGGGCCCCTCCAGAGCCGCGCTGTCGTTGCCCTCCGTCTCCGCACAGGGGAGGGGGGACGTAACAATGTCCGTGTGCTGAGATCAGGGCAGGGCAGTAACTCACCCTTACTGTCGCGGGCGGAACAGACTCTACCCGGGCGCAATTAATTTAATGTATTACCAGTCGAAATCAGAGCAGGGTAATGGAAAGTAAAATCTTAAAAAAACACCTTTTCCCCCCCTACTCCCTCCAACCCCCAGCGGCGCAGGGAGGCGGGAATGGCGCTCGGAGAGCCCGTTACAGGCCGTCCTGCCGCCGCTCAGGGGCAGGAGCCGGAGCCCTTCCCCTGCCCCGGCGGGGGGTCCCTCCCGCGGGGACGGCTCTCCACGAACCCAGCCAGCACAGCCCTTCCCACGGCCCGCCGGCCTCCCTGCGGTGGGCGAGGGCCCGGGCGGTGGGCACAGCCGAGCGGCGGTGACCCCTGGGGAGGTGGGTTCGTCAGGCTGGGCTGGGCTCTGCAGGCGCTGGAGGTACGGCAGGATGCGTGTGGGCTGACAGGAGAAAATTTGGAGAGAGGTGAGAATTGTTAAAGGTGTAGAAAACGGTCCACTCTGGCCTCCAATCGGGAGGCATGGAGACACACCATCCATAACGCTGCTGATTCCTTTGAGAACGCACGCAGAATCAGTCTGGAGGAGAAAAGACAACGCAGAAAGAACCGTGCCTCACCAACACCGCCTATGGAGACTTTCTGCTGTGCCTTTTGCAACCGGACTTGCCTATCTCACATCGGCCTCTTTAGCCATCAGCGCGCTTGCAGCAAGCGTGGGGAGAGCCCTTCCCAAATCTTCGTTCGCGAAGCCTGGCCAAGACATGAGAAAACGGTATTGCTGAGAAAACTGCTGAAGGAGTTGGAGTCTAGAGAGGAAAATGAGCTGATGGGAGATGAGGCCCTCAAATACGAAAATACTGTGTTGTGAATAAGGAAGAAAGTTCTTACCATGAAAAACAGGGGAGTGTTTTCTTGGTGTAAATATAGCTGAACACTGAAATGGAAAGCTTTTTATTTGGTTCTTTTGGTCCATGTTTGGAGATTCTGCCACACTTCTGTCATCTTACTCTCCAGGTAATGTTTTAACTAACTGGAGGAGGGCATGGAATGTATATTTTATGTAATTATTTTTTCCTTCTAAAAATTTTTTTTAATGTAGAGATAGAGTTTGAATTTATTAATCTGGAGACATCGCTAACATACATTCCTGCATAGTAAAGATCTGAGGTTATGACAACAACCTTTCAAGATGACTTTTTCAAGAGTTTGTTACAGAATTATCAGGCAGATCACCTATTTACCTTCCGTATTTTCCTCTGTCTCTAAGAGTTGTAGTAAGAGTTTTGGATGCTGAAATGAAATGTGATCTTTCTTTACTGGATCTGTAAGTTAAAGATCGTAAAACATTTAAACAATAATCAAGTGCATTGTTAGGAGGTCCTGGTGTCATACTGAATATGAAATATCGGAACTCTTTGGATTTTAAGTGCACTTACAAAGAAGTGAATTTGTATAATAAAACTCCGTAGTAGTTCAGAGACTTTTTAATCATTATGATTTAGATCTCAGTATTCCCTTCCTTTCAGCATTGTTTGCCTTTGCTACTTTTCAGTATGAAAATCTTTTCCTTTGCAAAACTTGCTCTGTGTGATACAGGGAAGTCTATCCCTTGAAACAAGTGTTACTTATTTTCAAATTTTATTAGAAAAAATTTGCTTCCTTCTTCATATAATATGTTTGTTGTTTTGCTCAATGCAGGACTACCTACCTCTAAATTAGTCTTAACTTTTAGCTCTTAAAGACCTCTTGTCTACAGTCCTTCCAGGCCATCAATTTTAGTACTTTATATCTTTGTGGTGACAGTATTTAATATATAATTGGAGTTAAATTTCTAAATTCAGATATTGAAATGAGTGAAATCTTGTTTTCTTCCTTACAGTAAGCTTTTTTGTATTAAGGTGGGTATATCGCGCATTGAGCTCATTCAGTCTTTCTCCAGTGAACCCTTTTAGTATTCCTTGCAGCTTCTCAAGGTGGTGCATATCTTGGTGACACTGTCTTTCTTAAATGTTTATTGTGGCCGGTAAAATGAAAACAAAGATAAAGTCATGTTTTTCTGGTAAAATACAGCTCTTTTGAACATAAAAATTCACTCTTGGTTTCTAGTTTGAGAATTTGAGTCAGTTTTATTTTAGCATTAACTTTATTTTTCCACTTTTCTGTTTCTGAAAATATCACCAGTTGACGTGTTGGCTCACATGGATCTGGTTTGGTTGTGTTACTTTAGTTTTTTGTTTCTCTGTGTGTTTCTGTTGTCTGTGGTGCTGGTGGTAGACGAAAAGTTGTTTTGCGCAATTAAAACAATTAATTCAGAATGCAATTCCCCGTTTGTTGGTCACAGGGAAGGAAGAGAAATAGGAAAAATAGAATGACCTCTTTATGTTAAAGATCTGTCAATTTTTCTTTGTTTTTAGTGTTTCTTAATCTTAGAATTGGCATCAAATTGGAGTAAATCTTTCAGTTCTCTACTGGCTACAGATTATGGCTTAAGAAGTTATGAAATATCTATCTGTGGGATACGTTAAAGCATTTGTCTTCAGTTCACTGCAGGTTTTTTGGTTTGAAAATGGTGTAGCTGATTCCATATCAAAAGGGGGCAAAAAGAGATAATGAAAGTGTGTTATGCTGAATGAGTTTAGATACAAAATTCATTGTCATTGGGATTCTTAGATTGTAATATATAGGAAATCATTAGAGAGTTCTACTGGTCTGTTCTTCTCTTAAGGCCCTGCTCTTCGATGTGTTTGATATACAAACTAAACATGCATTGAATCCCTTCATGGAGAAAGTGGAAAGCTGAGGAAAGATGAAGGAAAGGATTTTTTTGAGTACCATTGTGAGTATTTGTCTGAATTCCAATTTAGCAAAGGTTTTGCAGTTTTTATCTAGTGTCAAGTAGGTTTATTCTGTGTGGTGTGGTTTTGTTTTAGTGTGACTGTTAGTAATTTGTAGTTAAGTGCCTGGGAAGACTGTTATCGCTGTATTGGCTATTAAAGGTGTGGTCAGAGACCTTCTAGGTCAGTGTGAGTTCCGCTTCTCAATTACAGTTACCAGTCCGGCAGTAGGACACCACAGTAGAGAAAGTGGCAGTTTCTTATCTTCAGACTTGACATGTGCCTTCATTTTTTCTGAATTCTTCCTTCTGCTTTGTATCCTGTTTTATTTATTTTTTTAATTCGACCATTTCATGCATACTTGCTGCTGGATCTTCCCTTTTCATCGTCATGACTTGATCAAAAGACCAGAATGGATTGTGTGTTTTGTGGTAGTTGGTCAATAACATTGAAGGGAAAATGTTACAGTTGCACAAATTTAGTGCTCATTTTTGTATTTATGCCAAAGTATGAAACATATTCTGGGAAATGGATCAAGTGTCTCTTCATGGAAGTGAAACATGTGAACGTGTTTAAAAATTAACTTTTGCCTCATTAAAAATGTGGATTATTTTCACTTTTTTCAAGTAAGTTTTTTCACTAGTTCGCAATAGGCTAATGTTTTGATCGTCAAAGTTAGATTAGTCAAGTTAGACCAGTGAAACTGAGAACACTTCTTTACCTCCTCTAATGTATTCTTTTCTACTTGCTGTTATCAGTAAATATTATTTTTGTGTAAATATGTTTAATGTAAGGACAATTGTTAACTCATACTGTAATTTGTCAATCATTCTTCAAATAGTACAAAACTATATTTGACAAATGAGCGTGGGTGAACATTCACATGCTTAGTGTTAGTCCATTTTTTCTGTATATTAGTCTTAGATGAGAGGTTGCGAGAATAAACTTTTTAAAGAAAATCCCTGGAGGTAATTCAGATGGGACTTGCCAGCATTGGAAGGAACATTGTCTGGATAAATTTCTAAACATTACAGTCTTGAGTAATAGTAAACTGAAAAACATTTAAGTGCCATGGAAAGACTTAGGCTCATGCAGTCTTCTGGGAACATGAACTATGCAACTGGGCTCATTTCCGCAAAATACAAGTGTTTTGGGGAGCATGATCCTGATTGTGTTGCTATCTGGGGGCTCTAGGGAGTAAATAACTGCCTTTCTGCTCTTGGTGCATGTTAAAATGTCAAGATCATTGATGACTGTTTAAGTCATTTGAGATTTGCTACAATGTTTCCATTTCACATTTGAAAAAAGAAAAAATCACAGAATGGTTTAGGTCAAAGGGACCTTTCAAGGTCATTTAGTTCAACCCCCTGCAATGAGCAGGGACATCTTCCACTAGATCAGGTTACTCAGGCCCCATCCAACCCAACCTTGAATATTTACAGTGTTGGGGCATCTACCACCTCTCCAAGCAACCTATTGTGTTTCAGCACCCTCATTGTAAGAATCTTCTTACTTACATTTAGTCTAAATCTACTCTTTTTTAGTTTAAAACCATTACTTCTTGTCCTATTGCTATAGGCCCTGTTAAAAAGGTTGTCCCCGTCTGTCTTACAAGCTCCCTTTAAGTGTTGAAAGACTGCAATAAGGTCTCCCTGGAACCTTCTCTTCTCCAGACTGACCGACCTCAACTCTCTTGATGTTTCTTCATAGAAGAGGTGTTCTATCCCTCATCATTTTTGTGGCTTTCCTCTGGATCCCCTCCAACACATCCATGTCTTTCCTGTGCTGAAGATTCCAGAGCTGGATGCAGTAGACCAGGTGCGATCTCCCCGGAGTAGAGTAGAGGGGCAGAATCACCTTCCTGGACCTGCTGGCCACACTGCTTTTAATGCAGCCCAGGATATGGTTTTCCTTCTGGGCCATGAGCCAGAAGGCTGCCACATGACCAGCTTTTCATGCACCAGTACCTCTAAGAGGTACTTGTCACCCATGTCCATTGGGGCATTGAGACTTTGACCACTACCATCTGGATGTGACCATCCAACCAAGTCCTCATCCACGCAACATTGCACTCATCAAATCCTAATTTCACTAGTTTAGGGAGAACAGTGTCATGGGAGATCATGTCAAAGGCCTTACAGAAGTTGTAGAGATGACATCCATAGTTTTTCCCTTGTCCATTGATGCAGTCACTCCATCACAGAAGGCCACTGGGTTGGTCAGGCAGGACTTGCCCTTGGTAAAGCCATGTTGGCTGTCCTAAATCACCTCCCTGTCCCCCATGTGCCTTAGCATGGCTCCTGGAAGAAAAAGGGCAAGGAAAAACTAGAAGAATTTTGAACTAGAAAGCCGATAATGAGTAAAAAAAATTAAAAATAATTAATTTCCAAGTCTTTTTTAGCCGTTCCTGCTTGCTCTAAGCTGGGAGAGGTGTGGTGTTGTTTTCTGTTCAATGGTAATAAACTTTAATGCTGGGTACTAGAGAAAAGGGAATTGAACCTTGCCATTTATACAACATACTTTATCTGTGTCTGTTTCTACTCTCTAACTGAATACAGATTCAGAAATAGTAGTTCAATAAAGAGCCTCAAAAGTCAGCCACATACTGGAAAACTGCTTTCACAAAAGTGTATCTAAAAACATATTTTCACCTTACAATTATTTTTAAAAGTTCAGAAAGGTAGTATCCCTTGTATTATTGTAAGAATACTGCTTTGCTATAGCGGATCAAATGACAAGAGATGTAATTTGCTACGAAGCCAAGGAATGTGCTGTATCCTGACCTCTGCCCTCGGAAGAATCCCACTAACATGGCACACAGGTTGCTGTTACATGGTGCCACTTCTGCGCACGGGTTTTTGGAGCCAATTCAATCAACTGAAGTAACCTGCCAGCCTGCTGTGTCTGGTGCAGGGTGTTGCAGGGCCAGAGAGCTTGTCCTGTTGTGTTGCTTAAGTACACTGGGCTCTTCAGATCTTTTTATTTGGCTTGTCAAAGGAAAGAAGAGTCTAAGAATTTACCTGTTCTCTCTGTAGACACCCAACTATGAGAAGAAACACTGTAATGAGAGATTCTTCAAGCTTTAGTGACGCGCAAGAGGAAAGCACTGAAACTTGAAATTAGGCAATTTCTGCTAAGTAGATATAGTTTTCTAGTAAAAAGTATAAATAACCATTGGAGAATATCAGTGAAGGAAGCAGATTACCAGCACCTGGAGTATTAGCATCACAAAAGCTTTATTAATTAAAATATGTGCTTTAATCTGGAAAAAAATTCCACTACCTGGGTGAAGGAGGGCAAGAGCAAGGAGGGTGTAGTGTTTGTGGATTTCGCTAAAATCAGCAAAACTTCAGGTCTAGGAATTTGGCATTCTTGAGTTTCCCTTTCTTTTTGTAGTGTGCCTTGTTTTTCTGTGTGCTCTTTGGAGGGCATGCTTGTATGTAAGCTTTTAAAAAAAGAGCACTTTTAGTTTCATTTGTGTTAAGTAGTTAATTGAGAAAATACTTATATTGAAAAAGTATTTAGTCTAGGTAACCATGTGCTTGTTTTGCAGGTACACCTGGTATTAAAGTTCTTATGCCTGCACTTTCTCCTACAATGGAAGAAGGAAACGTTGTGAAATGGTTAAAAAAGGAAGGTAAGACAGCATTTTCTATGGCTAAATCTTTCATATTCTTTCAGCTGCTGAGTCTATTCTGTAAGAGTAAGATTATTCTTTCTGGTTATAGGTTAGTATTTTCAAGCAAAGTGTTTAGTATATGGATGCTGTCATCCTAAACAGGACCTGTTTTGAAATTGTTGATTCTTGAAATGTTTTTCCTTTAGTTGCCTTCCAAAAGGTTGCATTGATCATAATTTTTTAAAATTTCCATTAGGCTGTTCCACGCTGGGAGTGGATGTGTTGTTTTTGATTCCCAGTTTTGTCAGGCTGATCAGTAACTTTGAAAGTCTGAGAGCCATTGGCTATGAGGAGAGTCTCTGTTTCATTACTCTGCTGTGACACTTATATTTGCTTATTGGGGCTTCCTGTTTTAATATCTTAATTATAGTCTACAATTAAAGCTGATTCACAACCCTGATTCCAAATTGGGAAATTTTTCCCTAATAGAACCCAAACAAAAAAAAGAAACTACTCTCCAAAAAAAAAAACCCCAACGACCTTGGTTGTCTTGGTTTCTCTGTGCTCTGACAACTATGTGCTTCTGTTAAAATATGTTGGAGCAACTGAATAAAAAGTCTGTCAGTTTCGTATTCACATAGGTTGAATGTAAATGAAAAATGATCTGTAAAAGAATGAGCAGCTCCTGTTCTGTCAAGAGACCTTTTTCCTATGTCTGCCTACCCTTTCCCCTCTTCAATTTAGTATTAAAACTGAGTTTTGACAGTAACTTTGGATTCCAGGTAGCAGTTGTCCATTTTTGTAGGATGCATTGCAGAGTTTTACATGACTGTAGGAATATATCTTGTTCACAGACAGTTTTGGAGTTGCTAAAGAGAGGAATACATCTGGAGAAAAGAAAATCTCTTAAAGCTTATTATCTTTGACAGACACAATTTCAATAGCTAAATGTGTTTTGACTATTCTGCCTAGATAAGCCATTTCCATTGTCGTGTTGTTTTAAGTGTTGATACAGCTTCCATTGTTGTGTTACCAGTACACTTTTGCTTTAACACGTTGTGAGAGATGGCTCAAAGGCAGCGTGTTGCTCTGGTAGTGGACGTGGCCTTTTGCTCATGAAACGTCTAGTAAGAATTTCCACAGAATTTGCTAGGAAGAATATGGCAGTTTATGCCTATTAAAAGAAATTGTATCGATGTTCTGAAACTTGAAGCTTCAGTTAATCAAGTCCAAGATTATGCAGGGAGAAAGGAGTGATCCTTTTTCTATTTTTTAGTTGTCAATAATTTTAAGACATTAAAAATCAATAGTAGCCTGTTTGACAATAATTATAGCATTCAATATTGCAAAAGAAAGCAAAGAGAGCATGGTCGGAGTTGAAGTAGATTCCTGTTTGCTCCACAACATGAATGAATAAGCTTTCTTCATAAAAGGGTGTTAGGATGCAAAAGGCATACCATGGTTTTTCTCAGTCCTTCCACTACACTTCCACCCTAACACAAAGGGGAAAAAGCTCCATACCTCTTTTAGTTAAATTGAAATCAAATCTTAATTGGCAGTTGGACTTTGAGAGAAAACTATTTTAGTATTTTTTTTGCTCTACTTTCTTTTCAGAAAAAACCTAAACAAAATTGGGCATGTTGTCTTATTTGGCCACATTTGTGACCATAAATAGTTCCTATCAGTATCTTTTTTTCTTCTAATAGTCTGGAAAATAAACATAATGACAACATTAAAAAAAAAGATCAAGATGAATTTTGAAGACAAGAGCAAAATCATTTATTGCTTATACTCCTCCTCTCTGTAAGGGATGCTCTTAACTTCTTAATCCTCCAGAGAGCTGGCCATCTAAAAGTGGTGGCATTGCTGAATATAAATGTTTGATAATTAATATCCAAGAAAATATTTTATTAAACAATTGATAGAAGAAAGCTGCTTCCATATGAAATGTTCTTCCCCCTATATAACCAGAAGAGGTCAGTATAATACTATTTTGATAATTTTTCTTGTTCTTTTTGTAAATCTCAAATGTTTTCTTTTTACAGTTTCACAGGATGGACAGATGATTTCAGTACTGCAGAAGGAAAAGCACTGAATTTAATTGACAGCTTTACTTTTCCTTCTCATTGTTAATGCAGTTTCATATTGATTCCTGTGGGTAATAAAGTCATTCGTACAGAGATAAAAACTATGTTTTTAAAAACTTGTATTTATTATGTATGAATTTAATGTTGATGAAAGATGATAGACTGACAGCCCAGGAGACCAAAATCCTCTTGTTATTGTGGGCAGGAAACAGTCTACAACAGTGCTAGCAGCTTCTGTATGCAGTGTAACTCTGCCACCTTTTGAGACATCAACTCCAGGGACTTCAGTCTCCATGTTCAGTCAATTCTGATTTGATTTGCAAAGAGTATATTAAGGAATGCAGTTTGTATCTTGTGATTTGGAAACTTATCTGTCAGTAGCTGTACAGAGCACATAGGTTATTGAATGGCAGGGGGAATGTGATCTTGTGGAAGGAAACTGCTTCAGTAAAGATCCTAACCATTCAGCCTAGCTATAAGAACTTACTAATTAAACAACAACAACAAAAAAACCCCAAAACAAACAACAAAAAAAAGGCAAATCCCACTGAGCATTTTTCAAGGGCATTAGAAACAGAGAGCTGCCATTGTAGCAACTTCTGTTCCAAATACTACTCTCTCAGTTTAAAGTGTAAGAGCAAAGATGTGCTTTGTAAAAGTGTTCTTTCCAACCCTAGGTATTGGGGAAGCTGATATATAGTTGACATTGAAATGGGCGTTGATTAGGAGCTATTGTAAATTTTGCAGACTCTACTGAAAATACCTGTGGTTCTTTCTATTGCATTTGGGTACTGACATAAGATTTGAATGCTGCTATGAAGTCTTCTTAAAATTGCATTTAATCAATTGCCTTCCAAATTTATGAACACTTTATGGCTGCAGCAATGAATGGAAAACAAAAAAAAGTAGTGCAAAAGTGGTTTATCCAATTCCCTGAAGACTTTTCCTCTTGCCTTCCCTGTCCAGGGGAATCCTTAGTTTTCTGTGTACCACCTCAGGTATGCAAGTTAAGAGATGTTACGTGTGACAAACCCATGGATTAAGGTATTTGCTTTAGCGGTCTACACTGCTAGAGGTACTGCTGCAGGTCTCTTAGCACAGAGGTTTCTTTTTAATGGTGCAGAACACTTGCAGTCTGATTACAGACTGAGATAAAGCATTAAGCTCCTTTCTGCTTGCCAGTCTCAGCTCTGTAGATTACAGAATTTGCTCAATAATTTGATTTCTTAACAGCTAAGAAGTACTTGCCTAATGAGCTGATATATGGGCTACTTGAATTAATCATCCAGTGAAATTAAAACACGGGTGTAGAGCCTGGAGTTTTCACTTCCTCCTGTAAACTGTTTATGCTCTAGTTATTGCAAAGTGCAGTGTGGCTATTAGATTATTTCATTAAAAAGATCAGGGGCTACTTTGAGTATTTCTCTGCCATTTTCCATAATAGGAATGTTTAGACTTAAAGACTGTGTAAGTGACTGAGTGTGTTGAATGTTTCCATTGTTTTCTACTGCAGAGATCACAAGGATCATGCAACACCTAATTTTTCCCCTTCTAATTCATGTAGTCCTGAGATAGGAAATAATTATTACTTGTTTTTTAGTGTTTGGCTCTTACCTAAATACAGGTGGTAACCTGCACTGGCTTTATTTTGATGCTTAAGTACAATAGAGTGATATCAGGGATTAAAGTAAATGCTTGGGTCGATAACACAGTTGAAGCATTTCTGGTAATGAGGAAATATTAAAATTTGACTTCATATAATATTTTAGGCATATTTTATTCATGTAGGTATTGTCTTTATAAGGAAGAAGTTGTATTTTGTTGAAGGCCAGAATGTTCAACTATTCAAGTTTGTAATGTAATTTCGGTTTTATTGTTGGCCATCTACTCCATATTGATTTATTCAAATAAGCCAGACTCATAATACCTTTATCATCTGCTAGCAGATACAGATATTCTTCAAAAGCAGAAGAGTATGCTTCCAAATTAATCATGGATTTGTGTAATGTAGCAAAAGCAATTTCTAGCACTTGTGCATATTTTTATTTCACCAAATATGTTCCTAAAAGACCCTTTTTAACTATATAGGAGATTAAAAAAGCTTGCAGATGTGCTTTCCCAAAGAGATTAACATTTCTGAGGTTTTTATTTTACTGTCTTTAATAGTGTAGACACCAATTATAGAATTCTGGTACATAAAGATGTTGCTGCCTGTGACCATTGTCTTAAACAGTTTTAAATAGCTTGCTCTGACTGGTGGCTGGCAATTAATATAGAAGGGTCAGTATTTTATTTATGGCAGTGTTACTGAGTATGTGGTTCCAGAAATAAATTTCATTGTGTATATACTTCCTCTTGGAAAACCTCCTGTAAACATCAGTATTTTGAACATATCACAGCATTTTGTGTTTCTTGAATCTTGGTGGTTTTATTTGGAATGAAAAGATGCAATATGATAAATAAGGGGGGGGAACAACTAGCTATGAAATATATTACAGATTATAAAATGACTGTTTTATGTGGCTAGATTGCTATCTTTCATGGTTAAATTGATCTGAAAGGAAGTTTAGGATAAGTATTCTTAAGTTCTGTTTTATTTTGCAGGTGAAACAGTGAATGTTGGAGATGCATTGTGTGAAATTGAAACGGACAAAGCAGTGGTTACCATGGAATCGAGTGATGAGGGCATATTGGCTAAAATACTGGTAGGGATTCTGCATTTCTGAGTAGGATGATATAACTTCTCTTCAGACTGTTTTTTAGCATATTTCCTCCAAAACTAGTTTAGATATCTCAGTTTGTGCTCAGCTTTGAAAATAATGCACTTGCTTGCATTCCTAGGGAGAACTAATTGCTCTATGTGTTTCACACATGTGCCAGACTACCGGTACATGGTACATGATTCTGTATATCTATGTAATGGATTTTCAGTTACCCTGATTGAATTATGTTGTTTTGTATGTTTTTCACAGTCAGTTGGTTGGAATATGGAATTTTGGATGGTACTTTATCCAAGATGTGTGGTCTGTGTGCCAGATTATCTTGTGCTAGTCATTCAGGGTGGGATGTTATACAAGATGGGCTGATCCAGAGGACTATTCTTGGAGTTAATAATTTCCTATATTAAACTGAATATAAAGAACAAGAACTGAGATGCTTAACATAAAGAATGAGAACTGGGATGAGTATGAAGTTCTCTGAAAATAATTTGGTAGTATTTGTGTTCACGTGCATATATAACAGAGATAATGCTAAGTTTGTTTGGGTTGCTTTTTTATGTTTGACTTTAAGTCCTGTTCTGTACCAAGCTGGAAGCAGTAAGGACTGGACATGAGAGATCAGGATGAAGGACTTGGTTCTAACTCTACATTGCTTAAGGTCTGCTTGCAGGTCCAAAGCTATGGTTTATATACAGTGATCTGTACATAAGTCATGTTAAATTCTGTCTCTTTTCCTTTCTCCTCCTCCTCCTTCTAACATTAAAAAAAAAAAGTTTCTTATTTCAAAATGACCTGATGTTAATTCTCATCAGAATTAAGAAGGGTGGGGCTGTAATTTCGAGGCATTCAATTGTGCTTCTAGGTAAAAGTAAATACTACATTCCTTGAAAGCTTATATTTGATGCTTAAAAATCAAGGGAGACTTTTCTTGTGCATTAAATATGTAAAATGGGAATATTTTCAAGTTTCTTATCTGTAGGGAGGGGAGTTAAAGTTATTAATTGTGTATAAAGACAGGGTAAGTATTTACCCTACTTTTCAATATTCACCACCTTTCTAAAATTTTCTCCAAACAATATTCAAGTCTGTGGAGTTTTCTCACGTGTTCTGTGAAGGCTTAAACTGTCAACTAGCATGCAGCACTTCCAACAAGAATGATGATATCTTTTTTTCCCTCCTTTTAGAATTGGGCAGATAATCATGGATGATCGTAAATAGTAAATTTACTTTTTGTTGCAAAACATGTTTTCCAGGTATTCCTGGTGTTTATAGGCTAGTCTATGCCTCACTTGAAAGAAAAGAGCCCATGTAAATGATAGTATGTGCTCCTTACCCTCCAAGATTCCATCCTTGGTTTAGTTGGGAGGACTAACGTTTTGTGTCTTCGTTTCTTATGCTTTTTTCTCTCAAATTCCTCAGTTTGAAATTTTCCAAACAATCTCATTTCTATGCTGGTGGTGTATTGCAGCTGTTTCTTGTCTCTCTTAGCAATAGTTAAACAATTGGGTGAATTGGAAGAACGTGAAATAAAAATTTGTATTTATAGTAAATATTATGTAATTTTATCAGGGAGGTCTCATCTAGAGTGTATCTACACAAGAAGTGTGGATTGCATAATTATATATATTAGGCATACTGGTATTAATGGCAATCTAGGAAACAGCAGCATGGGCATGGATACGAACTAGGTCCTGGAGCCGTGAGAAAATTCTGTCCTGCCCGCTGTTTCTGCTGTTATTACAAAGCTTTTTGGATTGGTATATTACGTTGCCTATCTCTGCTACAGTTGCATTTTGTTACAACAACATGTATTTGGATAGTTACCTTTTGCAGAAACAGAAAAGGGAGGTTAGCTTTCTGTGCTGCAGCTTTTAAGAAGTGACGTTCTGTTTAGTATCTTCCGTTTTTGTATGAGCAAAGGCAACATGATTTGCAAAACTGAAAACATCCAGATAGGTGGGGGGCTAGGTAGGGAAGAGAGGTGATGTAAGATGGAGCTCAGCTGCAAGTGAAGTCTATCAGGATTTACACAAAATTGTCATTAGTGTTTAATTTCCACAGGGTAACTTGCATTTAAGCACTAGTTATATAAACAAGATTTTTGTAAGTCTTTTTCTTCTTTTAGTTCCATTGGTAAATAGTATTTTTTCCTAGATGTTCAATTTCTTTGTAGTACCTTGAAACTTCTGAGGTTTTGTGTTCAACTGTGGAGCAACACATGGAATAAGTTTCAGAGAATGTATTCTGCTATCCCAGGATGAAGTCTCACATCAGATGTATATTTTAATGTATTTTTAGTCTCCACGTAGTTATTTCAGTAATTGCTTGGTAATACTTTCACTGCTTCTTCATCTCTCTTCTTCAGCTTTGAATGTTAAAAAAAAAAATATTTTGCACTTAACAGCCTTGACAAAAAAACTTATGCAGCTTATTCTGCATTTGCAGACACTGCTTCGTTAGATTATGTGAGGAGGAGGTATTGGCATTGTCTCTGTCAAAAGTATTAATGAATTAATCCTAGAGAAATGTTAACACACACAAAAAAAACCAAATTCCAATATTGATTTTTTTCTAAGTTTCTTTAGTAGTAGTTCATGATGACTACAAGTAACATTTGTATTTCAGAAACTGTGGTTTTTTTCTGTTTCCTGTCTTGTATTCCAAATGCATTCCAAATTCCTAAATTTCTGTGTGTTTGTTACTGTTCTGGCACGTTTTCTGGTAGATGAAAGCCTGACTTTGCAGCATCTGCATGATATCAGTATCATGGAGTAGTGACATTCAGCTAAGTGACATTAGCTAAGATATCCATATCATCCATTAACAATCCTATGCCAAGAGCTGAGTCTGAGAAGGAGATGCCAGCAGGTGGAGACTGTCTTTCAGATTAAGGGGTGAGAGACAGCTTTATTGGAGGAACATGAAGAGATTATTATGCAAAGCCAATCTTTAATGGATTCTTTTAATCCTTGGGATCTAGAAATGGTGGGCGTAAGTATTAGAATAGAGAACAGAAAGGCTTTATTCCAGTCTCCTAAAAATTATCAAGAAACCTAATGTTTTGAAAACTGAAATACTAGAGAAGCAGTAAGATCAGAAATTTTCTGGGGTTTTTTTTCTTTTTTTTGTTTTTCTCTAGCTCAGGTATGATCCTTGGTAGTCTTTCTGCAGTATCCTATTGATATATCTGCACTGTATTGGGTATTAAGTAGTTGTTTGTGTAAAGTTTATAAAATCAGCTGTGTCAGGTTTGTGGATGGGGAGGTATTTCTTACTGAAAAGACTGTCCAAGGGCCACTTAGAAGTTTCAGGTGTGATGTAGTTGATGGGAAGTTAAGAATGTTTTGTGCCTCTGAGTTAGCGTCTGGCTGAATTTTACTCACTTTCTAAAGGAAATGAGAGAAAAGATTTAGTGTCTTGATTCCAGCTACAATTTGAACCATCTTGATTGAGTTCAGTATGGAAGACTGAGTCAAATTAGCACACTGTCTGCCTAAAGTTTGGGGTTTTACCTTTAAAGATAGAAGGTTCATTAGGTTAAATTAATTCGACTTCTGTAACCTTTCTTGGTTTTTCTTGACTGTATAATCCAAGTATGTATGGTTTAAGAAAGAGCAGGCTAATAGTAAAATGGAAACTCATGCATATATATTAATTTTCTGTCTGAATAGGTCTTTTAATGATCACGTCTGATTCAGTATATAATGCAGTAAAAGATTAAATAATTGAATGAAATATTAGAAGGGTAATTTCAGAAGGATGAATATTCTTTCAAGAGAGTTGCTTCTTAAATTAAAACTGATTTTTTAAATTTTTTTTTAATTTTTCCTCTAAAATACTTAAGTGTGATTTGGAACAAAACAGGTGATGATTGTTTAAGATCTGTATTTAATTGTTGAGGAATACAGTTAGCGCCTGTAGCTGCGTGTGCAGTGCAGTGTGAGCTGCAGGTTGTGCCCTGGGTGGGGGGAGATACTGGGAGTCCCAGGCTAGGGACCGTGACCTGGTGCTGACCCTTTGCATAGGAAATGGCACAGGGACCTGTGGCACTGGCCAGGTGACAGGGCACTCAGGGACAAGGGGAACCAATGACTCAGCAGGCAGACCCCAGGCTATAAGGGACACAGACTGAGGGTGTAAAAGCCCAGAAATTTCTTTGTTTGGGGTCTGTCCCCCAGAGGCATCAGCTCAAGCTGGATTTGTGTTACTGGACCACAATTAAAATTGCATTAAGAATCCTGATGTCTGAGATTCTGCTGTGGGAAATGGTTTTGTGTAAAAATTCCACTGCAGAATGAGCCAGAGTAAGTTCTGTCCACATTTCTCCCCAGTGGAGCAAATAAGCATTTACTTTAGTATATGTGTGTTAGTGACTAAAGCACTGTTGCAGTGGCAACAGCTCCAAGGAACCTTTATTTCTCTGTGCATTTAATCTCCTACAATTTTTTTCTCCCTGTCACTGTCACCTTTGCTTTGTTGGTTTGTCAGCAAAGTTAGCATCTTTTTGACTCTTTTTGGTGAAGTGTACATGGAGTAATGGAATCATAAAATCATAGACTGGTTTGGGTTGCATGGGACCTTAAAGATCACCTTGTTCCAACTTCCCTACCGTGGACAAGAGTGCCATTCACTAGATGAGGTTGCTCAGTGCCCCATCCAATCTGGCCTTAAGCACTTCCAGGGATGGGCCAGCCAAAACTTCTCTGGGCAACCTGTTCTTTTTTACTGATGTAAAGTGCTTCACCAGCCTAACGTCTAATCTAAACATGTCCTCCTTCAGTTTAAAACCATTGACCCTTGTCCTGTTACTATCTGCCTGTACAAAAAGTCCCTTTCCCTCCTTTCTATAAGCCCCCTTAAGGTACCAGAAGGCCACTATAAAGTCTCTCCAAGGCCTTCTCTTCTCCAGGCTGAACAATCCCAACTCCCTCAGCCTGTCTTCATAGGAGAGGTGCTCCAATCCTCTGGTCATCTGTGTGGCCCCTCCTCTGGACCTGCTCAAATAGGTCCATGTCTTTCCTGCGTTGAGGACCCTAGACCCGGACTTGGCATTCCAGGTAGGGTTTCACTAGTAGAGGGACAGAATCCCCTCCCTCAGCCTGCTTCCCACACTGCTTTTGATGCAGCCCAGGATATATTTGGCTTTCTGGGCTGTGAGTGCGCACTGTTGGCTCGTGTCCAGTCTCTCATCAATCAAAACCCACAAGTCATTCTACCTATTTTAGTTCTTTCTTCATCTGACATTCTAGTATTCATTCAGATTTATGCAGAGGTGTTTCAATATTGTGAATAATGAAAATGAAGCAGAGACTCAAAAATCCAAGAGCTGGAAAGTTAAGCAAAATTTTTGTTTATTCTCGTTCTGAACTCTGAAGGCTGTATGTTTAAAAACTTATTTGGATTTCTGAGTCCTAACTTTAGGTGTTTGGGATTTGGGGACATAAGTTGATCTTCCTGACCTTATAATAGAAATTACAATTAATTTCAGTCTTGAGTCTTCTTATTGATAGTAGCAATAAAATGGGATATATTTTTTTGATGATTTGTCATTAATACGCCTTAAGCTTTCACATCTATAATTTTTAGTCAGAGTAGACGGCACAATATGTAACTTAATATTCTCATTAACTTAAATTCAGGTGGAAGAAGGAAGCAAAAATGTACGCTTAGGCTCTCTGATTGGTCTACTGGTGGAGGAAGGACAGGACTGGAAGCAAGTTGAAATACCAGCTGATGCCAGTGGTCCGTCGGCTCCACCGGCACCTGCGCATACCTCAACTCCTGCAAGTCCCGCAGTTTCAGCCACTCCTAAATTGGAACCTCAACCTGGAAAACTGCAGTGAGTTTCTGTGTTTGTTATGAAATGGAGTCTTTGTTAGATTAGTAGACCTCAACCAAGGATAATATTTTATCCCTTTTTACCTTAAGTAATAAGCTGTTACTTTAAGAGTGTTTTAGTATGTGTGAGATAATAAAGCTTGCATGCCTATAATGTTTCTGTGCTTGTAAGCCTAATAAGTAAATTCAAACAATGTAATTTTGTTAGAATAAAATGTGCTTTTATTCTGACATGTAGTTGGTTTACCAAGTATTTTAAGTTTACAGTTTGGAAGATGTTGTGTTAATATACAATGGACACTAATGCTTATGCATTAGATGTTCAGTGTACGTATAACTTGTTTCCTATTTCTTTTTTTAGGAGATAAAAAATCCCCAAACAAATGGCTCACTTCAATGCCCTTCTAAGTTCTTGCATTTTTTATATTTTTCTAATTTTCATAACAGTGGAATGTGAAAAACTCAAAACTGTGTTTATGTGGTCTTTGCTAGTTTTGTTTTGTTTTAATCTCTTACAGTGCTCTAAGCACTGCAAACATCCTGGAGAGGGTGTTAGCCCAAGAGTGTTAGTCAGGTAACAATAATCTATAAATCGCTGTTTCATCTCACAGGATATATTTTGTTTGGAGATATCATAAGTCACCACAAATAAGGAGTGATAATGCAAAAGCTGTAATATTACAGCCTGTTAAAAAAAAAAAAAAGATAGGAAACTACTTTTGATAGCCTGTGTTATGTAAAGTTTGGGTTTGGTAGTTTGGATTTTTATATTTTTTGTTTGTGGGATTTTTCTTCTTTTTTTTTTTTTTTTCCCCAACCTCATTACTTTTTCAGTCTGGTTTGCTGCATTTACTAAATGCTAGCAGCATTTAGGCTTTTCTCATGCAAGTGGAAGACAGCTAATTGAAGTCATTCCCCAATCCTCACCTTGTTAGGAGGATGATCCACTGCAAGGATCCTTGAAAGGATTATGTCTTGCATTTTAGTACCAAAGAATGTCAGACAGTGATGTCTCACTGCAACTGTTAATTAGAGATGTACCAGCATGTTCGGAACCAAGTGATCATTTATGACATGCCTTTTTTTGGCAAGGGCTTAATAGTTCTTTAAAATTCAGTGAGGTGCAAATATGGTCTACTTTAGGAAATAATGAATGGTAAGTTTTGTGGAAAGACTTGAAACCGAGTATTTATTCTTTTATGAATTCTGAAGTATCTTATCTACATGTTGGCTTTTTTCCTCATTTCAGAAAGCAAATCATGCTAAGGTGTGCTGGGTACTCTGTGGTTGTGTACTCTGCTTTGTAGTTAATCATGTTTCTGCTTTCAGACAAAAATAGTTTCTCTTGACATGTACTGAATGAAATAAGTTGATCTTGTTTTTTAAATAGTTGATTTTTCCCCCTCATTTCTGTAGGGTTCGTTTAAGTCCTGCAGCTCGCAACATTCTGGAGACACATGGACTAGATCCAAGCAATGTTAGTCCTACTGGGCCTCGAGGAATCTTCACTAAAGAGTATGTATATATTTTGGTAAAGCTGCCACCCCATATTCCCTTATTTTTTCCTTTCACCACGAGAATAATGTCAATGTATTCAAAAAAGCTAGTCTTTGTTCCATTTTTTTCTGTGGATTAGCTTAGTTAAATTTGAAAAACCTAATAAAAAGATGGGGAGAATATTAGGAAATATTTTAAGAAGCCTTAATTAAAAAAAAAATAATGTTAAATCCCAACTTAGCTGTGTGGTAATGCTGTCACATTTCCTGCAGCTCAGCCTAGTGATGACTATTGAGTCCTAGGTGCCACTGTGATCTACCATTGTGGATCTCAAGAATTTTGCTACTCTGAGATGCATTACAGAGCCAGAACAAAATACCAGTGGCCTGGTTTTTTCAGCTCATTTTTGGGGGGAGTTCAAGTCTTTTTTTTTCACTGAAGTTCAGTGAGAAAATCTGTCAAGATATCATTTGTTCCCATTTTTATTAGACTGAAGAGTGCAATGAAGTGTAATGATAAGAAATTCCAGAATTCTGTCTTTCTCCCATTTTTCCCTTTTTCCCTGTCTGTGATTTAAAGAATGTTTGTTTACAATGCTGTGGTTTGTTATGATCAGGCTTCTAGTAGTTTATTATACCTTTTGAATGGTCTGATGTAATGCAGAGCAGTTAAGCGTTTGAGTGGGCAAGCTGTGTATAAAACGTGGTAGATCCAGTGCCTTTAGCCTTGAAATGATGCACTATCTTCATGAACACGTATTTTATTAGAAATGAGGATTTTAACAGAAAGAAATATTTTTGTTCTCAGTGAAATTATTCCATTTGACAAATGCCATCATTCACTTACACAGACCTTTCAGGCTATTAGTTTAGTTCCATTCAAAGACAACCAGGACCAAGTCAATGTAACTTGGAATTGAACCCAGAAAAGCCGACAAGTTTTTCCAAACCTTTTTTTCTTATGATTGTTGCCTGAGGTGAAACAAAATAAGAAATTGAATAGATATAATATCCTATGTAAAAGAAATCATCAGAGATGATTTTTTCATAATTATGTAATGTAATGGTAATTTATGGTGTGTAAAAAGGCTATGGCAGGTGGGAACCCTTCAGGACTTTGAGCTAGTGAATTAACATTTCCTCATTGCCATGGAGATGTAGCAATGATTTTTTCTGTGGTTATGAGAATTATCTAGAAAGATAATTTCTTTTTCAAACTGCTTTTTTTATGCAAAAGGTTTGATTTTGTAATGTAATTTTGAGGTACGGAATGCCTGTGTTTTTTAAACCGTTCTTTTGAAATGGGGTTAATCTTTCAGATGCCTACAGACTCTTCTCTTATATTCAGTTTGAAATGAAATGTGTGCAGATTTTTATAGAGAGCTGCTAGCTCACCAGATTACAAGAAACAAAGAAAGATAGCGAGTTACATAAGCAATATTCTTTCCCCTAACTTTCTATCTTTAAATTCAATTCACTGTAAAACTTTTAAGAGCAATAAGAATTTTCAAATAGCTTTCTCTGACATAATCTACTCCCTTAGTAGGCTGATTATTTATTTATATATTTATTTTTATTTTTCTTATGTGTCTGTGCAAGGTTGAATTACTGTTGTCTTCTTCCTGCTTGTTTTGTTGTTGGTTGGTTGGTTGTTTTGTGGTTTGTTTGTGTTTTTCTATGGAGTGGCAGCTTTTTTTTTTTTTTTCCTCACTAAGCAATATCCTCTGTTTTCTTCAAAAACATACTAGGAAACTCATGTGTCAGTACAAAGTAACTCTCAAATTCTGTCAAAGATTATACCATGCTTCTACTCATTAGCTCAGACACTGTGTTTGAGAGAGCTGTGTTAAAATTGATTGTTACAGGCCACTTCTGTCATTTTCCATCCTATTTAGTGATCTAGGGATTTATAAATGCAACCATGAAAAGGTGGGGAGGCTGGTTACAAGAACTGTATTTTTCTGAGGCCATGGTCCTCCCATCAGTGCCTTTCTGCCAGCTCTTGTTAAGTTGGTGTGGTTTGGGATCTCTGACCTGCTCAGACATTTCCAGCTTGCAAATAGAGTGCAGTGTACACATGTAGTGCTGTTCTTCTGGAGATCAGTCATGAGTATGTATTGGGTACAGATGAGTACAGTGTGCTGTTTGTCAGCTGCTGTTGTGGAGGAATGAGCTCCTTTTGTAATGCTGATTGTGCACTAAGTCTGATACCTGAAAGTTTGGTGTGTAGCATTCTCCACTCCCCATTTTCCTTTTTCCAGGAGATCGTCTATGAATTGAGTAAACAGATGTTCATATGAAAGGGGATGGGGATAGTTCAGTAACAGTAACTGCCACCAGAGGAAGCTTGTGTCACTCCATGCAACTTCTGTTGGACCTTGGTTCCTCAGTGACTTGTAGGTGTCTGTGTAATTGTCCATATCAAGCGAAGTATATTTTGAACACAAAATAGTTTATTTTCACCATTTTTTGGGATTTTGGCCAACGTGACTGTATAAAAGACTATACACTTCTGTAAGCTGAAGTGTAACAGTGTTGCTAGAATCTGCATGCTTCTAATCATAACAGTTTGGTAAGGCATACTTTAGTTTAATAAATGTTTATTGAGCTATGGTATCTTTTCTGGGGAGCACACTGGTCTTTCATGTTTGTTACTCCCCTCTTTCTCATCAGTCGCTGTTGCTATCGTGTGTTGATAGTTGATAGAGTTGTTGGAAAGATGTGACCAACCCTTCCTTTTCCAGTTCTAACAAAATATCTATTTGCTGGACTTGTACTAAAACCTGTTTAATTTTATTTGCTTTGATGCCTCCTCTAACTCTGCTTATATTCAGATTTGCAGTCTTGCAACCATGACAGTCATAACTTTGCTGTACCTGTTGTTCTTAATCAATTAAATCATGTGGATTTGGTGGGGGGGGAACTCCATATGTTTGTGTAACAAATATATATGAATTTTGATTTTTATGTATATTACACATAGTTGTATGCCATACTCACAGATGAGATTTAAGAAGTCGAGTGAGTCTTCTAATCTAAAAACAAGCTCAATTTTGGCAATACATTTTTCAGTTAACACAATAAAAGCCACCAAAACTAGATGGTCTTTCTTATGACTGCCAGTTAAAACCCATAAGTAATTTTTGTTACTAAAAATGTTGCATTATATCATGCAGTTACTTTTCTTTTGTTTCAAATGTAATGGTAGGAAATGATTTTCATTCTATGAAATCTAATTATTTCCTGATTATAGTAGTGGTGTTAAATACTAAACAGTTAATTTTAAAACAAATTTTGGCTAGCATGTTAATGTGGGAAAACAAGTAATGACTTTTAATTATGTCAAATTATATCTTGAGCTCACTTTTTATTTTTAATATCATTCGCTGAAGTATGTGTTGAGCTAAAAATAAATTGAAGCAAGTCAGCAATCAGTAAAAGGCATTATGTAGAGCTTTTCAGTTTTCAGTTCTTGGTGCAGAAATGCTACTTTTTAGGAAGAAATAGTGCATAATGTTCTGAGATTTTGTTCTACATTTAATTAATAAATTTAGGAACAAACTCTTGGCTCTCACTCAAGAATAGGCTCTCAAACAGTAAAATACTGAAATTAGAAAACTTTGTTTAGTATTTATAGCTTGTGTTTCAAAACCATGGTAGGGTTGTAAGGAGATTGATTTTTAATTTATTTCTAATTAATTTCCTCTGCCAATTTATGGAGTAAAACTTTGTGCATGTGCTGTGGTGATGTCTTCATGGAGTGATAAAAGTTTATCTAGGGCTATACAGGCTTTTCTAATCAGATCTGGAACATAAAGAGAGAAGATCTACTACTTACTTCTACTGCAGTTGGCAGTGCTGGTGTAAATTCAGTCCTTTCTATTTAGCCTCATAGGTGCTAATCTTCAGCATGCTGTTTTATAAATACAGTGCCCTGAGACAGATGTAGTATCATGGCTTAAAGATGAGAGTTACTCACATTTGTCATACTGTGCCCACAACAGGGAAATTTGTGGTGGTAGCTATAGAATCTTGGAAGAAGGCTTATAGAGTAGACATGGTTCTACCACAGCTGGGACCACAGTTAGGTGTTATCCAGGTTTTGGCTTTGTTTTGCTAGTGTGATGCATCTTTCACATGTCTTACCATGTATAGACCTACATACTGTCTGTATCTGACTGTACCTAGAAAGGTACAGAGAAATGAGTGATAAATATATTACTCAATTTTCAATCAGTGCTAAGTAATTACATTAAATTCATATTACTACAAATATAACAGATGAAACATCTTTTACTTGAGACTTTATATACTGAATAAGTGTACTGTCTTATTTGGAAAACTTGTTAGTGTAATTCACAAATTGCTTTGTAACTCACAATTACTGATGATGATTGTTATACTTCTCTAATAAGAATGTGTTCTGTTACTGCATATTCAAGCCCTTTTATTCACAGAAGTGAATGAAAATTTACTAAGAAGATACCACAAAATCAATACAAAATTATCAGTTAATAATCACCTTCTTAATGTTTGGTTTGACAACAGCAATTTAAATGTACAGAAGTGGCTAATTAGACTAAATGATGGAATAGTAATACTTAGGGACTTGTTAAATAGTTTCTTTGTTGTCTGTCTTTTGTTGTGTTTAATTACCAGGGATGCTCTCAGACTTCTGCAGGAGAAGCAGAAGGGTAAACCCAGTGAACTGAGTCCTATGGTTTCTCCAGCTCCTCTCCAGCCTGCTGCAGTGCCTTCTCCTTCACAAGCAACTGCTGTGACTTCTGCTTATCCAAGGCCAGCAGTTCCACCAATTTCCACGCCAGGACAACCTGCTGCTCTGGTAAGACTCCTGTTAAGATTTCAGCATTCCTACAGCTGAATAGTGCAATGGCTACTTAAGTAGCTCTGTGTGATTTCTAGAACTGGAGAGGGAGAGAACTAAGGTCTCCCCCAGACGACCTTAGAAAGCCCAGTCATTTACAGTTGTTACTATGTTTTAGGGATTCTAAAACAGTGTAATTGAGTCTGTGAAATTCTTGAAATTACAGGCTGCGTAGTATTTTGTGTAGCCTGCAAATTGAAGCCATGATAAAATTTACACTGCAGGCCTTGGAAATGGGAAAGTCAGAGAGGCAGCAGTTTTATTTCAGTCCCCCAGCAAGGAGCCACTATGGATATCAACAGTATTCTCTTTCCCTCAATTGCTACAGGATCACTATGTCAGTGTGTATTTCCAAACTTGGGGAAACCATGCATTTTTACTGTACTTCATTCATTTGCTTTCCTGCAAGATGTAAATGCCCATTGATGAGTTGTCAAGAAGTGAGGAAGGAAGCTTAGTGGTTGCTTTGAAGAGTCATTTTGCAAACTCTAGCGCCTAAATACCGTTTCTGTGTTAAACTGAAGTGTTAGAAATACCAGAGTTTGCAATATAGCTACAATTCATAATATTCAGAAAATGTTGGGGTTTTTTTGGTTTGGTTTGGTTTGGTGTTGTGTTTTTTTTTTTTTTTTTTTTTGGTTTTTTGTGGTTTTTTTTTTGTTGTTGGGCTTTTTTTTGGCCCTGTACAAAGAACAAAATAAAGGACATGGAAGCTCAAACTTGGATATTTTTCCATTACAAAATAAACCCTTTCTATGATTGTATTGGAACATACGTATTGCAGTTTGTTGTGTGTCGAGTACTATTCATTATGTACTAAGGATTCTATGAATCCTTATATGTTCAAGGGCTATGTGTTAAAGATTAGGTATGCAAAATAAGGTTTTACAGAATCACTTATTTTCTTGCTTTTTTGTGGTCACTGATATTTCCAGATATTTCTTTCAAGTTGACTTACTTCTAGGGAGAAGTTGGCCATTGAAACATTACTAAATATATCTGGAAAGAGAGAGAAGAATAACAAAAAAGACGCAGTAAAACTTGTCTTATGGAACCACTCAGGGAACTGAAAAAGCAGTAATTTATTAAGGATATATTCTATTATAATTTAAAAGGAACAAAGCATAAGCTGAGCAGTATGCCAAGTCTGGCAGATAGAATAGTGCTTATATATTCTGGCTGAAAATTACTCCCTCAGTATTTAGATTTTTGTTTAGTTGTTGTTGTTGGTTTTTTTTGAAAGAGGATTCATTCTATACTGTAAAATAAAACTATTCTGTAAAACCTGTTGTGTTGATTCCAATTAAGAGGAATAGATTAGAACACTCAGTGGTCTTAATCATACCAATTTCAGTAGTTAGAATATATCACTTTTGCATGGGATGCTTGGAGTGATCAGGAGCCACTGATGTTAACACATAAATGCCAGAGTACTGTTTCAGCAGACAGGAAGTATGTTTGCTCTCTTGATATTTAATATACAGACTATGATTTCTTTCAGGGCACATTCACAGAAATCCCAGCTAGCAACATCCGAAGAGTTATTGCTAAGAGATTAACAGAGTCTAAAGCTACGATACCTCATGCATATGCTGCTGCTGACTGTAACATTGATGCTGTTTTGAAATTAAGAAAAGAACTGGCCAAAGGTTAGTAGTTTAACTGATTTACTATAAAATGTTTTACTAATACATAGTTTGTCTTGTTTCCATGAACTTCCCCAGAAGGTGCAGGTTTTTGTGCAGGCAGATGACTGTGCATTCAGATGATTTTATTTTTGGTGTTCCGTATGTTGGACCCCAGCTGTAGTTCCCTGGGATTATTGAATTGGACAATTTATCAGATATAGGAAGACAGAGGTGTTACTTTGCCGACTAACAAAGCACTCTGTACACATCTGCAGTTTGGCACAGGACTATGCATTGTCCAGTAGGTTTTTGTTTCCTTCCATCCAGATGCAGTAATAGTTATTTCTTAATCATTAAGTCTCACTTTATTCATGTGAAAGATAATAGGGGAAGCTATGAATTAAAGTATGCTCATGCTCTGTACTTATAGGTACAATGTTAAAATTTAGTTTTACTGGCCTCCTTGTGGAGCTAACTGGGAAAAGAAAGCTAATGCACCTGCTCTGATTTTGAGTGAGAATAGCTTTATCAATGATGAGCAAAGAAAGCTTTTAGTACATGCCAACCAATGCTTGGTAAATTCCTCTAGAAGGCAAAGTAATGGTATTAGTGTGAAGGCAGTAGGTTGTCTCTTTCACTGAAATTTCCATACCTTCTTAAAGCTTATGTTAAACTGTTAGAATAGAAATCTGTCCTAGAAAGCTGGATTATTTTAAAGTATACATTGAGAATCATATTAAAAAGTGTGTTACTTTATATCTGTGTGTAAAGTCCAGTTTTCATATGTCCACTGTGTCTTATTTATACAGAAATGTTTATGTGTAAGTTCAAGAAGTTAAATTTCCCTTTTTTATCTCAACTCCTGTTCACTGAACTGACTTACTTAGAAAAAGTTCTTGAGGCTTAAAGTCATAATCAAAAATTACTTTGTTTTTGCTAAAACTGTTTTTGCTTTTGCTAAAATTGGCTAAGTGTACCATGCAATAGATGTTTGGATAATTTCAAAGACAACTTTGCAGACTAGAATCTTCTTTCCCAAGTCTCAGTTCGGCAAAGTATGTATGACATGCATTTTAAAAAAATAAAAGAATTTTTCAAGAGGGTACTCTTCAGGCAAGATCTTGATTTTCATGCAAAATATCACAAAAGTGGTTTTTGCTTAGTGGTTTTTTTTTGTTTTAGAACTTGTATTTAGCTGGGTAAAATCCTGAGTGAAAGTTTTTAACTTTACATCATAATCTTCTGAATTTGAATAGTTTTTATTATGTTTAAAAGTATTTGGTCAATGGACTGAATTTAATGTTTTCTACAGGAAGTGGCTCTTATTTTATGGTTCTTGAACATACTAAACCAAAACCTGTGGAAACCCTATAGGAAAGCTCTCCCTTTTACTTTTGGGATTTTCTTCCACATTCCACTGTGGGGGACTGAGCGAGCAGCTGCCTGGTGCTTAGTTGCCACCTGGGATTAAACCATGATGCACCTTCACTTGTGTCCTAAACTACTTGCAGTGGCTACAGATTTTTTTGGAGATAATTTTTCTTCACAGAAAAGCTGGATTAAACGGTCAAAGACATGCACTGCTCGTTTTTGCCTCTAGTATCTTTGTTCCCTCTGTCCCAAAACTTGAGTTATTTTAAACTCTCACAATCCATGGATACATTTTGGCATCAGACCTGTAAAACTTATACAAGCCTAATTGTGGTGAGAACTGCAAAGTAGGAAGCAGTGGCTGAGGGGAAGGGAGACAGGGTCGGGGCAATGCCTGGCTGCAATTTCCTTCTTCATAGAGCTCTAATTCTAATACACTGAGAAATGAGGCTTGTCTGCAGCTGTCCAGGAGGAGTAACCTTCTCAGGAAATCTTTCTGGTTTTAAGGCAAAACTTCATAAGTCAGTCAAGATAATGTGTTATGATTGCAATATCTGCAAGGGATTCTTCTGGTCTTAAATTTCCAGAAAATGTGAACTGTTCTTCAAAGCTGATCATATTTATTTCAAGTCTTGGAGGTTAAAATTAGTGTTTATTGCATTGACAGTGTCTTATCTCTTCCTAAAGTGACATTTCTTGCCTCTTATCTGCTAGAAACCGGTTGCAATCAGTTGATGTCTACTTTATCAGTTGCAGCCAAATTAATTAAGAATAGCTTTTTTAGTTAATTTTCATTCTTTTAGAGATGTCTCTTTTCAAATCGAGAAAATACTGATTGCTTTTTCTTTTGATACGTTTAGCTGATTATGCTGATGAAATAAAAATTTATTTGTTTACGAAACTTCTCAATGCCTACGAAGTTTGGGTACTATTGCAGGCACACAGATTAATCTCTGCCACTTTACGCATTTAATTTTAATTTCTCATTCAGTCTAACTTAAGAAATCTTATTTTCCACAAAGTTCAGGGTGCACAAGCAAGTAGTGAGGTTCTGTTTGCTGAAGGAGACATGCAGACATGCACCTTATAGACTAGTATTAAGTCTGTGACTTGGGTAAAAAAATCTGAAGGCCCATTATTTTATAAAGTGAAGAAAGAATGGTGTGGGTTTTCTCCTACTACTTTTTTTTTTTAAAGATCGAAGATCAGTTCTAAAGACTGAATACATTCATGGGAGAATACAGCTGTCTGTACAAGAGGAAGCACACAAACAATTTCACATGGGTTCTTTCTTGTGTTGTTCAACTAGTCCTTTTTTTCTGGTACCATTTGAATAGTTTGTTCTCAATAGTTTAGCTTTGGGATGTTTATCCTCATTACCTCATTACCACAGGAATGAAAAGGGAATAACTGTACGTCAAAGGCACTTCAAGTTTTGATCTAAAGCTTCATGGTTGCTATTGTGGTTTGAAAGCTTATAAGTTCAAATAGTAGCTTTCCAAAGCCATGTGTCCTCTGCATTAAGAATAATGTAGCAGGATAATCTTAATTAACACTTTTATTACTGTATGATTGAGAAACCAAGGGCAGCTGTTCTGTACTGGTGACTAGCCCCTGCTTGTTTATCTGTGTGGTCCTAAATTAAATTTGACTACTATATTCAGATTTTCTAGAAACTGCTTCTCCTTTATCTGGAGTTTTGAATTACTTAATTTTTAATGCAACAGTAACCAGGTAATTTTTCTACCTTTTTTTTTCCCCCAAAGATATCTTGTTCATAAGTTAATGTCAGAGACATTTTATGATGCTGCTATTTTCTTTGAACAGCAGCAGGTCATAAGAAATTAACCAAAAAATTAGCTCACTTTTAATTTTTCACACCGCTTCTGCTGCTGTGGATTATTCATGAATTTTGTTTTAAATGTAGAGGTCGGAAAGAGCCCATATGACTTTGCATGAACTTGAATTGCTGAGATCGTCCTGGTATATTTTTATATTTTATCTGATGGAAATTATGGTGTTTTCTACTACTATAAACTTCAGTGATTCAGGGTAAAATATTATCATACATACATCACTTAACTGTATCCCTGCTCCCTAAGTGGGCAGTGACATTTTTGCCAAGGGTTAGGGATGTAGTATGCAAATTGAAACCAAAGTATATTTGATGACCAAGGTACAGGTTTGTCTAATATGAAATTATGTCAGTGCAACATAGGAACTGCAAATTCCAGAATGTTATGTTGGAATGTTGTGTCTCTTGTTATACGTAGATTGCTAATCATGGCAAACTTTGCAGGTCACTTATGTGGTAAGTGGATACTTGGTTCATTCCTCCAAATTTGTGATCACTTAAGAATATTAAATATAGATGTTAAATAGATTTATAAATATGTAATAGATTTTTAAAAATACGTAACAATGCTTAATGTAACTATCTATAAATAGTTTTTCCTGTGCAAAAGTATTTCTAAAGGTATCTGTGTTATATGTCATAAACCAGATTT
Source organism: Grallaria varia (assembly GCA_013396735.1). Lineage (NCBI taxonomy): Eukaryota > Metazoa > Chordata > Aves > Passeriformes > Formicariidae > Grallaria > Grallaria varia. The sequence continues at coordinate 698,466 of VWZG01001516.1, forward strand.
GAAAATTAAGTAGTTTTGCTTCTTGATCTGTTCAGCTGACAGTGGTGGTGGTGGTAGCAGAGTGAAGTAGTTTAGTTTGTTTTTTTTTTTAATGTGAGAATGGTGCATTTAATATTGTACAAGTACCATGCATTTCAGGGTAATCTATAGCAACTGTGGCGCAAGCTGCATTGTATCTATCTATAGTCCTTGCTTCTGCTGCCACTCCTGATTTTAGTTAGCACTTTCGATCTCCTAAAACTTGTCGAAAATTAGGGAGAACAACAATAGTTGTTGTTTCCATCCCTCCTTTCTCCTGAGCTTTTGGGGAAAGGAAGCAGATGTGTACTGAGTGTTATGCTGTATTTCTTAGGCTCACATAAAAAAAATCTGGTCCTCTCGAGGGTATTTTATCAACTTCTGGCTAATGCTGCTTTTTTGGTTGCTGTTGTTGTGTAGCTTTGCTTTTAATTTAACAACTTTGTCACTCTCTTATGATTTTGCAACCTGCTTTATAATATATTGTTAACTCAATGATTGACAGATGTCTTTCACCTTGCTAATTACTATATTTTAAGACCCTGGATGTCACTGGAGAGTAACACACTTGTGATTTATAGCTGAATAAAAGCTGATCTCTGCTATTATTCCAGTTAATGTGTTACATTACATAATGATTATTAGTCTCCAGTATTGTCTCTGTATATTTAGATCTCACTGTAGTTTTCTATATAAATATGTAAATATATGAAACTTAAAACACAGCTGGGCTGCAGCGTACAAGAATGAGTACTGATACTGCGGGGGTTTTGACTACCTGGTAGCACCTAGGAAGAATGTCTCTGCTTGAGACTTTTTCTTGAAGATGCTCCTTTTGTCCCAAGGAGGAGTAAAGTTTTCTTGCTTTTATGATTGTAGTTTGAAGATGAATTTGAACATGAATGACTTTCTGGCAATGCTTCAAAGAAGTAAATCTGCTGAATTGCTGGAATCTTGTCTTCACACAAATGCTGATAAACAAATCTTCAGAGCAATGATTGTTG
>VWZG01001516.1:709363-843531 GCA_013396735.1 Grallaria varia
GTGTGTTTTAAGACTGTTTTATTTCTCACTATTTAGTTTACCTTTTATCCTGCTAGTAATAAATTTTAGGTATTATCTCACTTCGAGTCTGTTTTTGCCCGTAAAGGTGGTAAGTGGATGACCCTTCTCCCTTCTGCCTAGTTGCAGAGAAGGATTTAGTGAGTCCCTGAAATCCGGCCAGGGTTAACCCACTACACATAGGTATCATAGTAGACAATTATTCATATACAGTAACCATATTGTTCTTCCCTCACTCTACAATAATAATCCTACCTGGCAAGTTAAACATTTGTGTCATTATGAGAACTAGCAGGAAAATGACAGACTTTTCTGTTTGTTCAGTACCTGTTCTAAGGAAAATGATTCATGTTATGTTAATGAATACCACTATTTATCTCCTTAAAAGATTAGAGATCAAGAGAAGATTCTCTATTATACATTGGACGTTTCTCTCATGTCGGCTAGACCTAGATAGGAAGAAAGGGCAGCTTGAACATTTTTATTTCTGTTCACTGTTGTATGAAAAATGTGCTGAATTGTTAGAGCAGGAGGTCTCCTACACTTTCATGATTTTTGCATTGTCTCTGTAACATTCATTACAGCACACTGTTCACTTTGCAAGCGATCCAAGCAATTGAACCTTGTAGGATACTCTCCATTGACCTAGTGATAAATTAATTCCTGTTTCAGTTGCCTATCTTAAGATAAGAACTGTGTTTCATTTTGCAACTTTGAAGCACTTTTAATTTCTTCTCTGCCAAATATATTACAAGTTTAAATATCCGTGGGGGGTGTTTGCTTGTGCAGATGCTCACAATTGCTCTGTCATGTCGCAGTCTCCATTTGACTTCCTCTAGGTTTCAGCAGAGAGTACACACTACTTCCTCTTATTTGCATGGAGAATAGGAACTGTAACAGATCCCTTGGTTGATCAGGAAAGGAACTCTTCTTAAACTCTTCAGGAGTTTGAGAATTCTCGCTTACAGTGTAAATTTCAACCAAGTAATCTGAGTGCAATACTTTCCTTACTCACTCATTCTAGAATTCTAGGCCTGGATTCTAGAGCACCTTTACTATTCACTTTATAGTGCAAACATTGCACAGATTCAAATGAAAGTAACATTGATTTATTTTTCCCCTCAAGAATATTTAGAGAAACAAGTGATGTACAGTTATTTTGGTATCAGTTCAGAAGTTGATTGGTTGTGCCTAAAGAAATTTATCAGATCTTCTCTTGCATTTCCCATTTGGTGAGTATAGAAGAGTCACAGCTTTTTCAGGTAGATTTGGAATTTTTTTCTCTTTGCATTCCTATTTTGAACCTAATATAGCTATCATAGTGTTCAAAGCAGGTGGTGTCTTACTTAAGCTCATAACAAGGGCTACCAATTCTTAGTGACTCCCAGTCTGGAGTGAAAGAAACATTTTGGGATTTGCAAAGTTACCCTAATTAATGCTCTAAGGTGCCTTCTTGGCTGCTGTTCATATATATTTGTATGCAATCTGATGGGCTTCAGCTACTCTGACAGCTGCAGATGGAGGCCACAAGCAGAGTCTAGGCCCTCTTACTGAATAGATAATACTAGTGAAGGAGAAGAAATGTGTTACTTGAAGTTGACCCATCAGGATATTTTGACTATTATTCACATGGCTTAAATATTAAGTGTCATCTGAGACCAAAGAGAGGCATTTTAGCCAAAGACTATATTTGGGCAGTTGCAGGAAGATGTCTTTAGTTTTGAAGACAATTCCTACTGTGCAAGGTAAAAAAATCAAAAATCTTTTTCATCTGTACTTGAACAGCTTTCTTTGTATAGCATTGTATCTATTTTATTGATTATCAAGGAATGTCTGTATTTCTTTAAGCCATAAAGTATAAGCATGATCTCTGTCTCTGTAATTGTGTTAAGCAAACTCTGAAGGAAATAATACTTCAAAATTTTAATGTTCTGTAATGCATTTAAAAAAGTGAATTTTACTCTTGGACCTCCTTTTAAAGGAGGTACATGCTTTGGGGAGGGTGTGTGCCTGTGTATAATCTCTCTGTGTGCGGAGAGGGACCGGTAAAGAGGGCCAGCTATTTCAGCTGTGTTTGTTGAAGCCTTTTAGATTCAGGCTACAGAGTGAACAGAGGCAGGCCTCTGAATTCCCCTGCTGAGACTTCAACGTTTCTGCTTTAATGTGTGTCAGTGTACGTGTGTACAGGTACAGCACTGGGGGAGGCCTAAGAAGAACCTGCCCTGATTACATTTGAAGAAAGTAATTGCAACATCGCTTCTGTTGCTCAAACACAAGGGATGAGACAGGTGCAATGATAGCTAGGAGCAAAGACTTGGCTAAGAGAGACCCTGAAGATGTGTGAAGCAATCTTCACGTGAGAACGCAGCCTTCCCTTCTATGTGCCTCATCATGGTGTTTTGGGGGATGTGGTGGTAGAGTTCTGTGAAAATAGTTTGTCCAGTGCGCTTGGAGAGGTTTTAAACATTTGTTTTTGTTAAATAATAAAAATCAGCTAACCAAGTAAAACCTGCAATTGTTGCAGAATGCTTTACTAAACTTGTTGATAAATCAAACAGCGCAGAAAAGGGTATTCTGGAAAACATGGTGTTAGGAATGATTTAGGCATAGGCTAAACCATTATTTTTCTCTGCACTTTTCTAAACCTGAGTCTGATACAATTTTAAATCTGTTAATGTGGTGATTGTCCACCTGCGAATGTGCACTACATCCGGCTCAGTAGTGTGTGTGTGTGTGTGTATGCCATTTAAATCAGACTAGTCATGGATGGTAATTGCCAATTTTCTTTTAATTTCAGAATTGACTAGGCAGGCATCAATGCCATCTTTAAAACAACAACAAAAACAAACAAACCAAACAAAAATCCAACCAATCAAACAAAAAGTCCCTACTGAATAGCCATAGTGTTTGCCCCACTGAGACATCAGTTTGTGTAAATAGTGGCAGAAGACAAGAGAAATTAGCACAGGAAAATTAACTCTGTGGAGAACTGAGTGACAAAAGAACTCTGGATTCTTGCATACCTAAAGACTACAGGTGTGGGGAGTGTTTGTTTTTGGTATTTTTTTTTTCAGTTTTCAGATTAATTAAGCACAGAAAAATGTGGCTTTGTCTGTTAAGTGACAATTTTTTCCCCATAGCAACCACAAGTTCTCATTTAAAAACTCCAGAATATGTTCTTTTCACCCTGGAAGTTTTAGGGGTTTCTTCTGAAGTTTTTGTGGTATTAAAAATAAATGTTTTCATGTGGTTTACCATTATTTTAGTGGTCATTTAGAATGCTTGGCAGAAGTTTTGTAAGTGAAGAATATATTAAACAATTACAGATCCCATTTTTTTTGCTTGAGGTATGCAACTGCAAGGTAAGTTTTCTGGAGCAGGTGCCCATGTCACCAATGGTAGAAAATATGGTCTTTTTTTGTAGGCTGTCAACCAAGAAAGAATAATATCTAATTTTACTCAATTTCCTTTTTTTCCACTTAGAATTAGTTGCAATGTACTGAAAGAATTAGTGGCCCAGTGTACCAAAACATTTATAAATACACTGATGTTGTGGATTATATCTGTACTTAAAAATGTTTTCATTATAATTCCTATAAACATTTCAAAGATGCTCAATTGCACATTTTGTTTTAGATGTAGATTTATATAAATAATAAGGTCTATGCATAAAGTCTATTTTAGTACTAACTACCACTTTTAAAATAAGTCATTTATGTGTCAGTTGTTTAAATAATTTGAAGAATTTCTTATCTGGGAATACTTAATCAGTTTTTCTGACAATCCCAGAAAGCCTTGACTCACCTCACTGTGAATTGCTAAGAACTTACGGTATCTCTGACATCCTTATACAAACAGACCTTTTTACAATGAGAGCATATTTGGACTTGAAAGTAAACTTCAACTTCTTTTGAAACCTGTGGGGAGTAAACTTTCTCAGAATAAGTTAAAATTTTTATGAGCTTCTGTTTATCCTTTCCTTAGTAACTGTTTTCTTGCTAATATGCAAATAGAATACAGAGTTCTGAAATGAAAATAGAAAATACAGAATACAGAAAATAGTCTGACATTAAAATAGTACTGAGACTGTCCCAAGAGGTGCCAAGAGCCTGAAAAGATTAGGATAGTAGGTCCAAGGACATCTTAAAAAGCTGCCTTTGGCTTCCAGTGATACTGTGAAATGACAGTGAAGCAGCCCTTTGTGTTCATGTGTCTGAGGTCTCCTGGCACTCGGTCTCATGTCTTTCAAGTAATCAAATTGTGAGAAGACAGGAGAAAAATGACCACACAGCAGAAAGCTGAAACAGCTGCCAAAAAATTACCAGCGGTCCTGGCTCCCCTGGGAGGTCTCAGGTGACTGGAAGTCAGCAAAAGTGTTGCTCATCTGCAAGAGGAACTGGAAGGAGGATCCAGGGAACTACGAGCCTCTCAGCCTGACGTCAGCACCAGGGAAGGTCATGGAGCAGCTCATCCTGAGTGTTATCATGTGGCACATGCAAGACAACCCGGGGATCTGGCCTGGCCAGCATGGGCTTGTGAGAGGCAGGTCCTGCTTGACAGACCTGATCTCTTTCTGTGAAAGGGTGACCCGCTCAGTGGATGAGGGAAAGGCTGTGGATGTTGTCTACCTGGACTTTAGTAAAATCTTTCACTCTGTTTCCCACAGCATTCTCATGGAAAAACTGATAGCCCATGGCTTGGATGGGTGTTTGCTGAGTGAAAAACCTGGCTGGATGGCTGGGCCCAGAGGGTGGTGGTGAATGGAGTTACATCTGTGCTGTTGAGCATTGGAACAGGCTGCCCAGGGAAGGAGTTGAGTCACCACCCCTGGAGGTATTAAAAGACATGTAGATGTGGCACTTAAGGCCATGGTTTAATGCAGGACTTGGCAGTAGTAAGTGCCCAGTTGGACTTGATGATCTTAAGGATCTTTTCCAACCTTACTGATTCCATAATCTAGTTGGGGACATTATATAAAGATTCCAGGGATTAAAGATGAGAGAAATTCTACCAGAGAAGTAGATTTATGTTTACCTTGTGATGAGTTCAGCAGTGTCCCTGTGCTGTATCTTAAATTATAACAATTTCTTCACCATCATAAAGGTGAAGGCTGGGTAAATCCTGGTGTTGAGCTTATTCTGACCGTGATTGAGATGATCTGGAGGCACATGGCTTGTGTTTGTTGGACGCAAATCTCAGATGGTTTGTGAATCATATGCTCACGGCAAAAAAAAAACCCCACAGCCCTGCTGCCTCCTCTTCTGTAAGCTCGGGCTGCCATCTCTTCTCGGTTGTTAGCTCATCTTCCCACTGGGTTTGAATAATCCTTGCTGGTGCAGTTTCTCCTTGAAGCTTTCTCCTGTGCTTACAAGCACTGTGACAGAAACTGGTTGATATTTATCTTCACTTTTTATCAGATTCTGCAAAGGGAGTAAAGCAGCAGCTCTAAGTAAATTTTGTGACTATTTTCTATATATATGTATGTGTGTGTGTGACTGTTGTATTCATTTACCCACTCAGAAAACTCTTTGAATGGTTTGTTTTGAGCTAACTACTGAAAGCCTGTGAAGGAAGAGGAAGTATTAAGATTACTTTTTTTCCTCCTTTGTAAACTGTTAGTGTAATCCAGCAGGATTTGCCACTCCTTCAAAAGAATTCCTTTGTCCATCTGTAAACTGGTTTAATTCTTAAAGATTCACTAAAGCAGGACTCATTAATAACATAATATGCTATACATTTTAGAGTTAGGTACCTGTGCCTGTTGCCAAATCACCTTGTTAAAGACTGTTCACTGAGAGATATATAAAATACAATATTGTTGAAGCCAGCATGGTTTATAATTTTCTTCTACAGTTTTAATTTTTCCCATGTTGAGATTGTAGTGGCCCTTTATATCTGGTTTAAAGAGAAAGAAAAGAGAAGAAAAGAAAAGGAAAGAAAGAGAGAAAGAGCAAAAGAAAGAAAAAGAGAAAGAGAGAAAGAAAGAAAGAGAGAGAAAAAGAGAGAAAGAGAAAGAGAGAAAGAAAGAGAGAGTAAGATAAAGAAAGAGTAAGAGAGAAAGAGAGAGAAAAAGAAAGAGAGATAGAAAGGAAGAGAGAGAGAGAAAGAGAGAGAAAGAAAGAATGAATGAGCTAAAAGAATAGAGGACAATAGCTACTCTTCAGAAGTGGAATCTAGAGCCTAGGTGGGATATGCAAAGGAGTCCAAAATAACACTCAAGCTTGCATTGAAACAACTAACTCGTTGCTGAGTTACATCACATGTAAGCCGAGAGAAACTACTAGGTTTTGACTTGCTGTTGCTTGTTTCTCTAGAGAATGAATTTAAATGATTTTTTTAAAAATTCAATGTTTGTTTTTTTGACAGGATCTTAGTACTTTCACTGCAAAAGGTAAGAAGTCATCTTGCAAGCTACTCTCAAACCGGGAAACAAAGCTGGAGAACAGCTTAATTTTATTATCTTTCTGATAGGTTTCAGATGATTTTTAGCAGTGAACTGAACTTCAATGAAATAGAAACAGAATGAAAGAGACACTTTAGTCTTCGCTTTTGATTAAATCTGATCCAATCTTCAGCATCAACTACTGTTATCTATAATCTGGAGATTTGGATCATGAATCAAAGAGGAGGAAAGTTCTGTCTAGTAAGTCCTGGCACAAAACTAGATGTATACAGATGACTGTTGAGTTTTAAGTGTAAGTGCCCAGGAAACTCCAAACTTCAAACATAGTATCACTCCAGATTTCAAAGGACTGCCTGCTGACCACGTGCTTACCAAGTGGCTTACTGAGGCGTATTAAAGAAGATACAGAAATTTTTGAAAATCAGGAACTGAAAAACACATAACTGCTGCTAAAATTGGGCAAGATGCGTGGAAACAGTAAATAAGAAGCATGCTCTGATTTCATATTGAACACATCCAGCTAACAAGACAATTGGATTCCTTTACCGAGTATTAGAGTAGAACTAAAAATTAAAATTAAATAGTGCTCCTCATATACTCATATACAGTATAAGTGCATTACATAGTAAATTAATATGAAACATAGTTACTTCTTCTGTATATATTCTTTGATTTTTTAGATGTAAAAGCCCTCAACCCAAACATAAACACTCAAATCTTTCTGTAAGTATATACTTTTTTCCAGCATACATCACTTTCCAAAACCTAAGAATAATTAGGTAGGCATCATCTAAATACTTTGCATGTACACAATAAAACCTGTGTTTTGTGAATAGTAGGCTGACACTACAGCAGGAAAACAGTAGGCGAAAAAAGCAAGAGATGCATATACATGTTATTGCTGACTACAACACACCAGCTTTGTTGTCTTAAACCAAGAACATCATCAAACCAATGCGTTTGATCTTAAACACCAAGGAAAATGAATTGCTATAAAAGGCCATACACTGAATTTTCCCCACTATCATTCCTGCTGATTACTTAGAATAAGAATTAGCAATTTATTAACATCATCGTAATTCAAAGGAATGTAATTAAGTCTGTAATTTGGTCTGATTTTTAGAACAGATGAGAATGCAATTCCTATTATATTCCAAGGAAGAAGAATTGTCTGGAGGGGGAGTACATGCTGGCAGATGAGACAAGAGGTTACAGAAGGAGATCATGCTAAGAGGGTTATGGAACTTCCTAGAAGAAGGACAGAGATGAGATGTGAGTATGAAAAATGGAGTTGCAGGTCAACTGCCTGCCACTATGGGAAGCAGAGCAGGTCTGGTGAACTGAGGAAGAAGTTGTTTGCTGTCCACTTGAGTATTCACTGTGAGAACATTATATATGCCTTTACCTTCTCCAACCATTTTATTCAATTTTGATGTTTGAGAGAGTCAAAATCTCTTATCCAGACATCAACACCGGTATGGCAGGTTCTTCTATAAAATTTCTATTTCTCTTTAGCTGGAAGAAAAAATAATCTGTATTTTACAGAGAAGACGATCTTTGCAAAATTATTAGCAGTAAGGTGGGTACTTGAGAAAAAAGCTTCTCTGTAATAGCTAAAAACATGTTACTATATGTCATCCTTAAGGCAGCCTGATTAAACTCCAGTGGGAGTATCAGTCATTCTTTTTGGAACTTTGGAAACCATTGTAACTTTGCAGGTTGCATTTCAACAGTGTGTTGTTTATCATTAATCTGCCAGAATTTTAAGTGGGCGTACCCTCGTATTTTGACGTTAAAATATTCTGTAGCACCTACTTCGTCAAGCAAGTTCAGTTTAATTTACTGAAAAGTAAGCTCTCTTTTCTGGAGTGCATCAAGGGGTGTGGAAAACTGTCTAAATATGCCTACACTAGGGACAGAAAACAGAATGACATAGGAGGAAGAGAATGTTTAAAAAAATCGTCCGATTAATTTACTGTATTACCATTTAACAGATGGAATGATGCAGAAAAGGGTGGTTGGAAAATGAGGATCATTTGCAATTAAGTATGGGCATATATATTAGATACATCACTCATAAATTTCCAAGTTCCAGTGTGGAGACAAAGAAACAGGAATCAAAGCCTGTTATAGAACTGTCCCCTAGATCTGGAAAAAAACTTGCTTCTTATTGTGACCTGAATTTTCCGCTGGCCTTTTTTTTATGTCCGGTACATTTAATATCCCGACATCTAAGAAAGTCAGGATTTCCATCGCTGACATTAGAACCCCTGCCAAACCACCAAACTAACCGTTATCCTTAACACAGAAGATAAATTCCTACAGCAGTGAGTAAGCTAAAGAACAACCGGCAGTGTATTAGAGAATGGGTAAACACTACTGTATCTTCTTGAGAAAAGTTCCATTGTGCTTCATAAATAATATGCCTCATCCATACTGTTTACTACAGTGTAACTGCATCTCACTGAAAAATTATTTCTAGCTTGTTTTTAAGAAAGAGAAGTTCTGTCATTGCTCTTGTCTCAGCAGCAGAATTGTTATAATATGCCAATGTGTTTGGTGGCGTGCTAGCAATTTCCAGTTTCCAACAGCACAAATGCACTATGACCTACAAACACCAGGCTCTTCTCTGCAGTTTTTAGACTCCAGAAAGAACAGAAGCTTGCTTTGCTGTGCCTGCTGGGTAAACACATGGTGGTCAACCACAGCTTTGTGACTTTTGATTGCAACTAAAACAAGGTAGGAGCTATCATCTCTGTCTTCTATTGAAGTCAGGGTAGAAAAGCCAGAACAAGGGGCATATTTCTGCTGAAAGCAACCAGAGAATGGTTCTTTGATAGTTAATTTTTTATTTGAATGAAACTAGCCACAAGGCCTCTGTTTGCAGATTGCTTTGCAGAATCTACCTGTCATACCTGTTGCCGACCTTTCTAGTTCCAGCAAGCCTTGTGTACGTGGTGTTCTATTTTTCAGACTGCCTCATTTTTTTTTCCTGTATCTCTTTCCTTACCTTCTTTCCTCGAGCAGTTTTCTGCTTTTGCCCTGTTTTGGCATCCAAAAGTATTTTGCTGGGTAGATCTTATGGTTATGTGATGCCACGGTAACTCCAAAGGAACCATGGTAAATCATAAATGCAATATTGCTGAAGACCTTAGAGAGCTCTATCAAGAGACATTATGCTTACAAATGTGTCCAGAAAAGAGCTCTTAAAGAAAACCACCCTTTTCAGGTCCTTTAATGAGATTTCAAAGGGTGTACGCTTCCTTGGAACAGCCTCAGTTTGACTTAAGAAGTCAGTACAGAGAAAAGATGTAGAAAATAATCCTGTTGGGCATGATACTTGGAGTAAATCCTTGCCTAGAGAAATAGCTCCAGAAGTATGCATATTAAATAACAAATTCTTCAGGAAGCTTCTCAGACTGCAGAAAGCCATTTGTTAAGAAAAGTGAATTACAGGCATCAGACTTTGGCTGTAGTCAGCTTGTCTCCTGGGACAGACCCTCCGGGTGCATATTATAGCCTTGTTTCTGGCTCTGTCTTCTGCTCCTGACTGGGCAACCTGGAAGGACTCTGTACATGGTCCATCACTTGCCTTGCCTGGGAGGGTCAGTAAGACCCTTCAGCAGAATCTGGCTCTGCCCACCATTTTCAGGTCCTATGAGACTGCTCCCAGTAATGAATCACTTTGTGGTGTGGCTTTTGAAGTCCTCAATGCACTATGGCTTCCATGTGCAACCTCCCTTGCTGCAGCTTTACCAAAATCAAAAATATGTTCACAATTCTGGATCATCCTCTGCTAGTTCCAATATTCTCTTAATATTTTTTCCTAGTAGAATGTCAGCCTTGCAGCTCATCTCTTATAGAGCCTTTCAAAATTACACATGTATTCATTTCTTATATGCTCTTTTAATAGATGGGCAGTTTAATCTTAGAGATTAATTTAAAATGTACCTGTCTTTTCACTTAACAAATGAGGTTTTTTATTTTTACCTTAATTTCTGGTGTATACTTAGTATACTAGAACTGATTTAATTTTTTCTCAGCATTAGACCTCTTTTCTAAAAGCCAGAGGTATAGGAAACTCAGGATGCTGTTGCTTTCTACCTTGCTAGGTTTTAGGTTCAAAAAAAAACTCATTTGAGAAATATTACACCACAGAAGTGGCCTAAGAAAGAATACACTGAGTTGCCAAGTACACTATCCCTCTAAAAAGGCAAAATAAATCCAAATTAATTTTTAGGGCATTATAGTAGTTCATCCTTTTCCAGGGCAGCTATTACTTCTTCAAGAACAAGGACATGAGTGTGAGAATGGGCTATGATGGAAAAAGATCTTCCTCAAGTTGTGTGGATAACTCCTCAATACCAGTCTTCAAAGTTGTCTCAACTTATGGTAGCACTACTTAGAATCAACTAAAACATCAGTCTGTTATTGGCATCTCCTACTGCATCCAAAACACAGAACTATACCAGCTACTAAAAGAAAATTATTCTATCCCATCTAAAAAAAGGACATGTTCTTTTCTCCCTTTGTAAGGACTGATGCCACAGCTGACATATTTTTCAGAAATCTGCTGGCATGATCTAATATCACAAGTGTGCTTTGGAAAACATTTCTAGTAATGCATCTACTTTATAGTCCCTATTGTTTTCTTTGCCATATATATTTGTCAGGGTGAATTTAGTCTACAGTAGGATATTTTTTTTTAATGCACTATTGTCCAATACTACAGTTAGAGCAGTGTTTTTCCTTGACTGATTTTCAGTTATTAAGGTGCATTTTTATCAAGCCAAATGTTTCAAAGTGTATTTTTGATTACAGATTTTCAAATATAAATGCAAAAATTGCGAAGTCCCTAAGTTCAAGCCTACACTCTCCTTCTCTTGAGCCCATTAGCAAGTGCAAGACAAGTTTTTTCAGCTTGCTGTGGGTGCAGTTGCCTTGAAGTTAGCCACAGTAACCCTACAGCATCTTCAGGTGTTTTCCTAACTAGTTGATCAGACAAGTCTGCGGTTATTGTTTTACGCTCTCTCCACTACCTTCTCTTCTGACACCTGTCTGGTTCCTGACAACTGGGCCTTTTTGCAGATCTGCAAAGCTCTTCTCATTCAAAGCCCTGTTTTTCTAATTCTGACAACCAGGAGATGGTTATGGCCTTCCACTGTGCTGCAGCTCACCCGTGGTGCCAGTTAAAAACCTTGGTGCAATGACCTGCCTGCTGTGTGCAGGCAGTTCTACAGTCTGATCAAAACCTCTGGGTGACCTTCACCTAATGGCTCCAGACCCGTATTCTGCCTAGTTTCTTTTGTGGCTCCCAGCCTCTAAGCATAGAGGTAAATTAAGTTATCTTAAGTCTTATGTTATATTAAGCCTTTTCTGAGTACAAAAGAATTCAGGGGCAGAGGGCTTATGCTCACTAGGATGGCAACTCCAGTCACTGTTTTACAGTCTAGCAATTTAATCTGGGACATAACCGTTCACCTCTGTGTCCTGTTTTCAGTACTGTGGTATGAGAGATGAGCTAAAGTAAAACAGGAACAAGACACTTGAGGAATCTACTCAAAGTTATACACGGAGGTGGGGAAAGGGTGGGAATTTTCCAGTGATTACACCCTGGCTCATGAGACTGAATTGTCCAAAACAGTCTGATAACTAATGAAATTTGCTTAGCTAACTCCCCTGATTAGTTCTGAGGAGGTGTGTGGCTTTCTTTCCACTTCAGGGAATTTCTTGTGAAATTCATATTTCCTTAATGTGAAAAAAAAAAAGGATGAAAAACATATTTCCTTAAATGCATCTGGCTCTGAGAAACAAACTCCGAGAATCAAACTCCATATTCAACAACTGAATTTTCAATTTCATATGGTTTGTTGGTTTCATCTCCTACAGAAATTTTTCTCCTTTTTAATACATACCTTGTACAAGTTGCTAGCTCACACTTCAGCCTATGCTGTAGTATCATTTTTCAGAGTAAACCCATTCAGCTGTGACATCTCATTCCACAATTTATCTATGTAAATGTCTGGTATTGTATAAGAAAAGATGGAATTATCAAAACCACTAGTTTGAATGGCAAAAACTCTTTAGAACACCAGTCTTTTTGTCCAGAAATTATTTGGATTGTCATCTAGACTTGGGTTTGGTCTTCAACAGTTCAGCAAATTGCAGTGTTCATGCATGGTGATCTAGGCTATAAATTGTTCAGTACACAGAACAAATCATCTCTTGACAACACCAAACTCAACAGGTCAGTTACGGTAAGATCTCCTGTGTAAAGTGATTTTTAGGACCTTTTATTTTTGGTGTTTGTTCTGTTCATCTGGAGACATTTCTAAAGACTTATGGAAGAATGGGGTTTTTTTTCCTTTCTGAAAGGAAAGCTCTCAGCCTGGCATGGTATGAAAGTTAGGCAAGCTGAGTGAAATCAAGAAGTTTTGCTATAAGCAAAGAAAGTAGAACGTTAAGTTCCTCTTTATGCATGTCACGTCTGCTTTGAAACTATCTCCAATGCTGACTGCAGCTCAGTATTAGCATGGGCACAGGAAGAGAGATGAGTTAATACTTGCACTGGTTAAATGTCATGCTGTACTAGCTGCATTTTAACAAACAGAACTCATTTTCAGTATGAAATGGGCTGCCTCAGTTCACCTACTTTTCAGACGTGGACAGTAATGCAACATTTGCTGGTGTCTGTCTGCATATATGTTGTGGTTTTTGCTGCCATAATTGATCATAATCAGGAGATTACACTGTAGTGATGTTATTTGATTTCTTACTTGAAATTGCCAGTGAACGTGTATATTGAAGAAGGAGACAGAGTATTGCATGGCAGCTGACTAAACTCAGACACCTCCTTTTTTTGTCCATCTCAAAGACATAAAGAGGAAGAACCCATTCGTCATGAAAACAGGACATGATGCTCCTCAGACTGTGAGCAGACGCACATTCAAGGAGGTTTCTCATTACGGTGAAATATTCTGGAGTAAATTGTAGCTGCACATAATGGAAGAATACAAGTTTTCATCAGGCTCTTATTATACCTGTAATGGCTTTGCCTAGTAAACACTGAATGCAGAAGTATTTTTTCTTGGCATCCAGCATCTGAACATTATGAAGGGGCAAATGACACATCTCTTCACTTGCAACACTGTGGCTTACGAATTTTGAGAGAATATGCACTTCCAAACAAGGAAATTCCATTCACTGTTTCTTTCAAAAGGAAGAGAGAAACTTTGGTGCATGCTTTATATTCCTAATTCATGCCTTGGGATTTCTTAGTTTTTTGGGCTGTCAAAATTGCTGAAAAACTCGGAAGCCAATGACAGAAGTCTCAGATGAAAAAAGGAGCATATGGATGTTAAGCATCATGCAATACGTGGAGAACTGGGCTGGAAGCCAGTCTGGTTGTTCAAGGCAGAATGATAGAGGCCAGTAGAGAAGTAATTCTTAAATCTTGTCTATTTTCCTGGGCTTAGAATTCTACTTTAGTCATTACTCGAGGCATATGGAAACCTGAAATTTCTGGTAAGAGTTCAGAGGCCCATCTGCCCTTTCTGTCAGGATTCTGGCTCAGTGGTGGTGGAACTTTTAGCATACATTCATCTGTAAGGAAATCTGATGCTTACACTTGCCCAGACAGCAGGATCAGTGCTTGCTTCTGACAAAGGTTCACCTTTTCAGTAAAAAAGCCATAGATAGACCAGAGGGTAAATTAGCACCTGGTTGCCTTTACCTGTATCATGAAAATGAACCACTATGCAGCAAAGAACACTGCACTCAAAACCAAAGACAGTCAAGCAGAGAGGTTAATGTGCAAGGGCATCCTGGAGTCATGGTTCTCAGGAGTAAACCTATGCTTTTTAATTATTACTTCCTATAAATTAAAATTATCTTACTACCAGTAAGTACTGGGTGAATAGTAATTAATATTTCCCACCAATGATAAGAAATCCAATAACTTTCTAGCACTTGTGATCTCAGTGACTTTTGCAACAGGACTTCCTGAGCATATACAGTAGCAGAAATCAAAATCATTTGGCTGACCCATCCACAGGTCTACATAGAATCAAAATGCTGAGATAAGATAATTGGCAGCCGCAGCCTTGAGCTGAGACCCTCCTGAATCCTTTCTGGTTTATAAGAATCTCTTTTGGTCTGGTTCTTTGTAGGTATACATTTCTTGGTTTTGCTTTCTAACAATGAGTAAGTGTTCTGCCTTTTCGAGTCTCAGAGAAAGGAGGGGCCAAGCATTTATCAGGGGAAGTAGACATAACCCTCCTGCCTGCAACATGTTTTTCAGAGGGAAATGATGTCGCCTGCAAAAGCAAGGTGTAAATATCTCATTTTCTTCCTTTCTGTCATAATACTCAATGGGAGAAGGTGAAAATGTTGTCTTCTAAATGATTGGTGCCACTTTCTACAGGTGTTTCTTTATTAAGCACAGCAATAGAGAAGTTAACATTTGAAAGTGCCAAAGGAATTCCAGCATGCCGTGGCTTCACTATCTGTCTTTCTGTGTGGAGTAATCTGGCCAGGGATGAGATGTGTGCTAGTGAAGGAACATGTCACATACTGAATGTGGTAGTTCACAGCAAGTAAAGCCAAGGGGAAGTCTTGGAATGTGAGGAGCTAGACTGAGATAATAGCAAAGTCTGCAGGCATGAGTTACACGAGAATGATTATCCCCCTGTCACAGTTTTCCATGATTATACTCCATAGCTACAATGCACGCAAACGTTGTCCTGCTATAGCAACATGACTCATTTGTTCTTTTAAAGACCTTTCTATTACATCAGGGAGACAATTTTTGGAAATCTGATAATTTTCACTGAGTCAGTTAACTGTCTTGTCTTTTCCAAATGTGCCTGGTTATCTTCTGAGTAAGCTTGGAGAATGTGAGGCTGAGTGACTTTGGCCTGTCTGTCCACTGGCAGAAAATAACCAGAATAAATACAGGGTTTGTCTGCCATGCTGGTATTATTGGTGCACGTACTCTCTGAAAAATGGAGCAATTTAGCCAACCAGTAATTTTATTTTTTTTCCAATAGTAAATTGAAGAATGTGCACCAAGGAAGAGAGAACCCATCTTTCTCAGAGGACTTTCCAGGCTGTTTTCACTTGCAAAACTAATTCTTAAATTGGTACCGAATAACTCCATTAACAAAGTCCAAATACTTCTTTGTTTTATACAAACATCATTTCATGAAAAAGCAGGTTTGTATCACAATAAATAAATCATAAGTAGTAAGAGCTAGAGATTTTTAAATGTTGATACGATAAAAATATGAGGTTGTCTACTGACACGTCTGTTTCAAAATTATTTTTGTTATAACTATATGGTCCGAGGTATTTTCACTGAATTCCTGGAAACTTCTTAACTAGAGTTTTTTACCTGAAGTGAAGAAATCAGGATTATATCTACTTCAATGTATGTTTCCGTTTATTGGAAAAGTATATAATAGAAAGCTGTGTCTGTGTGAGTGCGTGTTGATGTGTGTGCCACTTAGAAGAAGAGACAGAATTTCTTGTTAATGAAACATTAAGCCTGTAGTAGTGATTTGACAGAGAACAGAACAGAAAGAAAAGTCCCTCTGGGTAAATTGAAAAAAAAAAAGTCCCACCAGCATACTGTCCAGATGACCTGTGTGTAAATGGACAATGATATACCCTTGTCACTTAAAAATATAAAAACTGGAGCAAAGCAGAGCTAGATTTATTTTTAAAATGCACCTTTTCTTAAAATGGTTGTAAGGAGAACATAGGCATTGATTTTTAAATACTCTTGTGGCCTTGTTGTTTTACTGACTTAACTATTGCACAACAACAACAACAAAAATCCTGTTTACTATAGTCATAGTATGCTCAAGAGGAATACAGGCAGTGTTTGTTTTAATTCTCAATTTCAGGTAAATCTCAGCCTAAATACTTGTGAAAAGGCTTTTGACTGCCTTGAAACTAGCAGCTTACAGTGAGCAAACCAAACAGCAGGGAATTCCCCAGGTTTGGTGCTTTTTAACTTAGAAACGCTGATTGCCTTAGTTTAAATGGCTTAAAAATGTCTCTCCCTTCTCTAGAAAGCCGAGTTGTGCAAGCTGGAAGGCCAGCAGAGCAGTGCTGTCCTTACGGGTAGTCTGATCCACTGCCAGTGCTGTAAACATTCCTGCGACGTGAGTGCGGAGCTACGAAGTAGGAGGTTTGCTCAGCCTCGCAGCAGGCAGAGGCAGCCAAATTAATAAGTTCTCACTTATTATTGCTACTCTTGCAGGATCACCATAACCAGCTCGTAAGAAGTGACATGCCTCAGCTTGCTGGGTTACCCTTAGTTTTACTTTCCTGCTTGCAAAGGCGGCTCTTGCTGCAGCAAACAGGAGCTTTCTGGGCTTTGGATTAATCTTAAAGTGCTCGTAAAATCTGTAAAGAAGTTATTCTTTAGAACTCTTACTCTAGTCTAGCAATCTTTCGTATTTTTAGTAACACAATATATTTATGCAAATTCAGATGAACCAAACACCTGTGAATACTGGAACAGAAATTGCAACTGCACACAGTTATACGATACCTGCCTGGCATTTAACTGCAGGTATGTCAAGATTAAAAATAACGAGAGGTCCTAATTAACACATACACACTGCTTCAACAGCCAGCAGCTTTTGAAACATGAATTCACTGGATCAAGCTCTCTCAGATCTCGTCTTCTTGGTGCTCCAACTCTATATGAAAGACATATATACCATTTGTTTTCTGTATTTATTTACTTTTGTTTAAAAAATGTAATATGTCTACTATCTCCACAGAAGTTTGGAAGCAAATCATCATCTAAGATTCTGCTTTTCCAGGCACTGATCAGTCAATTTTGTCTGGTTTTGGAAATAAATTGGAAGAGCAAAGGAAGAGTTAAATCATCCTGGGTTTTATTCTGAGGAGGGTACCACATGCTTTAATCTGCTGATGCAAGCCAAAAAACAGTGTACAAGTGTACAAGAGGACACAGAACGCATCTGGAAAAAATTAGCATAGGGACTGCAGGTACAAAAATGTCTACGCATGTGTCTGGGGGCTAGTTTTGTATTTCTGTGAAGCAAACTTTATTTTAAAATATTTTTCAGTGAAAAAAGCCCAGTATCTTTAGCATTTGAGGAAATACTTGTTTCCTACATACTTTCTCTTTTTTTTCTAGTCAATGCATCATAAAGTTGTTTTGGAAAATTTTTTAATTTTTTTTTTTTGAAATTGAATATTATTATGGGAACAGTCAGAAAGAAGCAATAATTATATAATGCATTACAAAATAAGGTACTGTTGAAACCAGAAAAGCAGCAAAGCAACCTGGTTGTGGCTTATTCCCTGGGTGAGAAAAACATCTCAGGGTGTGACTGGGAATACGAGGTTTATGCCATGGAAATGTAGTAATCACCACCCATGAATAAGGAGCTGTTGAATAATGGGCAGTGAAGTTTTGGGGTGCAGATGATTAACAGCGAACCTAATGTCATTCTTTGCATCCTCCCCATGACTCTTAGAAGGGCTCTCCATGTTTTTTCCCACCTGGCTATGTATTTGGCTTTAGTCAGGATTAAATCAACTGCATACACAATGATGATGACTAACTTGCTGTGATTATGTGATGAACATTTCTTTGCCTTTAAGAGCAGGACCCAGAACTCTGATCAGATTCCAAGTCACTGTGTTCTTCTTCCTTAAATTCTCACATATACTCATCTACAAATAAAAATTTGTCAAAATAATATGCCGTATGTATTGCAGTGACAAATTCATCCTGAAACGTAGCCTGAAGATAGGGTCAACTGATGATGGACTGCCAAATAAATAGCAATTGTTGTCCATTATAAGTACCCATATAATAAATATTACTGTGTAAAACTGGTGGATAGAGAAAATGAAATAGAGATGGTTGGTATTTTACTTGGTATTTTTAACGCTGAGATGTAAATATACAGTATATCTTATAGGGATGCCAAAGAGCATCATAAGTTAGTTTGTCTCATGCCAGTTGAAAGGTAACAGCAAAATCATGTGAATAATTAGCTATAAAATATGAAGGTTACTAAAATAAAGTTCCTGTCTCTTAAAGAGTCAAAACTGGTGGTGCTTGCAATATAGTGATCAGGAAATGAAAATAATAAACTATTGCAAGAATGGAAAGTAAACCTACTAGGAAAGTGAACTTCACTATTAGAGGCTACTTTTTTAAGTAAGTTTCTGTTGAATAAGGCTGGATTGGCAGCTTGGAATGTGAAGGGATTTTTAACTTAGAAAAAAAAATCATGCACAGAATCACAGAATATCCTGAGTTGGAAGGGACACAAAAGGATCATCGAGTCCAACTCCTGGCCCTGCACAGGACCAGCCCCACGAGTCACATCACGTGCCTGAGAGTATCGTCCAAATGCTCCTTGAGCTCTGTCAGCCTTGGGGCTGTGGCCACTTCCCTGGGCAGCCTGTTCAGTGCCCAACCACCCTCTGGGGAAAGAACCTTTTTCTAATAAACGACCTAAACCTCCCCTGACACAACTTCAGGCCATTCCCTGGGGTCCTGTCACTGCTCACCACAGAGAAGGAATCGGCATCTGCCCCTCACGAGGAAGTTGTAACTGCAGTGAGCTCTCCCCTCAGTCTCCTTTGCTCCAGGCTGCACAGACCAAGTGCCCTCAGCTGCTGCTCACACGGCTTCCCCTCAAGGCCCTTCACCCTGCTCACTTAAACAGTACTTTAGAAATGGCATTATTAGATGAGGAGCCTTGAGCTCTGGAACAGATAAGTACCTTGATTGTTTGATTCTTGGTGTTTGGAAGACTATAGGTTGCCAGGTTTCCCTCTCTTCCACATTAATCTCTCACATCTTGGTCACTTAAGGACCAGATATTACACTGGATGATCCTCTAGCCTAATTCTGGAATTCCTTTAAAATTTCAGATTTTTATATCCTCTTCAGGATTTTGTTTGCATGCCCATGTATATCTGAATCATAGGAATCTTTACTAGTTCATGTTTTGGGTGGGTTATTACTGACATGTAACTTGATTGATCTGCCTTTAGTGGATGCTAATTAAGGGGAAAAAACATTTAAAACACCTGCAGAAGTTGGGATTTTCCCAGTTTGGTGGAATTTCCCATTCTCATCTTAAGATAAAGCTGTTAGAATCTGGTGTAGTAACTATCAGCTGATCTGCGCTCAGATGAAATTTTATTATTAATAGTCGAAAGAGCCGGCCTTAGTTCCTTTCTCTCTTGGCCCATGTGATACGCTTTTTCCATCTCCTTGTGACTCCCTAAGATTAAACTTCCCACTGATTGTATCAGGGCATTCCCCAGCTGATATGGAATGCTGGAACTGGAAAATGTCCAGGATTTCCTCATACTAAGCAGTACAGGAGGAATATTTTTATTGGATTTGCTTTCTAAAGAGCCTGGATACAGTCTAAAAAAAATGTAGCTGAGATATTAAAGTGGCTTTTCTAGTTGAAAGGGTCTCTGCTGCTCTGCCCAGCGGTGCCTCAGTGTGAAATTGGTCTTTCAAGGACAAAATCACAGCAGAAATTTCTAAGCTTAGCTGGAGATGGGTGAGTGCAGGCTGACCAGTTTCAGCCCTTCAACAAGAGGATGTACTTTACTCAAGCAGGGGGAGATAAGAAGTTTGTTGGTAAGAGAGGTTCCAAAGTATGAAAGTGGTGTTCAATTCTTGCTGGTACAGGTTCTTAGAGGATGCAGCCAGTTTGACTGGTATAGATAGTTTTGCTCAAATGTGAGCTTGGAAAATAATCAGGAAATTCCAAGGAAAATGAGGGATTTGGGGGTGTTTTTTATAATCTCTCTCCTTACTTGTCATATACAAATATGCTTATCTCAATAGCTTAAAACTCATCACTCTCCTCCCTGTTGCTTATTTTCTGGCTTCCCCACTGTCACTGTCTTTAACCTGGCAATAGATCTAAGTATCATAAGAAACAATTAGATAAACCACATAAATAAAAAAGAAATAAAATTATAATTATATAGACATGAAGTTTGAAGAGAGCAGTACGACAGTCCCAGAGTCAAACATTTGAAAAATAGGAAATAGCAGAAGCAGGTTTAGCTGCACTTCCATTATTTTAGCTTCTTTATACACCTTTATACATTACAATTCTTCTTTTCAGTGCATTATGATATTTCCTCCTCTCCTCATCCTTCCAAGGACCCCATACATACTTACTGCATGACAGTGCTCACTTAAAAATATCTTTTCAGTGTTTTGTTTGTGCCTCCTTATTCTGTGTTTGGTGTTGAGGGACTGTGTCTGATGGCATGTGTTTTGAGATGACTTTTGTTTTTCTATAGTGACTAAATGCTTCAAACCCAGTAGTTTGTCTTTACAAAGGTCCCTGAGACAGGCAAATTGTATCACATCTAGGAGGTTTGATGAGTAAAAGAAATAATTAGCTTGATTTGAGACACTGTAGTTCTGACAAAACCGAGACATGTAGGTAAGTCTAAGAATATGTAGGAGGAGATTGAACTTCCTGCCTTCCAAGTGTAGCTCTCTCAAACTTCACTTGCAGCTGTGAACCAATGCGATGATCTTTTTCCTGGAGCTGCAGCTGCAGTTCAGGCACCCAGAAGTTAACACGCCAGCTTCACTTTTCTACAAAAATTGAATATTAATTCAAGCAACTTCTCCAGTTTCAGACAGAAACGTGGCAAAGAGAGGAATTCACTTTAGCCTTTAACCTCAAGCCTAACCACATCTTCTTCTCCTGCAGTCCCTTAGTCCAACTGCTATACACCTCCCAGCCTCTATGAGGATTATGGGTGCAACCAACACTAATCACTTTTACTTCAGAATTTTCTTGCCTTCCCAGAGGAACCGTTGCATTAAGACTGATTTATGATTACACACCAATGAATGTTATATTTCCTCATTTTCACAGAATCAGTCATAGAAAGGCTTGAGTTGGAAGGGAACTTAAATATCATCTAATTCTAGTCCCCCAGCCACAGGCAGTGATGCCATTTGCTAGAGCAGATTGCTCAGGGCCCCATCCAACCCGGCCTTGAACACTTCTCTGAACAACCTGTTCCGATGCCTCACCACCTAATGAGTTAAGAACTTGTGCCTAATATCATCTGAATCTCTCCTTTTTTAGTTTAAAACTGTTCCTCCTGGTCCTATCACTATCTGCCCATGTAAAAAGTTGTTCTCCCTACTTTTTATAAACCTCTTTGAAGTACTGGAAGGCTGCTATGAGGTCTCCCTGGAACCTTCTCTTTTCCAGAGGAGTTGCTATCACAGCCTTAGCATTAGTCAAAGTTCTGTTTATCTGTGTTGGGCTGATGCTTGGAACCATCACTAGAGGGAAAATGTGGGAGTGGTAGCTGACAGCAAAGCTGTACTGTAGAGTGACTATATTTCTGGAATGCATTTACTGTACCTCCAGTGGGACATTGTTTCTGGCAGGAGAAAGTGATACGTCTTCAGAGGAATGGTATGAGTGTGGACACGGCTGCGATTTTTATTTATTTCAACACAGAGCTGAGCTTTTTTATTCCTTCTATTCTACACTGCAATTTCCCTTTTGCTTTCTGGCCTGTTTCCTTACTGAATCAACCCAGGTCTGCTTCTCTCCCTGTCAGGTCTTCCAACATGTTTCTTTTTGCAGTCCACTTGCGTATTAGGTCTACACTTGTCCTCGCCTTTACTGTGACAGCTTCTTTATTTCTCTGGAGTCATTGTGGCTACATGGAATTTGGTAGTTTCAAGGATAACTTAACCCTGTGCCTGATCACGCCCTGTGGAAATGGAATATTTGGTAAACGTGGCTGCAAAAAGCCACTGGATGTATAGGAGATGCAGTTACTCTTAGAATTTTAGCAGTGTTCAGAGGATTGGAATATGACATATTTCTGGTGCAATGACCATTCCCATGTAAAACTCTAAAGTCTGTGGGTGTTAGAAGAATTGGGGGGAATAAACCACATCAGAAGTATGGATATTTGAATAAAAAAATAAGGTGCTACTTTTATGCTTTGAAAAGGCCCAACTATTCTGTTTAAAATTTTCCGAATACTAAATTCATGTTACACAGCAGACTCCCAGAAAAATTTTGTTTCCAAATGTGACATACCTTTAAAATAGGATTTTTAAAAATAGATATTGTTTCATGACTTTTATATGTGGAGCAACCAATAGTAGCTACTAAGCCACCAGCAAATAGAACTATGCTTCTAGCTACGAAAGACTGACCTGAACCCAAGCAATAGTCTAAAATTATAGGACTATGTGATTTATTTCCAATCTCTGAGCCTTAAAACTTGTTTATTTAAGGATTTTTTTCTTCACTAGAAGGCACTTTCCTATATATTCAGTCTTCTCTCTCCCAATTGTCTTCCCCTTTCCTTACTACAATAAAATGTTTTTCTTGATCCACAATAATGAAATGAAATTGGGCCCTGCCCAGCATCCTTCAAAAATAGAGATGCAGGAGGATATTTGAGCTATTAGTTAAATCTTGTGTATAAAATTTTCCATTCTCTTTTGGCTATGCTTTGTCATTTTCTTAATGCTTTTTATTGTTCATAAAAACATGGCCTAAAAATAATTCAGAAAAAAAATGAGCTAAATCCTTGAAAGGAAGAAGAAAAAGAAAATATTCTTGCAAGCCTCTAGAACTTACAGGCAGAGGAAATGAGCCAGATTTCAATCTCCTTGGGCAGATTTTGTTTTAAAATGGCTGGCAAAGTTTAAAAAAAAGTCTTGGAACTTCTCCAGATTTCTTAGGATTACTGTGAACAGCCAATGTTTCCTTTGAATTGCCTCAAGTAATTTTGAGGTGGAGCTGTACACCCTCACAACATAAAAAGTCAAATATACAATAGTCCTCATAGTGCTGGTGCTCTTATAACTGCTGCACAGTTATTTGTACCTAAATGTACTCCAGTAGTAAAACTCACTGGGAAGATTTTAGACTCTTTCTCCCCTTGATTTTTCTTTCCTTTCTCTTATTCTCATACATTTCTCCTTTTTATTTTCTCTCCCTGTCTCCCCCAACTCTTTACTTTCACTCTACAACTCATTTTTATTCCTCACATCGAACCATAGATTAGGTTACTGAGTTTCTATGCCGTTACTTGTGAACCATAAGAATATCTCTTCATTGAAAACAACCAACCAACCACTCAAATCCCAACTCTCCATCAAGTAAAGAGCTTTTGAAGGATTTATATTCCCTTCCATCACACTCACAGAGAAGCACATGCCAAATCCATTTTTTTGACCATAAAGGAAAAGTTGTACTTGTCTGGAAGAAAAAAAGTTCAAAATGCAACAACACAACTGACGAGCACACACTTCATGGAGAGCATCTTAGAACGTGTCTTTCCAGGTCTGGTTGCGCAGTAATAAAACCACAAGGAAATTCATAACAAAAAATGTAGTATGAGAAAAGGACAAAGAGGCCCTTTCTAATACTCTCCCTCTTACAATGCCTCTGCAAAGGAAAATTAATGGCTATTTGTAGTCTTTTTTTTTGAGACTAAGAAACTCGGAACTCTTAATCTGTAAATCAGCACTGCAGTTGGAGGTTAATGCAAGTTCATAGGCCTGCTTCTTCTAACCCAAATGGCCTTTGTCAAATGCTCTTGAAGGCAATTTTCTCCCACCAGTGTTGACTCACTTTTCAGTGTGAAAAATTTGTGCTTCAGCCTTCACTATGATAATTATTCAGAGTTTCATGATAAGAACAAGTTTTGAGATTTTAAGTGCGCATTTAGAAACCTTGGATAATTGCACAGTAAGAAACTCTACAAGATTCATTGTATTTTCTTGATTTCTGTAGGTACCAAACCACCTTTGCTACTTTTTCCCGTGTCAAGGAGCTGAGAAGAAAGAAAGAAACAAACTCAAGAACAAAAACCAGTATTTGATGGTCTATATTCATACAAGGTATTGTGGTCACTATATGTTCTTTCCTGGTTAATGCTTGTGGTCCCCCTAATGTCCCGAGGCATCATTTTACAATGCACTACACAGAGACATTGCAGAAGAAGACATTTCCTCATCCACAAAAGGTGTCATACACTATAAGAGGCAAAGCATGACTAAAGCCAGGAGAAAATCAAGAAGTGCTTAAGTCAGTTGTCAGCATGAAAAACATTACAATTCTATGGCTTCATTCAGGACTGAGGTTGCAAATCCTAGATATGACAGTGGAAAAAAATTGAGTATTATCTTAGATAATGCATGTTTGGTGAGGCAGGATTAATATTCTGTGTGAATTCAGGGCTCACATAAACTGCAAAAATTCTAGTGTAAGGCATAGCAGCAAAAATTACTGTGGTCTGGACTTCAGAGGAAAATGTGAGATGACAGCTCAGAGGGAATTGTGATAACAATCTGCAAAAGCTGATGCATATGAATGGCAAAGGAGGAGAGGAATTTACTGTGATGTAAAGGAAGTACTATAAGAATCAATGAGCTGAAAAATTTGGAGGAAGTATTACTATGAGACTGCAAAGTGCTGTAAAGTAGACTGGGCACATGTAAAAGTTATAGGTCAGGAACCAGTCTGAACCTTGGAACTGGATATTCTACTCATATCTGAGCCTTATAGACTTGCTGCCATCACAGTGTTTTTCTGCCAGTAGCCTCAACACCCATGCAGAGCCAATATGTTGCATTTCTGACTCCTTTATTATGAATTATTCCGTGATAGGCCTTGTAAAAAAAGATAAATACCTAATGGGTCACCTGCTTCAAATTGTTTTCAATCTAATTACCTGGAGAAATCTCTGCAATGATAACGAGGCAAAAAAATTTTAAATTAAGGAGCAAAGGAAGAAGGTGGGAAGAGACTTTTATGATCCTGAGGCTTTACTCACCAAAACTCTAAATCGAGTAAATAAATATGAAACAAAATGCATAGGAATATGGTCAGTGGACAGAAAGCCAGCAAAGAGAATATGCAGAGGAAAACAGGGAAGAGTATAGGTACTGAAAAAATTCCATATCACCTCAGAGAGTGGGTGTAGTCAGTGAGAAACCAAATATTTATATACTAACACTGCAGCCTGGTAACACAAGGGAGGAAGTTGAGATGGTAGCGGAAATGAAACTAGACGGCTGAAGATAAGAGGAACATGGGGGAATAAGAATCATGACTGGACTGTTGATGCTGAGAGGTAATGCCATAGACAGAAAACACTGCTTAGCTGTTGCTGCAGTTAGCTGGCAGATGAAGAATAAAATACACTCCGGACATTATTAGATATAAACAAACAAACAAAAAAGGAGTGGTGTGACATAAGCAGAATAGGTTTGAATCAAAGGTAAATCTAATTTAAAACAGTAAAATAAGTTATTGTAGGACAATACTGAAACCCGGGTAGAAGTTTTCAGATTTCTAATGGTGTTAGGAAATGCTTTTGGAAATCACATAAGTGGTAATTTTGCATTTCTTGATAAGAGTTGGAAAATAAATGTTACTTACAATGATGAGCCTTAGAAATTCTGAGATTTGATAGCTAATCTATTTCTTCATGTGTTGTTCCCTGAATTAGAAAGGGGTGATGTTATTTAGCTTGGTTTGAGTTTATAGTGAAATATGCTACAATGATAATACAGAAGAATTGGTCACAGAAAATACTCGGGAGTTGAATTATGCCAATTTGATCTGCTATAAATTAATGGGAAGACAACGAAAAGAAGATCTGTGAATAAGAACTTCAGTTTAGAGAGAGAAAACAAAGTAATTTTCTTGTATAATGGATGAAGATTAATTAGTTGCATTATTTGAGCAGGAAAGCTGAGAATCTTGCATGTACACAGTACTGACACTTGCTCAATTAAAGTGTTGTGGAACTGTCAGGATGTCCTGTCTCATTCAAGGGAAAACTTATTTATGGCACTCTGTCCCTAAATAGATAATAGATGCCTCCAAAGAGATATTACCATAAGTAGAGACTGGGAATGGCTGAAAAGTGGTTTGCTTACCAAAAATACCCCATGTCTTAGACACAAAGTATATGGCTACAGTAACACTCAACAGAAACCCAGCTAAGAAAGACCTTGCTAAGAACATATAAAGTAGATTCCAAGAGATCCTTTGGCCATATAACCTTTATAAGTTTATAAGAAAAAAATGTTCATGCAGTGAGGATGTGATCAGGAGTAAAGCTGTTTCTATGATTCAAACCCTAAATCCGCATCGCCTTCTTTCACAGATTTCCTAGTTAGCTAGCATGCAAAAAATTGTGAGGCCAAGTTCCATCTTTTTATTATACAATGCTCAGGTTAACATTAAAGACACAAATATGGTTTATCAGCACTTACAGAGGGGAAGGAATATATCTCCTTATCTGTAAGTGTATGGTTCAACCTGAAATAGCAGAAAACCTTAACTGCTAGTTTGAAGGACAAGAATACTCAATGGAAGAACAAGGAAGAACTCAAACAGTGATTTTCTAAATGGAAGGTTGTGCCACACAAATCTTTTTCTCTTGAAAATCAGGGAATTATCTGGCAGTGGGGCGAGTCTGATTTACTTGAATTAAATGCGTCATATTCAGAGCCACATTAGAAACTATCCATTGAGAAGGGATTGATTGCAAAATTTAAAGTGGAGAAGAGTCTGATAAAAAAGAAATGAGATAAAGAAGCGTGTTGGGAGTGAAGGGTAGGACAGATGAGGACAAATATAATAATCTATTGTCATCGGGGGTAGAACTGGAACATTATACAGGGAGGCTTGATTGCATTGGGTCCTGGAGTAATAGAAATTATGTAAAATTCAACAGTTCAGTACAGAAAAGCAATTAATGGAGAGACTAAACACAAAACAATAATGAATTAGCATTACCACAGGGCTGGTGGGCAATTAGGGCAACCTAGAAAGTGGAAGAATTTGGGTGAGAGAATGGACAACTACCAGTTGCTGACAAGATATACAACCACGGGAAAAGAAAAATCTTGCAAGGTGTCATGCTGAGCATTTCTAGTAATGGCAGCAGGCTAAGGGCTAGTAGGATGCTTGAGGGAATGGAGACACTCGGAAGAAACATTGCTTAGAAAGGCAGGAGGCAAAGGTGGTATTGCTTTTTGCACGAGTGAGGTTTATCAGTACCAAAAGATGATATCTTAAATCAAGGAAAAGAAGATCAAAGGGATAGATGTGCTTTGTTTGTATGGAATCTGAAAATGACAGCAAGGAGGCTCTAGAGGAGCCCTTCTTTAGAAATAGTCCATAATATTCACAGGACTTTCAAGATAGAGATCAGAATAACATGAAAAGTCACTTATGTGCCCAGGTGACCGTTTGAACAGAGAATTGCTTTGGGTGAACTTGTAAAATCTTTCCAAACTTCTAAAATCTTTTCTACACAGGTAGTCTCTGATTCTTCTTTCCAGTTGCCTTAATCTACAATGCAGGAACGATTTAGCTCTGCCATATAAACACACTTCTCAGTAAACTTTCCCCAAGACTCACCTTTCTGAGCACAACAGTGAACTAATCCTCAAATTTAGTGGGTTAAGTAGCATTTCCAGTAGTAGCCAAGAAGGAAAAAACTCCTCTTTTTCAACCTCTATCAATACTATGGAAAATTCTGCAGGTAAAAACAAACAAACAAACAAGAAAACAACAACAACAAAAAAAACCCAAACCCACAAATCTTTTAATTTTATTTTACTTGGAAAGTAAGATTACAAGGTTAAAGTGGCCTGTGATCATTTTAAATGCTATAAACCACCAAAATACTGGCTCCTCAGAAACTGCTGGCCTGCTATGTCCGAGGAACTGCATAGGACTAAGTCTGAGAAAGGGAATGACATGAAAATGTCACCCTGCTGAGCTTATTTAAATTACAAGCAAAAAATCCTCATCCTCAAATATTAAGTAGGTATTTAACTTTATAGTACTCTACTGTTACTCACCTCCTTCTCCCTCCATTTCCTAGCTGGAAATACTGTTTTACTCCTATGAGATGTCAGTATGTGGCACAAGAAATCATCAAGCAGAAATTGCACAGATGATGAAATGACTGGGTTTTCTACACCAACATAGGAGTTCTGAGTGGTCGAAGTATGTAGAAAGTCTACTCAAACCACTTGCCTCCACAGACCAAACTCCCTATCACCCCTTTCATGTACTTACCTTGCCTCGTGTAGGTATGTACATTATCGCTTGGCGACAGTTTGCCAGTCCGAGTGTCTGAGTTAATGGCTTATCTGGAGTGGATAAGTCTGCCTGGAATTTTGATGTGTAAATAGTGCATACAAAGATGCGTCATATAAAAAACATTAAAATAAGTACACCTTGGTCTAGGAGAGTAACTTGTTAATTGTTGTTCTGCAGTTCACTTAAGGAAAAAACTTGCAGAAGATTCCAGATCGTCAGTGCATTACATTGCCAGAAAGAGGACATGCATTATTAGCCACAATTTAGTTTTGCTGTGGTAGATGCTGAATAGGGGAGAGAATTGTGTGTGACAGAAAATGAGAAAACAGTGAAATTGCACAGTACTATTTAAACCCTTCAATGTAGGAAAATATAATCAAAGGGAAACAGCCTAGGATGGTTGTGAGGAGGCTTGAAATATGCAGGATAGATAAACAAGAGGGAGTACAGAACACTGTACTTGGGCTCAGCTGCTCTGATAGTTAATGAATCATAGCACAGTTTAAATTCAGTGGTGATGTCTTCATCTCAGCATTCAAACTCCAAGCTAGGACAAAAAGCCTTGCTGATACAAAGCATTGTACTTCTGCAGAAGTGGCACTTTTTGATTTCATGAAGGTTATGAATTGCCACAAAACTTGCTTTTTCTCTGTGAAAATGAAACCCTTGAGATTCCTCGGGTTTCAGTGTAATAGATTTTATACAGGAGAAGTAATTAAATTTGTGTATTTGAGAAGAGAGTATCTGTGTCAAAAATTCAATTGTTTTTCATCTATCTACTGAAAATTTTATGAAAAATGCTGGAGACCATTCGCAATATGGGACCATTTTGGAGGTTTTGAGTGATAAATCTAAGCCTTCAACTTTCTGCCCATGGGACACTTTCCCATAGGAAGCATGCATTATATCAACTAAAATGATGTAACTCTTGTCTGGAAGCCATATATCAGGGTCAACTTGTGAACGCTCAGAAGGAACTTTTTTACATGTTGCTTTGCTTTGGAAGATGCAAGTCGTGTGTGAGGGTATTCCTAGGTGACAGGTGGTGATCAAACTAGAGTGGAAGAAATGAGAGTAGCAGTTCGGGCAATGACCAAAAATGAGTGTTTCCATTTCTTTGTCTCTCGTTACCATTCTAGTAAGTGGACTAGGGGTAGTCCATGCAATAATATGATGATGCCATAGAGGTGTGGCAACAATTGAGAAATGGAAAATAAATGCAGATGATCTATCTGATTCTCACAGATTTTTCTAAGTGGAGAAGATTTAATGCAGTAAGAAAACTTTCCAGTCTATTCATTCTGCATTACTCTTCATTAAAAATTTGTTTCTTTTCTGGGAAACCTCCTCAACTCAGTTGCTTTTAGTGCTTGGGCAAGTTGATTTCATTGAGACCAAGCAGTTAGACTATACTGAGTGAGAGGGACCCAAAAATAAATTGAACGTTCTTCTTGTGAAGATATAAGTTCCTACAATTGTAATTTCAGTGGGTTTATATTTATAAGTGCCTAAATTCTTTGCATTAATCTTCATAGCAGTAGGATTTGATCATACTTACAGCTTCTGCATTCAGACGTGGAAATGTTTGTTGGTTTTATTCCAAAAGTGCTTGCTTTACTACTCTGTAGTACAAGTAAAAAGTTGTTTAAAATTTACCTTAGTCGCTCTCTCAGGTTATGGAGAAGAGTTGATAGAATTTTTTATTATATATTTTTGTTAGAATTTGCCCATATCCTTTCTGGCCTATTTACGCCACATGAACCTGTTTCTAAATCCTTTTTTTGGTAGTTGCAGTGATTTTTAATAGAATATTTTTGCATAATATTGAATACCGTTTGGAATACTATTCATTAGAATACAAAGCTATCTGAATTTTGGAGGTTTCCCCACTAGTCTAACAGATGTGGTAAGCAATTCTTGCATGCTAAAAATTCAAAACTAAACCTTAACCCTCTGTTGTTTCCAGGTGGGTTTTTGGACAGAGGAGAAAATTTTTTGGCTTTAATGCAACTGTGGCAAAGACCTTCTGATCTGTTGCCAGAACATTATAATGTGTTCCTCCTCAGGATAATCATCCTTTAGGTTATATAGTTCATATTTTTGCATAAACAATTTGTAGTTGCAGAAATGCACAAACATAGTCGTTAAAATCTGACTAATATCGGGCAATGTAAGTGGGAAGCTTAGACACCTTGTGGTTACAGAAGATAATATAGATTGTACTGCACAAATGAAAATGTGGCATAAAGCTTCATTTTTGATTTGTCAGCTTCTTATTCCCACTTAATCATACCTGATAGAGACAGTAATACCTTTTACTAGTAATTTCTAACTTGGAACTTACTCTGCAGTATTTCTCTATTCCTGAACTAAACAGGAAAATACAGTTTAAAGATTCAGTGTTTTTTAAGTAGCACGTTGGAGATCAGTGATGTGGTCAAGAGGAGTTTTAGCCTAAGTATTATAGTCCCAAACCACTGAAGGTCAAAAACATTTATTACGTTCTTCCTTGGCACAGCACCCAATACAATGAACAGCTCTTTCATGCATTTGTGTAGTGAAAACAAAAAGACTACTGAGAGAATGCTGGAGCATTCTCTATCTTCATTTAGAACATTGTCTGCCATTATTTAAATCTCAGCTGCATCTTTGTACTCCTGCCAGTGCTCCACAGAAAAAGTACTTGCTAGTTCTCAGGATGGGAAAGACTGCAGTGATGTGGTTCTGATGAAGACACGTCTACTGCATTTCTACATGGCAGTCTGGGAGAAAGACATTGCTGCTCTGGCATGCCACTATTGTTCTGCCTGCTGTAAGCATTTCTAAGGTGCTGCTAAGAATTTTATCCAAATAGAAACATGAATTCTAGTGCTGCTTTAGTGTAGAGGCAGGAGAGCAGTAGTAGGAACTATAATCCAAATTTCAGGAATCAGGCGTTGACTTTTCCATCTGTTAGCTCTAAAAAAGCTTAGGTTGCTATGGCATGGCAGTTTCTTCAGAGGAAACCGCATGAGTTTTTTTGCCTCCCTAGCTTGGCTTTTTTTCTTTATAGTGGAAGCAAATGGCCTTTATGTAATTCAACTTCCTTTTGTTTGTATCTTTATGCTCAGCCTTCCAAACCACAGAAATCTTCAGCAGAACAAATGGGAAGGCTAAAAACTGAGAACAATTTGTTCAAGATAAGAGAGCTCTCTGTGAGATCACATTAAACATATATACACAGTGTCAAACGAGCCACTTGAATTATCTCCTCAAATGCATAGCATATTGTTTGACATTTCTTGCAATAATTTTTTGGCAGATTCAACAATGGAAGAGAGTGAATACAAAAAGGGGAAGGAAAGGGAGTGGAACTGATACATAGAAATCAGGCAAAGAGGAACAGTTTTAGTTAAATCATCTCTGTTTCAGTTGAATAGATTAATTGTATGAATGAAGTGGCTTGCTTCAATAGCTGGCAGGAAAAAAAGCTCATCTGCATTACTTTTCCATAAACAGTATTTAGGGACAATTTTCTTGAGAACTTGCTGAAGGCCTGGAAAAATAAAAGCAGTAGAAAATAATTTGAAAATGTTTTTAATCTAGAATATCATCATTTTTTAATGAAATTACAGTATTGATTTTCAAGCTGATTTCTCAATTGCTTTGATTAAATTTCAATACAATCTTTGCTAACCTTTTTTCATTGGCTTTTAGAGTGAAAGAGTCTGCTGTGCCTTCCATGGATATGTACTGAGTTGTATGGGAGAGAGCTGAGGCTATCCAGCTCTTCTTATATTAGCAGCTGGTAATGAGTTTTGACAGTAACAGGAACAGCATAGAAGCATATAGAGCTGCAGTCTGGAGGAATCACTTCAGCAAAAGTTGGGTGCACAAAGGAGAAAATGAACAGACACTTAGGTGCAAAACATGCCTGAAAAAAAATCTGGATATTTGAGAGATCAGAAAAAAGTTAACTGTAAAAAGGGAATCATTAGTACATCGAAAAGTTTCTAGAGGACTCTTTTTTTTCCTTGTTATTTAATATTTTCTTCTTTAATTAGTATTAGAACATAATTAGTATTAGAATATAAAGCCATTTCCAATACAGTTTAAGTAAAATATGGTGCAGTAAAAACATGGTCAGGCAGGTCCACTCTACACAGCAGTCTGGTTCACATGGTTGGCCTGTACCTTACATTTTAGTGCAGCTGCATGTAATATTTTACAACTGTGGGCAGAGAACAGTTTACTAGACAGGAAACTGGATCACACAAAGAGCAAACAGCAATGTGCATTTCCTTTTTTTAAAAATTGATAACTAACTGGAATTGAGATTGTGGTACACACATGGTATAAATTTTGTCTTAGACCATACCCACATCTGAACTATTATTCTTTTTCTGGTTTTTTTGGCTCCTATTTATTTGGTAATAGGATCTTCTAAGTAAAAAATTTACACAGTGATATTTGCATTCTGTTTCTTCCTTCCAAATGTAAATATTTTCATTTTCCCCTATTCTATTTCAACAAGTACATTTTTTCAGACTGATTCAGCTGTTTCATTTTGCTCAAAGTCTTGCTCAATTAAGTATTAGCTTTGCTTCTAATGCCCCATCAGCACTTTGTTAGAAGTGAGTCCATTAATTTCCACAATTAGGGTTGAGCCACAAGATTGTTTTTCCCTGATTGCACCACAGCAACAAGACCAAAATATTGGTAGCTTTTAAACACTGTCTCCTACTAATTGCAGTAGATATTTGATGCACTGTTTGACAGTTCAGGTAGGATTAAACTGACTTTTAGACCACTTAATATTTTCTCCATTAATTGCAACAGAAATGAAAAACTGAAAATGATGAGTGGACTAGGTCAATGAGAGGATATCTCTATCTTAATTACAAAATATGTTATTACTTTCAAAGTCATATTCAGGGGACCTGAGTCATATCCAAGAGCCCTGGAAACTGCTTGGAATCTTCATTTGAAAGTGATTTTGTCTACTAGAAGGCATTGTTAATCTTACATTCACCACCTGCTTTATGTTTTATAATAAGTATAGTAGTGAAATATGACCTAGCTGAGTAAATCAGACACTGAGATGGACATTCTAAATCTCCATTGCAAGGAATCTGTGTCTCTTCATTGCTGCAAAAGTACCAGTTGTTTATTCCAAAACTTGTGCAATAAATATCCGTTGCAATGGAAAAGCCTGGGATTATGCTGAAAAGGAAATAATGGTTAAAGAGGCTGTGTAGATGCTCCAAAATATTTGGTTTTAGGATCCCCCAGCTGGAAAGCAGCTTGGCAGAAAAGGACCTGGGGTTCCTTGTGTTCACCAAATTGAACATGAGACAGTAATGTGCCCTTGTGTCATGGTTTAGGCCCAGCTGGAATCTAAGCACCACACAGCCACTCAACACAACCCCCCTCTGCCCCCTCCACCCCGGTGGAATGGGGAGGAGAATCCAAAGGAAAACTTGTAGGTTGAGATAAGAACAGTTTAATAACTGAAAGCAAAGTAGTAGTAGTAGTAGTACTACTAATAATAATAAAAGGGAAAGGACAAAACCCCAAACAAGTGGTGCACAATGCTATTGCTCACCACCCCCTGACTGATGCCAGACCCTGTTTCTGAACCCAAATTGCACCCCCCACTTCTGTGCAAGTCCCCCAGTTTATATACTGAGTATGAGAGTATCCCTTTGGCCAGTTCAAGCCCCTGTCCTGGCTGTGTTCTCTCCTGGTTTCTTTTCTTTTTTGTACCTCCTCACTGGCAGGGCATGGGACACAAAATAAACAAACAAACAAAAGAAGTCCTTGACTTAGAACAAATGCAATTTAGCAAAACCCAAAACATCAATGTGTTATCAACACTCTTCTCTTTCTGAATCCAGAATACAGCGCTGGAACAGCTATTGAGAAGAGATTGACTCCATCCCAGCTGAAACCAGGACACCTTGCTGCAAAGAAGGTAATGGTGTCTTGGGCTACGTCAGGCAAGGTAATGGCAGCAGGTCAAGGGAGGCAATCCTTCACCTCTGCTCCACACTGCTGAGGCCACAACTGCAGCGCTGGGTTCAGTTCTGGGCTCCTCAGTATGAGAGATATGGACAGACTGGAGAGAGTGCAACAAAAAGACACTAAGATTGTTAAGGGAATGGAGCATCTCTCCTATGAGGAAATATTGAGAGAGCTGGGACTGTTTAGGCCGGGGAAGAGAAGGCTCAGAGGTGATCTTACACTTCTGTTTAAATACCTGAAGGGAGAAGTAACAGAGCCAGGCTCTGTTTGGTGGTGTCCAGTAACAGGACTAGAAGCAATAGGCGCAAACTGATACACAGGAGGTTCCTTCTGAATGTCAGGAAACACTTTTTTACTGTGGGGGTGACCAAACACTGACACAGGTTGCCCAGGAAGGTTGTGAAGGCTCATCATCAGGGATATTTAAAAGCTGTCTAGACATGATGCTGCACAGCTGGCTTTAGATGGTCCTGCTTAGCAGGGACTTTGGAGTGAATACCTCCAGAGGTCCATGCCATGGCTGAGGTTCAACCTCAGCTGTTCTGTGATCCTGTGATTTAGTTTAGAAACTGGTGGGAGTTCTGGAATGACAGTTTAGATTGAAAGAAAAGGCTAGAAAAACTTACCTGTACCTTTACCCAGCCCACTGGTATTACTGCCATGGCCAAGTGTTTCAATAGGCGAGGGCCTGTTGAACCTGGGGCTCAGGTACACTCCTTGTAATAAGGCTCATGGGTGGACCTCTCACAATGCATCTGTATTTGCTTTTCTTGTTTTCTTCTTCAGGTCAAGTGGTCTTCAACAAACTTTTCATTGCTTTTATTTTCCTCTTTATTCGTTCAAGCTGGTTAAATAGAAGCCTCATATGAGTTTATCTCTTCATGTAAACTCTCTGAAAGTAACTAATAATGTTGTTGTGTGGTTATTTTCATCCTGTGTTCCCAGAACCATGGGATTTATATTGTGTTCATAAAGTAAACAGACTGATCTTGTAGTAAGGCTCAGCAATATACAATAATCACCCGGCACTACTTCCACAGCTTTCCTCAACAGGCTCATCTGAAAGACCCATGAAAGCTGGCTTCCTTCCATCCTACTACTGTCTCTGGTAATATAATCAGTGTGAATTTCAGTTGAGTTTGTAATGAGTGTCACACTTGGTGTGTGCATAAAATATGTGTTATTAAAATATTATTAATGGAGGCTGTGACCAAAAATATAAGATTGCATTCATTTTGTATGTAAAGTGAAGAGTCTGTAACTGTATGATAGGCAAAAACTTCTAAATATAGGGCACCAGAAGGTGTTCTGGGAGAAAAAACCAAAATAACAGTCCTTTGTTTTTCACAATTGTTTATGCTTATTTGCTTTTTGTTTTTTACTTAGTGAAGAATGAAAATACCCTGGATTTATTTTGGCATTTACAGTATTTAAGACAATTTCATTTTTAGTCAGTTCTACATTTTCTTTGTAAACATTAGAAGAGCCTGTTTAATTGCTTTTACAAAGTTTTCCTCTTGTCATGTGAAAAGAAAATCAGAGCAGCTCTTGTTAATGGTCTTGGCTTTATGAAAAATTATTCCCTTGTCCCAATATTTAATTTAATGACAATTAAAGCTGAGCACATTTTTTTAAGGTAATGTAATATGTTTTCTCAGGTGAAAAGATATAATTAATGATGGACAGAAAATCAGCATTGATATATCAAGACCAAGAAGCAAGGCATTATGCATTCACTCAAAGCAGGTGATGTGAAAATAGATGAGGCAACATAAATTAATCTGATGAAGAAATCAAGCATGTAAGTAGAGATTATTTTTATCCATATTGTTTTCAATTCCAAATAGATAGCTCCTAATACTCTTTTAGGATCTGCTGTTAGAATGAACTAAAGAAAGCCTTAGATATTATCTCTTGTTTTATTGGTAATATGATCTTTCAAATTACTTCAGTTTACCACACTGAAAGCAAAAATCATGTAATTACTGCAATTGGTTAAACTTGTAACTTTAATAATGTTCTTGGAAAATGGATGCGTCGATATCACACACAAGTATTATTTATACTATACAAGAGTACTAGGCAAACATAATCAAAAAGCAAAAATATGGCCATATAGACTCTGAGAGCTACTTTGAAGTCATACTTCTGCTGCTTCTGCCCTTTTGGGTAACTGCAGTATCTTGTGACTAAAACATCATGACGCTTTGATACTGCAATTCAAGAGCTCAGATGGATGTATCTAGTAAAAGGGAGTTTTTCTGGGTGGCAACCACTTTATTTCTAAGATCAAAAAATGTGTGATGGAATTGGTGCAAACATCAGATTTCCCTGTAAAACCTGTTAATTTTGACTTAAGCAAATTTTTGTGGGCTTGTTTGTTGTTCTTGCTGAAATGTATTTTAGAAAGTTATCAACGGCTTCAGTGGCCAACATACTGGATTTTTTAGTCATTACTGGCTCTTGTTATTTAGAAACATACCAGCTAATTCCAAGGACATTTTACTGTGGAAATACCAAGTTTGTTCCTGAGACTTTTCAAAATAATGGTTCCATTCTTGGTCACTGTAATAATTTAGAGTTTTTCTTAATGTAGGCTGGCAGGAAAAATGTATGAAGACTGACAAATTACCATTTGTATTATTATTTACGTAGATAGCATTGTCTGTGTAAAACACCCTGATCTTCTCTGTCCCTCTACAAATATTTTTCTT
This sequence comes from Grallaria varia, assembly GCA_013396735.1. NCBI lineage: Eukaryota > Metazoa > Chordata > Aves > Passeriformes > Formicariidae > Grallaria > Grallaria varia. The sequence continues at coordinate 746,668 of VWZG01001516.1, forward strand.
TATTACCATGGAGATAACTATGCACAAACCAGCAAAATTCCTGTGAGCACTCCAGTGCATCTTCAAATATTCTCAGCAAATTAGTGCATCTATTTAAGCCCATTTTTGAATTGTACATATCTGTGTAAGTCCAAAACAATGTGACTTAAACATAAAAATTAGTCTGTTGGTCCTGGCAAAGAAGGATATTTTCAGTATTCTGTGTTACCCACTTCCTTGCCCGGCTCTGTTCTCACTGTCATTCCCTTTGGGACTGATTATGTAGGATATCAAGTATCAGCGTCTGAAATTTTTTCTCAAATGCTGTAAAATTATTTGCTACTATGTGCACTTCCTCTCAAACCAATGGGACTACATACATCAGCGTAGAACACAAAATAATGTATTTGCTCCTCCTTAAAAGTGCTGTTTTAAGAGAGAACTGTAAAGGATTTTTGCAACACTGACCTATTATAGTTATTTCTAATTGCAGCAGAATATAAATTCCTTTCTCTGGCCAACATAGTAAGAGAACTGATGAATAAATATTTTAACTACATATCTTCAAATTAGAAAATCTATTTTGGAGGAATTGTTTTGCATTGCACAGATTATTATCTAGTCCTATCCTTTGAAGTAGAAACTACTAAGCTCAACATAAACATTTCTGCACTGATTATCACTGCTTTACTTTCCTGTTTAATATTTTCTTCAATTAAGATCTGAATATTCATAAATGGGAACACAAACGTAAACACATATTCTTTTAAAGATAGAATCAATTCCATTTCTAGCTCAGAATTTCAAAGTTCTTTAAAATACAAAGTCCTAAGCTGAGAGATCCCTGGGAAGGATATAGCCACTTTGCTCAAACAGCTGAGGGAAATAGATAGGGTATGCTCAGGTTTTGTGTTTTAGGCCAGAAGAATTGGGGACATAATAAAAAGAAAGAATACTATAAGCAATTGAAAAGGAAATTCTTTAGTTCTGGTTGTGATGTCATTGGTGGTGGAAAAGCTGCAGTCATTGCTGCTTTGGGAGTATGTGTTTTACAGTCTGCTAAGTGAGAGGGGAAATAATCTCACCACCATTGGTAACTCCCTCTCTGACAATGTATTCTGTTCAAATACAGTACATGTGTATACCCTGAAGTGCAGTGAGAAACTATACTAGAAAAAACATTGGCTTCCTGAAATATTATTTTGAGCATAGTGATAAAGTTGGGATCCAGTCTCATACTATTCCATAATATTTACAAGTGTCATCAGTCTTAAAGATATACTCATGTATATCTTTAAATAAAAGTGAGGGCATGCAAGAACATTCTTTGTTTTAATTTTTAGTTAATCAGGAAGATAAAAGGGCAACAGACTAGGCAGAAAGTTTCTGTGAACTAACATGTTAATTCAGCTTTTTTTTTTTCCCCCCTTTTTTTTTCCTTTCCCCACTCTTTTGGCATGATTCTCCTTAGCCCAATGTGTAACACAGAGTAAAAAGAACTTGAGCTTTTGTTGAAGGAGTGGAAGTACCAGTGAACACTTCTTGTACAAGGTGATATTATGAAAGGTAGCAAAGAGTTGTGTCTTAGAGATTCTTTACCAGGTAAACAATTGTTTTTCTCTTTGGGAATTTCCTTTTTTCTTGAGCAATATTGAACAATATGTACAGTCATCAATAGCTTCTGAACAGCAGTTAGGAATAAATGAAGCTGCCTGGAGTATGAAATAGGCACTTGATGAGCCAGTTTCATGAGCCATTGATGACTGTACAGTGACACAGGAACTTGCCTGCAAGAGGGAATGTGACAGAACATGTCCCTGTATCCAGTACCTGCAACAATGGGCTATCAGTCATTACAGATATCTTAAGGATTAGCACATACTGAAGTTAGGCTGCTTACTGTGTGAAAAGACAAGAGAATATGGGTAACTCACTGTCAAACACATCTTCTATTTAAAATTTTATAGAATTTTTCAAAGAGAACTCTTATGGATTCAATTTTTAACCTAATATCCTGCCAGAGAAAAAACGGTTTAACAACAGTTTTGTAAAATCTAACTAAAGACTGAAAAAACAAGAATCACCTACTTCTTAAATTTAGATAAGAATGTTGAGTGTTTTTTGCAGTGGAAGAGATGAGATAACTCGTAGTGGAGTGGGGATGGGGAACAGGGCCTTTTAGGGACCGTAGAAAGGGGAATTTCAAATACTAAAATAATGACATGTCCGAATTTTCTTCAGTGAGTTGTTAAGAAAAGACACTGCACAAGAATGCAGGTTTTAGACCTTGCACCCCAAGCATATGCTTCTGTTGTAGTTTGCATCCTTACTGTGGCATTATAGATTCTAGTGAGACAGAGACAGGACTTTGAGACATGGGGGCATTCTCCATGCCTCCCATTCTGCTAAACACTCAGTTTCTAACTGTAGAGAAATGCAATCATTTGGTGTTATAAAGGAGAATTCATTTTACTGCATTTTAAGTCACTGGCAGAAAGATTTTATTGTTATAATTACTTGACCCCACTTCTGAGCTATACAAATTGGACCAAGTCCACCTAAGCTTGATCATGTATTTAGAAAGCAAGGGGGTCTATTCTGAACCTTGTGACTCAATGAGTGGGTCTCCCTTACCTTTTTGCATTTTTTGTCTTTGTGTGAATCGTTCTAAATCAATTTTAAAACAATTTTCCTTTGTATGCTTCATCCATGTAGTAAGTAGTAGAATGACCCTTGCCATTAGACTTTGTTAAGTCACATTTTTATAAGTTTATATTGAAACATTTTTTACTTATACCTTTGATGGTGATTTTTTGAGCAGCCCTAACCCACTCTCATGGCAAATTGGCATAGTTGGAAGCATTCTAAATCAGGATTTGCAGCAGATACAGAGAAGTGTTTCCTGGTCTTGGGTTAATACTGGATTCTACTGAAGTCACAGAATCACAGAATATACCGAGTTGGAAGGGCTCCAAAAGGATCATCAAGTCCAACCCTTAGCCCTGCACACGACAATCCCCAAGAGTCACACCATGTGCCTGAGAGCATTGTCCAAACACATTTTGAACTCTGTCAGACTTGATGCTGTGACCACTTCCCTGGGGAGCCTGTTCCAGTGCCAAACGACCCTCTGGGTGAAGTCCTTCAAGAATCCCTTTTTCATGTAATATTGTTATTTTTGGGGTTTTGTAGTTTTGTTCTTTAAACAGGTGATGGGTGATTAGTAAACTTTTTTGGTTTACACACACACACAAACACATATATAGTATTAGAAATATACATACATGTATATATATATATATATACATATGCAAGTGTGTTTGGATGAGTACATGCTACTCTAGAGGTTTTAGCATTCGTTTGCATGTCAAAATGAAAATAGATGCAAAGAAGCCTGGTATCCCAACTGTGTTTTTTCTGAAATATACTTAATGTGATGGGCATTTACCACTAAACCAGAATATATTTCTGCTATAGTTCCTCTCCTTTTGAAAGAAATGTCTCCACAAAAATGAGACACCATTAATATTTCCATAGGAATTCAAACAGCATAGCAACTGTGCAGAAATGCAGAGCAATATTTAAACCAAGCAATCCTTGAATGCCAGTTTGATACTTTGTGTAATCTACTTGCATAGCTTAGGCCCTTATTTCCCTTAAGAGAATGCTGAGAACTTCAAATTTAAAGTAAATTGTAACTAAAAAAACACCCAAATAAACAAAAAGTCATCTCCCCACAGGAAAAAACAAAACAAAGAAACCCCAAAAAAATCCCCCCCAAAAACTAGTGTAACACACTGTTCTGCAGCTTCTCATCTGATGTGCAATTTATTTACTGTAAGTGAGAGCATTCATTGCCAAATACCTGGCACGGTTATTTACAACTTTCCATCACTCTTCATGTAGGCACATGCAGTGGAAAGAAATGACTGGACTAAGGTGGAAGTTGAGTAAAAAAGTGTTTGTTCCTTTGGAAACAGGAGTTTATTTATAAACCCCACAGATGGCTTCTGATTCCATTTCAAAAACTTTTGAAAAGAATTAAACAAATGTCTTTGATGTTGAATTAAAAAATAAAGTCAATAAGAGAATTTTTGTTTTGTGTGAGTAAGAGGTGGTCGCATGCAAATGATTTCTGATTGAGACAGCGTGATCTTCATTGCTGGGTGGAAATGAGTTCTCTGTCTGTATCATGGCTGGTGTCTCCTTTCTAGAGGTTGTATCTGACTTGAGATTTTATGTCATGCAGGAGGTTTCTGAATTCTCTCCAGACTCACCTTTTCTCTGCTTTGCACATCCTCTCTCATTTGCACCTCCTTCTACCTCACAGCAACTGTCAGACATGCAAGTTTTTGTGTGTCTTTGATGTAACAGAGAAAGCAAGCTGAGATTCTTGAGACTTTGGAACTTCCTTTCACCTTTAAAATCTGTTGAGCTTTAGGGTATAAATAGGGAGAAGAGTCAACATAGTATTTTGGCTAGTGAAGCATATTGGTTTACTGAACACTGCATTTGTAAGTGTTCAGCCTTAGAGATAGGTTTCGATTCCTAACCAAAGCTAAACTTTATAACTGAAATGGGGAAATCAAGCTCCTTGATTTTAATACTTTAGGCATGGAAAAGATCAAATTTCTAAATCTTTGATTTGTATCTTATTCTCCTTTTATTGTACTGTTAAGTTTGAGGTCATTCAGAGGTACATTTGAGTGCCATTTTGATTGGTTGTAAATTATCTGAAGACAGGCTGACCATTTGAATTCAGACTGCTTTCCACACAAACTTGATGACTGGCTGACAAACAGATCTCAAAATACTGAAAGGGTTCAAACTGTCAAATATGGTGTTTGTCTTGGGAAAAAAAGGTATTTTTACTCTGATACGGAAAAGGAATTTCTCCTCAAATCAAGAGATTACTTTTCTACCTCTAAGAGAACAACTCCATCTTGAAGTTTTTATAAGTCAGGACACCAAAACTGAGCAAAATTAGGATCAAAGTCTGGCTCCTTCTGGGACTATTTAGAAATAGGGAAGACACGGCTGGGACCAGAAAATCTGTTGAATTTAGATCTCTGCCTATGGGAAAGAATGGCTGAGGCCAGTGTTGCTGTGTCACCCTGTGGTCTGTCTCAACTCAGTACTGCCCCAGAAAGCAAAAGGAGCCACAATCATGTGGTCTTCTCCCATAACTCCCCCTTTTTCCCCAGTGTTCTCTAATTCATCTTGTGGCTCTCAAATTTATAAAGATACTTCAGTGTTGCACTGCTGAAACCATGCACATGAATGGACATTGTAAAGAGTCATATGAAGGAAATCACAAGTACATTTTGCTCCACATCTCTGTCTCTGTAGACTTGATATTTTCAGTGACTAAGAACATATCTCCTGACAGAGAGATATACTCTTTCCTTACTCTACTACCATATTTATGGATGAGGAAGAGATCACTATATATTTCATGTTTCTGAGCTGCAGCTCAGAAATGATTCACTGACCACGTTATAATAATGCTAATGAGAAAAGAGTGTGTTCAGCCTAGTCCTTCTCCCCTTGTTTCAACCCTGTGTCCCTCTTATCTATAATTTCTTTCCCTCTGTACCACTCCACTCATAACAATTTCTGAAACAAGTCAGAGCTGAACAGTTATTATTTCCAATATTTCTTTAGCACTGCCTACCATTCTAAAACACAAATATTGTTTTCCAAGTAGTAGCTTTGTGTGGAAGCACAGTGTAATAGCACAGCAATGACAGTGTACTTGACCTAGAAGGTCACTATATGTCTCTTTAAGAGAGAGGCTTTTTAGTGTAGATGTGTTTCTTTACAATGCCTGTGTCCTGAATTCTCAGTTTAGTCATGCATAAAGCCGTGTTTTCTCTCATGTTAAAAGCAATTACTGAATCTGTGAGGAAGTAGAAACTATTCCACAACCTTGATCCTGTGAGGCTCTAATTGCATTGCACAGCCCAGAACATAGAACTGAGTGGAGGAAAGTGTAAGTTGGTGTTTCTTTTGGAGCAAAAAAAGTAAGAGACTATTATGAATGTATGTCATAAAGTCCTCATTTTTCACCCAGTAATTGGTTACCTGCTGATACTATCTCATCCACCAGGGATGTTAAAATGGATTCTTGAGAAATGTAAAACGCAGGACGTCTGTAAGATGGTTAATAAAATTACTAGAGAGGAGATAGGTTAAAATACAAAATGGTTCTTTCCCATGAAGTAATTAGTCTGTGTTCCAAGAAACAGAGAAAGCTACTAGCTAAGTTTCAGACTGAAAGCTGTGTGACTGAAAGCACACCTCATCGGCAGTAAAGTCTCCGAGGAGTGGCAAATCCCACCATGATGTCATTAATTCCTAGTAATGGTTTCACTGTCTGATGTTTCAAGTATAGCACTTAAGATGTGGGATCCTTAAGATCCTCTTAAGTGAATAGCAGACTCATAGTTAAAAGGTCCACTCATCTCATTCATCACTCAGCAAGGATGAGCATGTTCTCAAAAGCTATTCCACTATGTAGCTGGACTCATAGTGGGACCCTCCTAATGTTCAAAGTTATTATTTTCCTGTCTGAATTTTACCACTTACTCCAGTTGAGCCTCAGGAGGAATTTTCCAAATCTTGCTTGGCCAGACTTCCTGCTTGGCAAAGAATTTATTTGGCAAGGCAAAAATCTGTTGCTGAATGGGCTTTAGAATCTGCTGGCTTTAGACTTTAAAACTGTTGCCTATTTAGGCTTCAGCCTAATTCCATATCACCAGAATGTGAAATCTTGGAGAGCCTTCCAAAAGGTAAAAAAAAGGCAGGGCAGTGGGGAAAGCGCAGACAGCTCCTTTAACGTGCTTGTTCTTACCTGACAGGCCACAAACAGTCTTACAGGTGATTTATGACTAAATCCTGCAGTGTGCTGTGTTGAATAATTAAGTTCACCTCAAGGGTCTGGGGACACAACTTCAGTGTACAGTAGAAGAGGGTGAAGAGATGTACCCAGATGGTACTTGCACATAATTACAAGCTGTGTAAAGACATGGGTTCCTTAAAGCCATAGATCACTACCAGAATGTGGCTGGCCCTAGCTAGTTAGGTTTATCTGCAAGGCTAATTAGCTCATATGCAATGCCAAACAACTGAGGCTCCAATGTTTTCAGCTCTGAAGCAGGCTGGAGCTGTCTTTGCTATGCAGATGTGCAAATACATGCTAAACTGCCTCCCCTCTGAAGAAAGTAGAACCTCGATGCACCCACACGAGTGTCAAACAAAGCCATCAGCCATAGGCTCAATTTCTCTCTCTGGCCTAGTATCTCCCTAGCTAAGTAAAATGGAGCAACTTCGCTGTGAATGCTTGAGAGACACTAAGGGGACCAAATGTCCACCAGCAGCTGTGGTTAAAATGCTTAGAGCAGATAAAGGACTTAAATGTGTGTCTTCCATATCCCAGGCAAAACCCCTAATACTCTGGTCTCACTCATGGATGTGTTTAGTTTTATAGTCTTGGTTGCTTTCTATTTCAGATAATCACAATGCGAATAATTAACACTGTATTTGCAGTTAGAGAAAAGTTATATTTTTATTCTCTGAAATTCTCACATTTAATAATATTGTGCAAAGGATTTGCTCTGCCCTGTACATAACATTCATATTCTGGAAGGAAATAAGTAATCTTTCAAGAGATGCAGTCTGAACCTCCTCAGGGATTTGGTAAGGGTTTCTGCTGCATGTGACTAGCAGTGTATGATGTATTTTTACCTTTTTATTTCTCAGATTTCTATGAGTGCTTCAGTTAGTTCTCTAAAGCTAGAAAAAGTGCAAAGTATTCTGGAATTGTTAAGTTCAGCAAAGACTAGGCTATGTGAACTGAGTTTCAGATATCTGTCTGTACAGTAAGGTGTGATTAAGAAGAGAGGAAAAACTAGCTAGACTAGGACAGAATAGCTGAATTTGAATACAGGAGGGAGAAGTTAAAAAGGAATCCTTAAATAGTTGAGATAAGCTTCAGTATCCTGATATCTGCATTTGAACTAGACTCTTGAGCATTCATAGCTTGTCTATCTCACATCTATGCCCCTTGAGATATGCTTTGTATAATTCATCACTTAGGGAGTAATACATTTGTAAGAGTTGACGCTGATGTAGATCTATTCTTCCTGTGCTAGCTAATACCAAACAGTGACTCTCCTCCTGTACAGGGGAAAGAATCTTTGCCGGAGTGTGCTCAACACATTCCATTTTGTCTCAAGACTCTCAAAAAGCTGTTCACTGTTGGACTCTTTTTGTGATACTGGCTAGCAGTGTCTGCTTGCCATATAGTGGTGCACAGAGTTTATTATAGTTCCAGATCTATCAGACTAACAGAACAGTTTTTTATTCCTTCTGTTATCTCTGCCTCTCCTACAAATCCCCCTAGGGAAAATTTTCATCAAATTCTTGAAAGAGTTATGGAAGGGTTGGTTATGAAAAACAAACGAAGAGGAGTATGAATCTCAGCTAAATCTTCATGTGTATAAACTTCTTTATCTTAATGTATCTTACCAAAGATAGGAAGAGGGACTTTTTACTGATGAGACTTCAGATACAATGGACAGCAGATAAATTACAAGGTCTCTTGCTAATTCTCATATCCATTTTTATACCACTGAATTTGGTCTCATATCATATCTTTGAAATCTCAGATGACTCAGACACAGATAATTTCTTGTAAATTCAGTGCAAGTTGACTGAAACTTTAACATCTGAAGGAGTCTTAATTGCTTTCCAGATCTGACTTGTTCAAAAAGCTGTTCAGACTTGACTTGCTTAATACTTCCAACACTTCAGTAAAATATTTAGACAATATAAATAAATAGTGTTTTAAAGGTGAACAAATAACTCATAATACTTTCTTTATTGCCAGTTGTACATTTCTGCAAATGAAACATTTGTGAACACATTGCAAATATCTTAGACATGCATTATTTTGAAGAATCTGATGAATTCCAGAACAAATTTATCAAGGAATCACAAATTACTAAAACAGTAGTATTCAGGAACCAGAAGATGATACGGGGTTGGTTAACAATGATGATCATGTGTTACTGTGTAATTTGACGATTATTGTATTTATATAAATCACCAGCATAGTGCAAATGTTGTAATTTGGAATTACATAAAACATTGAATTTCCTTTTTTTTTTTTNGGCTAATATCTCATCTTTCGCTGGTAGATCCTGTCAAACATCCCTCAAAAGGCAATCCAAAAGGACTGCAACTGAATGCAAGCACATTTTCAAAATCATATTCAAGGTCATAATTTCCCTTAAATTTGGGTAGTTATTGTCATTCAATGTTACTAAAACAAAGGCAAAGCAAATAAACCAAAGTGATATCAGGTTTTGACCAGTAATAGAGATACATTCTCAAATACAGCTGTATTGTTCTAAGTATGAATTCCTTTCTAACAGAAGAAACTTCATTCATAACTGAACTCTCACCAACTATGTAAGAATATCCCCAATGAATGTTTATTTTCAATTTCTAAAAAGCTGTTACTTAAGCCAAGCTGTTAAGCGGGCAGTGGATGCACAGTCTAGTGTGACAATTCCCAGTTCAAAGAAAAACTCACTGTATTGTAACAGCATTCAGCTCCTTCCTCATCTATTTCTACAGCAGGAATTCATGCACTTGGAAATGTACAAAACCAGAGTTTCTGTCTCACTAACTCTATGAAATCTGTTTTCTGTGCCTCTATCCCAGCCTCACACTAAACTCCTGCCTGTAGTCACCCAGAATTACTTTCTTTTGCTTGTTTACACTGTAGATAAGACAATTTCCCTCAGAAGTCATAAGTTTTTTTAACCTGACAATACATTATGTAGAGCTCAGACATTATGATCCAAAGGGAAAACAGGGCGGGGGGCAAGATTTTCCTGCCTGATGCATTCTCCACCCGTGGAGGGGCACATCATGCCATTTGGAATTGAGACACCTCCTCAGGTTCCATGTTTTCCAGTGTAGCTCAGGGAGACAGCAGTACTGGCTTTGTGTGGGTATGCTGAGGAGAAAAGGATCAAACCTTAGGAAATAAACTGCTGTGGTTGCACCAGGAGGAGCCACGTTCATTGATTCCTGGCTATGTTTAACCTTCATATCTAAGGGGAAAAAAATTGGGGCAGCGGGGCGTTAGTAGAAATATTCGTTGTTGCTGATGTCTGCACAGCCAAGGCAAAAGGACTGCTCATTTGAGGAAGAAGATGCTATTGCTGTAGCAATGCATTCCCTAAAACCACGTAAGGGGGGCAGACAGCTTTGTTTCTATCTTACCCAGAGAGTTTAGCAGTTCAAAACCTAGCAATGCCTGCCAGCCTCATCACCCTGTTCATCGTATGATGTGCACACACCTCCACCTTCCCTCCTAGAGTGACACTGGAAACAGCTGGAATCTTTGCTTCTGAAAACAAACATGCCTATTATGGTCTAAAATTAGGACTTTTTTCCTTCCACCTCTGACAGGGGTCATAAAACTAACAGAGAGCCTACTGAAATCCAGTAAGTTTCTGTTTATATACAGACCAGGTCCAGTTTTAGTGTCCTTTGCAGCTGAAAAAGATAGGCTTAATTATTCATTCCCGCACTGCTATGTTTAAGACCCAATCTAAATGTGTCTATGTTAAATGTGGCTATGGCACGACCAGCACAAACAGATCGGATGTGAACAGAAATTGTTCCAACTAAAATTTGGGGTTTACTTTCCTTGGACAGGAAAGTATTTCATCCGTGCCTATATATCTGATCCAGTCCCTCCGTCCTCTCATATTATATATATATATACAGGGGAAGCACATAACGCAGTAGGAAAAGTTATCATAATATAGACACAGGGACTGAACCAAACACTGTTCACACGTGGCTTTATTCAAAATTCCTCAAAATCAATAGAAAACCTCCCTTTGAACAGCTCTGGCAGGTTCATATCAGGCAGAAGAGCCCCTAAGTATTTATCTGTAGGTTACAGTTAAGAGTTTGGTTATGCCAATATGAAGTGTTATCTGATTTGTGTGAATGTTTGAATTTTGTAAAGCTTACTTGGTTTTCTGGGGCTTTAAATATTTTATTTAATAATTCCAATATGCTGCATAGGTGGGAGAATGGGTGAAAAAGGAGCTAAGAAAAAGGAGAAATGAGGGGAGATGAGAGAGAGAAGTCAAAGAAGAAGTCAAGAAACAAAATCAAAAGGAAGAAAATGGAGAGACAGTGGGAAGGATAGTGGGGGAGGAGAGAAAGAGTATATCCTGGAGATGGCTTAGGATAAGCTTGATTTACCTATTGTGTAACTGCAAACGGAAGAAATGAAAGTGGGAATAGAGAATGCTTAGCACAAAGATGGTGGCTCATGGTCGATAGATTGGTTCCAGGGTCTTCTTGCATGGTGTGTGCGGGGAAGGCCTACCAGGAGGAAGGAGGGGTAGAGACAGACAGAAACCACCCATAGGGAACATGTGTCTTCTCTTCTCCCCTCAGTTTCCCCCGTACTGCCCCCACCCCCAGCCCTCTACACAGCTGCTTGTGACTCAAATGTCACTGCTGCTTTCTGTGTGTCTCTGCTGCACGCCCGGACAGCTGGTGGCAGCTGCTGTGTGCAGGTTTGCTGCTCCATCCCCAACAAGAACGTGGTAGCTCACTGGGTATAGCGGTGTTAGGGTTGCTGGGGGGACTGCTGCTGTGATTTCCTGCCCCTGCGCTGCGGGGAGATGTGGGTCAGCCAGGGAATACGTGCGCTGGGGTGGTGCTAGGAAGAAGAAAGCACGGTCTGCCACAGGAGAACCCTTGCTGCAAAGGGTTTCTTAGGGCCTCCTTGAGCGATTCCTGCTGTTAAGGTTTTTGCCAGTGTGGGATTAGTGAGTTGTTTAGGGATCTGGGGCAAACCAGTAAAACAGGCTGATGAATCCACACGGTAGGTGCCAATCTGGGTTGCTGCCTTTTTCAGAAGTAAACAACTAGGAACCATTGTTCATCTTCCTAGCTCTCTGCAGGACACAAGCTGTAAATTACATCTAGGAACAAAAGGTTGATGGGAGTAGAACCGGGCGCTCAACTTCCCAAGGGAGTGCTTTGCCCTCCAGCCAAAAGAGCAGCTTTTCTTGCTTAAACCAGCACAGGCTCCTCTTATGCCTTCCCATCCACTCTCAGAGCCCAGGAAAAGAGCGCACTACAAAATTTGCCACACTGAAGCATTTACAACCACTTCCATTACAAAACCTGTTTTCAGGATTGATAATGAAAATTAAATCTAGTCTGAAATTGAATCCAGTCTGAAATACAGGAAACTAGATTGCAGTCTAGAGACAAGGAGGAAATCTTATTAGAAATAGCTTATTTTATTGATATTACAGATAAGGGGGCTAAAATCCTCCCTGCTCATCCAAATATGATTTTCAGCCAGTCTCAGAGATCACCTGTACTCTATGCAAAATATACATGGCCATGACCAGAATTACCCAATGAGATTTGTACTTTTTGTATTCACCAAGACTATGTTCTTCAACTCCCCATAACAAGCTTGAAATAGTTACTAAAATATGTTCAGAAAATTGATTTTTAATTAAAAAAAAAAGTAATTCTGCTAGTAATAGGAAAAATATTTCAAATTAGAATCTTCCTTTTTTATAAATTTCTGGTTTTCATAAGAGAAATTGCAGCTATTTTTGCAGGAGCAGAATTCCATTCTATCCTCCTTTCAATTGTTTCCATTTGATAATGAAATCAGTTTCTCTTGGTACCTTTTTTTTCCATCATAAGTACAGGTTTATTCAGATACATTCATTTTCTTGTCTGTCCACATAATAAAAATCAAATATACATTATAGGGAGAGGCTGCCCCACTGAGTTCAGTGGAATTTTGGTCTTTAAATTCAGCTAGGCCAGAATTTCAGCCTCTATGAGAATTCTCAAAAAAACATCTTTTTATATCACTGTAAGTCAAGCATATTCCTTTTCTAGGGCACCAACACATGTACTCCCTAACAGGATTTTTATCAAAATTAATTAGTGCTGGCTACAGTTCACGTATGTGATAAAATCACAAATGAGTGATTTTGGTGTTCCTGTACTATATTGTGCCATCATAGGTTCAGTATTCACTGTGTCAAAGGTGTCATGGGAAACCACTTTTTAAAATGCTGGGGGTTTATCCTTTTTAGTTTTATGCTTCATTCTCTTTTGAAAACTTAATTCATTTAGTACCATTAATTATTTTACAAATTTTTAGTGCCTGTAATTTAACAGCTGGTTGCAAAGGGAGTAAGCAAATTCGTAAAGCTCAAATAAACTAAAGTTTAGCAAAAACTAAACTGATAGTCTCATGTAAAATGATGCACTGCTGCATCTCTTCAGCTGCAAATTTGCTTCAGGATTTTTCTGTCCCAAACTAAAGGAAAAGTTATGCATTTCTCACAAAGAAATCCCCTAAACCAAACCAAACCAAGCCATCCATCCAAACCATCAAAAACCCCAAAACCACTTTTTCCAGAGTGGTACATGTACTTTGACTAAATTTTCTGGGTAGCATTAGGCCCTGCAGCCAGACTAAATCTGGTCTACTGTCTACCTCCTACCAACGTATGTTGAATATTTTTGGGTAGGAAAGAAGGAAATATTTTTGTGTCACTTTTTTGTCGGAATGCAAATGTGTGTCTTAGGCTGATATGCAAGCAGGCAAATGGAATGTGAAATGGAAAAACTTACATGTTGTATAGATACAGTTTGTTAACTATTTTTGTGATTTATCACAAGAAATTATGTACCATGATCAATTATTTTCTTCTATACTTCTGTCTTATCTTTTTGCATTGAGTACTAAGCTCCTTCATGCACCTGGTCTAAATTTGTCTAATCTTAGCCCAGTTTTATCAGGCAACAAAAAACCCAGAATTTTTCCAAAATGGAATACTACCCACCCCCACCAAACACATGCAGAAGTACTGAAAATTCTAAGATGAATAACACATAATATTTTGTATATAGAAAACACCTTATTCATCATCAGATGTCAGAAGGGCTAGAATTAGAAATGTCAGACCATGAAGAGATCAGGAATTTCCACTCCTTGTAAAGTAAGACTTTACCTCTGTAACACTTGCCCACATCTCTGAAATGGATGGTATTCTCCCTTTACCTGTGCCAAAGAAAGCTTATTTTCATTTTTTTTTTTAAATTCTATGTAATTATGAATACAGGGTATTAACAGAGAGGTAATTCATGTTCATAAAAAATAAGATTCAAAATTAACTAAATTTTAATTAAATATTCAATTCTCTTGTTTCATTCACAGATATGAATTTATAATGTAATTTAGCAATTGAAGAAAAATAAATGCTTAGTAAATTTAAAACTGTCATTGACTGTGCACCAGTATTTGAAATCCCACTGAACTTCATTCATGTATTTTGATGCCAAAACATTTATAGATATTAATGTACAGAAATATTTCTCTTTTCATTAATATAGACAATAATGTGTATAGGAGATTGCTTTTTGTTTGCTTTTGAAGCTATTTCTTTCAAAAGAAAAATCAGTATATTAATTAAAGAAAATTGAGTTTATCTGTAATTTCAGAGTTGCTAGCTTCTTAATAAACAGATCCCCTGTGTTTTAAGGAAAGATTTTTCACTTTAACTCGGTCCCATCAGATATTCTAGACCTGTAGGAAAAGCCTGTTGGAACCTGTTGCTCAAAATTTGGCTGGTTGAGGAAAGGGTAACCAGCCATCTCTAAGTCAAAAGTCAAAGAAAAGGCAAAGTCCTGAAAACCCCTTTGTGTAAACTTCTTGTGCCTGTGGCTTGAAAGACCTATCTGTATTTTTCCATTGTTTGTGTTCACGGAGATTAAAAATTAATGAGAAAATTCCTTCAAGTGGGAAGATCGACAAAATGGTAATCTGATACAGGAGTATTCATTCCAAATTGGGCAAGTAAAACTGAAATCAGGGCATTGCTGGCTGTCAGCCATTGCCACACGTTGCTCGTTGGTGGTGAGCTGTAGTGGCTTTGGTGATCCCTGACAAACCCCTCATGCCATGGCACACAAACCACTGTCACAGCTCTGCAGAGAGGCCAGTGCACCACAGGAGATTGTCAAGGTGCCCCTTTGCATATCTGCAGAGGTTTTCACCAGGGACTTCATTTGGCACCTAAAGTCACACAAAACCGCACACTGCAATGAATGTATGTCCCTCGGGAACTGAGATCTTGTCTGAACATCAAAGATGTCATACCTTTTCATCCCATTTCTCTGCCTTGTGAATTGGGAATATGAGGAATAATTTCTCCCATGCCTCATACCATCAGTACAATAAAATATTAACCTTAATCCTCGGCATCACAGGTGGCACTGGCATTATTTGCCAGTCTTGTTGGAGCAGCCCGGGCAGAGAAGCCAAGGGTAGAATGAGCTGTGGGAGACTGAACCGCCTCAACTTACCTTCTGCATGAGGTTATTCTCCAGCACTGATCAAAAACATTGCAGAAAGCTTCACTGCAGAGCAGGCATTTTACTTGCCCTAAACTGAACTTCAAAAAAAGAGAAAATGGTGAGGTGGAACTAAATAAGTAAAATGCTTTGGGGCAACATCTAGGCTGTTACAGATGCTTTGCTGGAGATCAGAATCTCTAGTGCTTTTTTTTTTTGCAATAATGAGATTTTAAAATGAAGGAGGGAAAGCTTATAACAAACAGTGCATTTCTGAGCTAACTCGGGAGAGATTACACAGTTTTTCCTGCAAGCACAATAAGTATAATTTTTGACTGTACTTGTGTAAGAAGAGGTTTAGTGCCTCTTTAAAAGTCAAGTGTGGCTGCTTAGTCAGTACTAGTTCCCCTCCCACCAGCCCCCCCTTCTCCTACTGCTGGGGAACTTTTGTTGCAATATGGGTGTGACTTTTGATGGAGCTCCCCCTCCCAGTTATGTCATTACTGGATTCCTTTGAATCAGAATAAAAAGTGCAGCAGACTTCAGACTCATTGACTGCAGGCTTAACAAGCGTCGGGACCGGGGCTTTTTTTCTTCCTGCAACTTGCAAGGATCTTTGGATTTTGCAAAACAGTTCCAAGAAAACAATGGCCAACTTTTCCTTATGGACAACTTTTGGATTATGTTTGCTGAAGCTTTGTCTAACAGAAACACGTAAGTTTTTTTTTTATGAATGAAAACACGATTGTTAAGTTTTTGCTTCAGGCAGCAAGTGCTCTTCTGCTAGATAGCTAACTGCTTTCTTGCATCTGTATCGTTTTATTATTTTTAAGTGTTATCAGAGATGCTTTAGAACTGTAGTCTCGGTTATGCTCGTCTGTACAATCACAGAAAGTTGTGTATTGCTTGTAAAGGGCAATTCCAGATCTATAAAAAGTAAACTGTAGATCATTAAAGTGAAGTTTAAACTAAGAACAGAACTACATTACGGAATTTAGAATGGCTCTGGTAAAGCTCCTTTTGACAATGTGACTGCTGTTGCACACTCAGTTTGCTCTCCCAGCTACATTTCAGCCTGCAGAGGCAAGGCGGGGGGTGGGATGGGGGTGACCCCCCCACTTCCCCAGCGTACAACAACTGCCTTCTTGAGTTCACATGAGCTGAACCAGCAGCTAATACAAGCTGCACTGGGACACAGCTGAACAGAGGCAAAACTGCAGTGATCTGTGACTGGATGTGGCGAGTTTTTATGCCAAACGTGCTTGTTTCTGACTCTCTAAGGTTGCTTTAGAGCTGACTGATGAGATTTTGGAACAACGGGGGTTAGAAGTGGCCACAAAATTCAGTTGTTTAACCTACTTGGTGACATGCTTCAAATATTTGTATTTAAAAATTACAGAAAAAAGTAAAATGTCTATTTCCAAAAGGACAAAAAGCTTTTGAAATTTCACATGGTGCAAGCTCAACCATGTTTTAGGGCAATGACCATACTCCTAACAGACTCTCACTGTGACTGCAACTGCCTCAAGGCATTTTGTGGTTAGGGATAACAATTGCACTTCTACATTATTTTTCTTCTCATCAGTTCCGGGAGTCTAAAAGATACATTTTTCATGGCCATTGTCACCCAAGGGCTGTGAGTATGTATGGTAAATATATAGCTAATTTGTTTGAACAGCAGTGGATACTTCTATAATGGTTGCAGCACTGCGTGGCTGTGAATGGGTGTGTCAGTGGGAACAAGTTCCCAGCACATCCGTGGTAGCTGCAGCACCCTCATTGCTTTTCTATCTAAAATTGTGTATCCATTGTACCAAAATGGATCAGATATACAGACAAAGCGTTAAAAGAAAGGAGAGGGCTACTGTAGATAAATAAAGTAGGTCAGATATGTATTTAAAACCTTGGCTTGGCCCAAGTCTGTGCACTACATAAGCATTATAATTATTTGTTTACCAACTGCCCAACAGATTTTTATTTTATGAACTCTCTGGAGTGTCCTAATGAACCAGGGTCTGCCCTGACTCTGGGAGTAATGGACATTTACAGTGAGACATAACAGAAAGCCCCATAATCTAGTCTTCAACATAGTTACAAAAAGTATGTCAAACTTCACATATATGCCCCACAGGGAAGTTTCTTTAATGGCTCAGTGAGATATTAGACTGTAGCTACAATACATTTTAGTTGGTATGAGCTACATTCCAGCATGACTTTGTAGTCAAAACAGCAGTTGATGGTGGTGTTTTCTTTTTTAAACCAGTGATTTTACTATGTATCACAGACTAATGGTCATTGCTGTTGGGAAACTCTTGAACTGGAATTTTGATTCTTTTAGTACAGAATTTCATTAAATTAAAGAGGACCTGGAATTACTGGTAACATGATTACAGAAGGGAAAACCAGATACAGAGAAAGCTGAAAAATGTATTCCTCCTGAGTTCTGGACTGTTGTGACCATACTGTCATGGATATGTGAGCAACTTGTACTCTTGGTATTGACGGGACTCTTGTTGTCTAAGAAGTCTGGGTCTAGGAAGATACAGATGCTGACATCTTGGTGAATGTTTCTGGGGCAGAATTTCTCCTGTGAGCATTATGTATTTGTAAAAATATTTCTCCCAAAGTGTTCCGTGATTAACCCAAAGCAAATCCTAGAATTTTGCCCTCCAAACTGGAAGGAGCTGGAACAGAAGTGGTGGTAGGAATGATGAAATGGAAAAAGGGAGAATAAGCCTCCCAGTAGGAGGGAGGAGCTTAGCTATTAGCACTTGAGAGGTTGTCCAGAGTCCCATTACAAGGTAAGGCTCTGAGACAGGATTACTATAGCTGTCAGTCAGAAGAAGAGACCTGCCTGCCTCTTTGGTTTTGTATCTGTCCTGTAAATTTGTAAACAAAGCAGTTTGAAGAAGCTCTTTGTGCTAGTTTACTTTCACTCTTTCCCTAGAGTGTGTACCTTGGCTATTTTCCCAAAGCTACAAAGTAACTGGACTTTTTTAACATGGACTTGAACTTTCCATCATTGTTTAGTGGAAGGGTTATGTAGCTGCCCTTGAAATACTCTGAGACAGAGAGGCAACAAACCATGGCAGAGGATTGTCTTGCAGTCTTTGAAGAAATGTTTGACGATTCTTTAGTTACTGGTATTCTTCACCACAATTTTCTTCACCACAATGAAGAGCCATTCCCTTTGAAACAGGAAGTCTGAGGAAATTTCCTTAATGAGGAAAGATAGCATCACACAATTGAGGAACTTTTTAAAGTAAATGCTTTAAAAACCACTCGTAGCTCTAGCCAAGGTTAAATGAAATGTTCATCTATACGTGGTGTATCTTTCTTTCCAGAACTGTTCCCATGACTTTTATAGGCCTGACTTGAAGACAGTGCGAATATTGCAGTTATATATCTATGACCTATACATGCATGAAGTTCTACTGCATCAAGAATGTGCCAGCAGGATATCTCGAGCTGTTGATAGACAGATAAACACCATGAGTTCATTACTGCTAAAATACTTGTTGAAAAGACGTGATAATTGTAATTCTGAATGTAGTGGGCTGGTAGTAAAATATGCTGTAGAGAAGCAGAGAAAAAACAATGTAGAGGTTCTTTAATAAGGAGAGGGTAAAGCAGTCCAAGAACTTAAAAGTATTTTGGAATTCCAAAGATGCTGTAAAAAGGCTTCTCTATCTACTTTCTGGTCTTCTTGCCTCACATTTCTGTTCCAGAACAAAGGGATAAATATTTCTATCTTTGATAGAAGATGATATGACATGTATTCTGTTATTTATAAATCGTTGTTTGGTTTGGAGTTTTTTTATTTGTTTGTTTGTTTTTTCTTTTTCCAAGAGAATGCTATGTGAGACAGCAAGGGAAAGAGTTCTGCAAAACTCTCCTCTAAAACTGCTTTTTCTAGGACCAAGGCTAAATGTACATAGTTGCTGGTGAAATGTAATTTCACAGAGAGGATAATCATGAAAAAAACATGATCCACCGCAGTAATCTTGCCTCCTTTGAAAACAATACAACATTGTACTGGAACAATTAAAGGTGTTTGAAACACATGGTCATTTAGCATCAGCGGGTATCTGAGAGCATGCTTTATCAAATTTAATTGTTCAGCATTAAACTGAATTCTTAAACTAGAGAAGTTCAAACTTCCAAGTTGCTACCAAGTTAAACTCACATCTGAAGTCTACTTTGCCTTTATCTGTCAGGGTTCCTTTGTGATACACCTGGTGGTTTGAACCATTCTCTGTGGGTTATGGGTCACTGTAGGTGTGAAGCCAGTTTGGTGTAGCTGCTAGTTGTTTTCCAGACTAGACCAGAAGCCTGTCAGCTGTAAACATACAGCTGTCTCTCACTCTCAGAGAGGTAATAATGATTTCAAAGCTATCAGACAGTGTAATTATCAGTGACCATTACACGCGCTGCTAATAGTGAAGGCAGAGCAGATTGTGTCAGCCCTGAATGTTTATCAGTTTCCTCCCCGCTAAATCACAAGCCTCCGCACGGTCCATCAGCAGTAATATCAGTAGCAGCTGGCTGTGATTTTCCTCCCTTGCCGCGGCTGCTGGAGCTGCCCCCGCCCAAGGGACGGCAGAGCAGCTCATCATATGAATGAGTTTGCAGGCAGTAATGTGAAATGGCAACTGAGAGAAAGAGGGGTTTTCCTTGGAGAATCTTTCCAGTCAGACTGAAAGTTCAGCTAATTGCAATTTGAAGTTCAAACCTCCGTGACTGTTTCCTGCCTAACGAAACCTGCAGTCATTTTTTGAGTCTGTGTCTTCAATTAAGAACATAATTGAACTTTCTTTTGTAAGCACTGACTTTGGGACTTTCCAGTTCCTCTGCATGACAACACTGGCAACATTATACAATCCAGCAATCTTATTTCAATACAATAACCTTCAAGTCTCATACTGTAAAACAGAAAAACAAACAAACCGACAATCAAACAAACAAAAATAACAAAAAAGACCGAGAGGAGTTGAAGAATAATCTAAAGTTTTAGCAATTACTAATGTGGAAGCACAAGCATGGTGTACATAGTCAACGTAAAAGTCACAGGGAAGACCTGAATTTTACTTACACTGGGAGTTTGAAAAATGCACTGCTTCACTTTTCTCTCTTTTCTGTTGTTGACTGTCCTAGCTCTTTAGCTGGAAGCTTTAGGAGACTGCTGTGTTGTATTTTTGGGTGGAAAAAAAAAAAAAAAAAGAAGGAAAGAAGTCAGACACACAGCAGCTGTGGTAAAACTTCCATCTCTCTGCTAGTGTTACTTACTGCTCCAAAAACAATGTGAGGAAACTACAAAAGAGATTGCCAGTGTACAGACTGACAGCTGTCTAGGAAAAGGGCATTAGCCTGCAATCATCAACTACACAATGTCTGTTTTACTAAATACCTGCTTTTGTGAATAAGATGTTGCCTCTGACAGAACATATAATAGTAAAAGAAAAGTTGCTTTTATAAATTACATATGTCTCACAGTGACAGCATGTTAGCAAAACAGGTTCTCAGAAGTATATTTCCCTAGGGGTCTTTTTTATTGTTATTTTTGTTAATGGATAGGTGTCTGTGAAGAAGCGGGGTGTGGTATGTGTGGGTAGTTGTAATGAATAGTTTCTTGCAGGATTCCCATACAGAAGTGAGAGGTTAACTGAAGCTCAGTGTATGTTCCATAGCACCCAGAACCCTGTGGGCAGACGTGAGTTAGCTTAGTCCAGGCAGCAAGCAAGCTGCTATCCAAACTGGGTCTAAAAGTCAAGCCCCAGACTTAATCTGGCAGTCCTCTTTGGAAGAACCTATCTTGCCACCTGGGAGGCTTATCAGCAAGGGATTGGTAACATGCATGCCAGGGCAGCGTGGCTGCAGCTGTTCTCAGAGAGCAGACAGAGCCCACATACCTACTCAAAACAGACCAAGCAGGGTGGAGGATGCTCTTTCTGCAGCATGTAAATGCAATAGTCTAGCAATGCTGTAGGGGCGACTGGGATGGGAGTGATTTACCCACTCTTTGCCACCAGCCAGCTCACATCTTACGCACAAGATGAAGCGTCCCTATTGCAGAATGAGGAGAGAGGTATTGATACAGTATGTCACTGCTAAGGACAGCCAGGCCGTCCCAACCCCAGCCTGGTGCTCTGGATAAAACATATGCATGAGGAATATGGAGTCATTAACTGGGCAGGTTCAAGAGAAAGTAGTATTTCCCAATTATAAAGAAGCATGATTCATTAATAAAGAAGACACTTAGAGTGAGGCCTAAACACATATTACTTTTTTCCTTTCACTCACTTCCCTATTTTTCATCCTCCTGCTTCATTAAGTGTCTTCCATTAATTTAAGTGTCCTTTACCATTTCCATCATTCACAGGGAAATGTTAGTGTAGGAAAAAAAAAAAGCTTCTTTTGCTAATGAGTCTTCATGTTTATACATGTCAGGTTTTATTATCTGTTCATCTATATCATTTATACATAAACTTGGTATAGAGGAAAACTTAGAACATGGAAGTGAAATAATATATATTTTGTTTAAATCAATTTCTCCAGTAACAGTGCTATGATAATCAGATAAAACTTTCTTTATTGCTCTGACAGCGTTATCCTGTTTACTTGTGTGCTTGCTGTGTATATACACAGTGCAGACTGGCAGCTATTTTTGGCTCAATAGTAATTGTTGCTTGTTTAGAAAAAAAAAAAAGCAAAGTAGAGTTTCTTTAAAAAGTTCTTATTCAAGGCTTATCTTTTTCTGATTAGGGATGTTTGAAGGTGTCTGGCAAATGAGAGCTGACTTACATATTTTGCCCTACTGTCAAAACTTCTTTAGGTTCAGGAACTTAAAAATCTACTTAAAAATTAACTGAAGAATAGTGTCTTATATTTAGTCAAATTTCTCTCCTATTTGAAGCAATACTTCCTAGTGATAACTACCAACTGTCTCCTTGAGATTTTGGACGTATTTGTACATAAAGGCTTGGTACTGTGGGAAAGCAAAATGCCGAGAAGCATAAAATGACCTAGCAAGTCAGGCGGGGATGGAAGAAGAGACCCACTATCTCTAACCAGAGGGTGAACCACCTACCCGGTCATGATGCCAGAAGGCCATGTGGCCAGAACCTTACAATTCCGGAGAAGCTTGAGTATCACTGTTCTGCCACTACATGTAACCAGGTGTATCCAGGTATATTTTTCAAATGTCCGCATCTTCTTTTTAAGAACATTTTTTGGTTCTCACGCCTGTTTACTGTTTCCCCCACTAAGACATCCTCATCTCCCTGAAGCAGTCCAGTAAATCTGATAGACTCTTGTCACCCTGTGTTTGTGATAGAAAGTTGTATACATTGGATCCAGTAAAACTTCTGCTCATCAGCTTAGGTGTTCTCAGGCAAAATGACATGTAGAGACCATATTTCTCTTTCAAGAGACAGGTCTCAGAGAAGACTCAGATGTCAAGAAAATACTCATGCATATTTTTTATTTTTAGGTTGTTTATTTCAGCTTACTGTGCTGTGTACCACACTGTAATTGTGTTCAACATCAGGCTAGTAGGGCAGGAGCATCCAGTGATTTCAGAAATGTGGTATTAAAAAAATAACGCCCTTACATCACATTAGTAACTTCGTGTTCTTGTGAGGAGCAAAAACTCTTCTCGAAAATAAGGATATCCTACCAGAGATTGCATATTGAGCCCTAAACTTTAAACTCCTCTCTTCCAGAATGTAGCAAAATCATTTCCTAACCTGCTGAGAAGAGACACTTTGTCGTTCCAGTTCAGCACTGAATGGGCACAGCTAAGGTTTTAGACAGGCAGTTATCCAGTTAGCAATTTTCATATTAGAAGTGGTAACAGGCAGACGTTTTGAGCATGAGACACATTCCCATGGTGGTTGCCTAGTTTCTTTCCTGCTTTTGTGGCTTGCCTCAGAAAACCCTGGATCCATTTGCTTACTGTTGTGGTGTAAAATGTTGCAGAGCTCTTATGAGTGTGTGATGATTTTTGTGTCTCCTGACACTTCTATTAAGTCAGTCCTATTCATTCTTTTTTATTTTTTTTTCTTATGGCTTTATTTCCTGGCTGCTAGTTGGGTGGGAAAAGATTACAGTAGTTTTGTTTTATTTTCTCAACATCCCTTTGACCCGCCAAGTCTCGCACATTATCTAGCAGTGATATTGTGTGAGTTCACACTGAACAGAGCACGACATTGACTGGTTTTTTTGAAACAATGAAGCAGGGACAATTTAGAGAATCATAGAAGGGTAAAATCAGCACAGTTATTTAGGTTTCTTTCAGGGCAGGTCTAGGCATAAGCGCTAATATTTTCTGTTTATTTGGGTTCATGAGGATTAAAGAAAAACCCAGTTGCCCAATTTTCCAGGAGGAGACATATCCTGTGACTTGGAGATTGTTAAGACCAATGACTGAATCTGAATTTGTTTTCTGTTCATTCATTGATGAGAGTATATTTTAATCCAGGTATTTCATATAACAAGTAGTTTGTATATCTTTCTGGGGCTGATGATCCCTTTTCTTCTCCTTTTATGTTTCTTAAGTACTACTACTATTACTTATATACACACCAGTGGGGACCAGACCTATAGTAAATTAGTGTAGAGTAAACAATGTATTACGTACAGAACAATGCCAGACTGCTAAAATGTTGCAACAATGCCCTTAAAGATCAGTAGAATTTCTATCCAAAATTTTGCATTTGCAAGTGAATAAATGCTTTAATTAATTTCTTTTGCTGAGCAACAGAAGAAAAAAATTAAACAAACTCTCTACCTGACTAGGCTACCCTTAAACATTGCATATAGACAATGTTATTTTCTTCAGATGCTTCTATATTGTCACAATCCTATTTAATAAATATTGCATAGCCACAGCCTTAAAAGTCTTGGACCCATCAAGGCTTATATCCATTAATAACCGACAAAAGTGTTTATTGATAGCATCTACTTGATGATATACATCCACATCTTCAAACTCAAGGTGATCTCTCCTCACTATATCCTACAGCACCTTAAACTTTCAAATATTTTGACCCCAACATATGTCTGAGAGGTATTCTTTGTGCTTGTAATCTGCTGAGTTCTTCTGACTACTGTAGAAGATGGACTTGAATTTTTCTTGAAAGAGAGTTGACATCTTACGCTTTCTCAATGTATCACTTCAGAAATAGAGCATGTCTCTGATGCAATTTTGTTCTGCGTAGTGTTTCCTTTTCTTGCATTGCATGGAGTTCACATAAATATTACAACGTGGTCTAGAGCAAGTTACTGCCTTATCTGGCGGGTTTCATCAACACATTCAGTGCAGCTGGAATCAGGCTTGATGTGTTTAGATTACCATAGAACTTCAAATTTTAAGTCTAGATATAGTATTTTTAACAGAGTGAAAGTATTCCTAACTAGTGAGAAAGAAAGGAACTGACAAACATGCTGACAGCAGAAAATAGTGATTTTTGTAACCCATTGGTAGTCAGTGGTTTTATTCCAACCTCACAGGTAGGAAAATAGAGAGGAAGCAATGTAGCTGTAAATAGAATGTTTTCTCTGAAGTCCCAGCCTGTTGTTCCATCAACAAGATTAGTGCCTCTTTTGCTTCAATTTCAGAAAGCAGGTATGATTTCACATACAGGGCTATTTCAGCATTATTATTAATCATAAGAAAAATATCCTTGTGCAAATATTATTCTAGCGGATCAGAAGTGGACAGGAGCACAAAGGACCAGAGCATTCTCTGAAAGCTGTTACGGTAAAAACAGGAAACTATTCAGTTGCTATTTGGCAATCCCTCACTGAGTCTGGCCATGCAATCCTTACTTCAGCTGAAGAACCCATGTTAGAAAATGCTCTTTATGAGTAAGAGTAAATATCTTCCTAATTTTTGAAACACCCTTACAAACAATTTTTTTCAGACTTGCATTGAACTTCTTGACAATGTCAGTCATCTCTCTGAGTTTATTACTCATATTGTTCAGGTCAAGCCATTTTATCAACACCAGTCACCATCATGTTACTGTTGACTCACAGCAGTTTCAAGGCAATGTCTTAACACCTTTTTTCCACCCCTGATATGATACAAATATATCCACTATGACTCATACAAGCCTGTCTTTTGCTTTCTAACTTACCGGTTTGGTATCTATAATTGATTTCTATATTGGGAGGTATCCCGGTGTGTCCCATCTTTCCAGAGCAAGTAGTTTTTAGAGTCAAATGAATTAGCAGTTTCAGGTGTTGGTACAACAAGGTGTGTCTAAGACATGCTTTTAGACTGTTCAAGAGAGACAAATAAGATCTATGCACAATGACTGGTAGCAGATCACCTGGAAAAGTGGTTCCACACTGTGTCAGTTGCTTCTGCTGTTTCTAAGAGACATCATTGAATCACAGAATGGTTTGGGTTGGAAGGGACCTTAAAGACCACCTTGTTCCAACCCCATCACCATGGGCAGGTATTCCACCCCCTGAATCAGGTTGCTCTGGACCCCATCCCCCCTGGTCTTGAACACTCTCAGGGATGGGGCATCCAGAGCTTCTCTGGGCAACCCATTCCAGTGCCTCACCACCCTCACAGTAAAGAATTTGTTCCTACCATCCAATCTAAATCTTTTCTCTTTTACTTTAAAACTGTTCCTCCTTGCTCTGTCACTCTCTGCCTGTGCAAAGTTTCTCCCTCTTTTTACAAACCTTCTTTAAGTACTGCAAGGCTGCAATGAGGCCTCCTCGGTGCCTTCTTTTCTTCAAGCTGAAAAATGCCAGCTCTCTCAGCCTCTCTTCATAGGAGAGATGCTCAAGCCCTCTCATTTTTGTGGCCCTCCTCTGGACCTGCTTTAACAGGTCCATGTCCTTCTTTTGTTGGGGGACCCAGAGCTTGACACGGTACTCCTGGTGGAGTTTCATGAGGGCAGAATAGAGGAGGAGAACCACCTCTGGCAACCTGCTGGCCACAACTGTTTCGATGCAGCCCAAGATACAGTTGGCTTTCTGGTCTGCAAGCACACCCAGCTGGCTCATGTCCAGCTTTTCATCCATAAGAAACCCCAAGTTCTTCTCATCAGGACTGCTCTCAATGAGTTCTTCTCCCAGTCTGTACTCTGATGTCCTGGACAGATGCTTTGCCTAGTGCACTTGACAAACAGCTTGATGAATTTTACTTCAAATAAGTAAGACCTAGCCCTGAGATGAGCTCAGTGAGTTAGACCATGGTGCTAATAACACCAAGGGTGTGGGTTCAATCCCTGTATGGGCCATTCACTTAAGAGTTGGATTCGATGATCCTTCTGGGTCCCTTCTGACTCAGGATATTCTGTGAAGTAAGTAATACCCTTGGTGGGGGAAAAATATTGTGGTGTTTTATTAATAATAAAGCAGTAACTATAGCATTTTCTGTTTATTAAGGTTCCATATTCCTGATTTGTTGTTTGAATTGATTCTTGCTCCAAAAGAAGCCCATGTCATAAAACTCACTGTACCTGAATTGAGGTCTGCCACTGTTTCATTTGCCATTCAAACATTGATTTAGTTCTGGATCTTTTTGTGAAATCCAGCTATATCTTATTGAGATAGAAGATTATTGGAATCAACAGGCATCTCAGTGAAATCACTGACTTCACAATGATTCCGACACTTTTGGGAAACAGTGATACTTCACTGCTTGAGGATGATTGCATGCAAGCAGTAGTGCCTTGCCTTTACATAGCTCCACTGCCTAAATATATGCAGGATTTAATGTAGTATTGGAAATGTCAGAATATCAAGGCCACAATGCCAATGTCTCTTTCCCATTCTTCCCTCAGGCAAGTGAATAGTCACTGTTTCTCATGAATTGTTAAGTTTAAATAAACTTTAAAAAAAATAGGAAAAATATAATATATAACCCAAAATATATTATATAAACCCAAAGCATATCATTATTCACACCATGCTTGTGGTAGCATCAGCAGTGTGTACTTGCTCATGTTAATTACAAACTCTAATTATTAAACATACCTTTTTACTAAACCAGTTATAAAAGATTCAAAACTCAGACTGTAAAAATTATCAACAGAATTTAACTGCACATGTAGCTTAGGGTACAAATAACCTGGATACATCTTAGGAAAGTTACTTGCTAGTCAGCATTTTCAGTATAAATCTCAAAATTCTTGAAACTCTAGTGTATGTATGTATGTATGGAGTCATACAGAGTCCAGAAAAAGGAAACATTTGCCACTAAAAATTCCAGGAGAATTTGCCTGCTGGCCTAGGCATTCTGGTTAAGGTTATGGGATCCCTGCCCTTCCTGTATTAGGGAAAAAACAAAGGGAGTAGTGGATGTGACATTGTTCTCTTCCATCGTCAGAAGGTTGCACTGATTTAAGACTGCATAAGAACTTTGACTTCTTTAGATCATGTCTTACATTGTGAGGTAAATTGTAACAGCCTTCCTCTTTTTACTATGTCTACCGGAGTAATGTTATCTTTGTTTTAACTGGATGTCTTCCAGAGCTTTCGTTAAGATTCCTGAGGTTCCTTTCTTTCTTTGGATAAGTGACTGTAGGGAATAGGCATAAGGGCCTTTGGGCTCCAGACTGGGGATCTGTCTGCTGAGTAACTCTGTGTGTTAACTGCTTTTATCCCAAATAACTAAATCAGTCAAACAATGAAAATCAGACTTCAATTATTATACACCAGCTTTGTTTCATATATGTTTCTTCACCTGGATTGCATGGAACGGATCCCAACTGATTCTCTTGACAGTCATCATTACTCAGCCTTTGGGGTTAGACTACTCACTGTACAGCCTGAAGGTCTCATAGTATCGACAATGATGATTATGTTTTCATTATTTTGAGGGGGGCATATCAGATAACTAATTGCAGACTATGATTTCACTGCCTGCAATTTTCCCCCTGAGGGGATGCACAGCTGTACCACGCTCTAGTGGAGTCTGCAAACTTTCAACTCCCTACTGGGTGAAACTATTACAAAAAGACTAATATTAATGTCAGCAGCGAGGAAGTTTATCATAAGTGATGACACAATATAGGCTCACTCAGGATGTTTACCACAGCAACTGTTTCCAAGCAGATAAAGTATGTTTGGAAGATGCATTAGGAGCCTTTTTGTCTTCCTACAGCAACTGCTGAGGAATGGAGCATATTTCTTGTACTTACTTGCATTTTGAGTGACTCTATGAATTCTTGATTTATTAACAGTGCCACCCCCATCCTCATTTTCTTAAATTAGTCGCTAGGAGAGCTATCAATTAAGAAACTGAATATTTTCTGCATCACTAAACAGAAACAATGATACAATGACTTTGGCGACCAGTTGGCAGATTCATTAAGCACAACAATTTAGAAAGAGGTCAACAGCTTGAGCTTTGTCCCACATCCCGTTTTCAGTGTGCGCTTCCAGAAGTAACGCAGAAATGTAAGGAATACGTGTTAACATTTAGTGGAGAAAGGGGAACCTCCTACTGCAGTGTATCCCTCTCTGGCCTCTGTGTATACCTCCAGCCACAACTCTCTTCTTCGGCGCAGAGATCCGCCTCAGCCCACTTGGACCTCAAGGTTAGCATGGTTGTCTCATGACTTGGTGTGTAGTTAGCAACATACAGGAAAGTGAGGAAGCTACACCCTCATTTACTTTCTCATACTGAATTACTAGGTACCCGAATATAACTGTGTAGTAGGAACAGCTTAGGCACAACTTCAAAGAAAGGTCTGACTGTATACCTTTGGATCTATGGAGAGTCATCTTCACTTTCTTGTCACCACACCCAACTACTAAGAATATGTTGTCTCTATTTATAGCAGGAATTCCTTGCAAACATGCAGGTAAGTTCCTTTTAAAGTGTTTTCCAGGATTTTACTGTCTTTAAGAAGCGAGGTGTGCAGAGAATTTTTTTGCCCCTGAATATCCTCTATCTTTTAGGGATATAATTATATGGGCTTTCCTCTCCCATTAAAATTTTCAAGGCTTAGAACATCTTTTTATGCCAAACTGAAATGAAAATGCAGCATTTAAAAAGAATCTAGAGGGAAACCCTGGTCTGGATTCCTTAAACCATTTACATGTATTTCAACCATGTAAATATCTAAACTTAACTTTCTTAAATTATTTTATTTTATGCAAACTAATTATTTTAGTTTCAGAATGAAAGGCAGTTTCAAACTGAAAAACTAACCCCTTATTTTGCTTAATTTAACTATCCACAAAGGATACTTTGAAAGCCAAAAATATGGTTTATTCCCACTAAATCTGGAAATGTATTTCCTATAAATCATTGTAGGTTTCACAACTTGGCAATACTCCAAAGAAAGTATTTCATCAGTCAAATCCCAAGAACCTGTGCAGACTTACTTTCACTGTCACTATTTGGAAAAACCTCACTTATGGTGTAGGTGACCTATTTTCAGATTTGTTTATCTACCCTTTAGAGAATGGTAGAATGGTGGTTGGCAGAACAAAAATATCATAACTGGGAGAACACAAAAGCAGCACCCAGCCACACTAAATGATTATACATGTTGCTTAATCCTTGGTGCTTTTTCTTGGGATGGCAAACGTTTTTAGCTGCGTAGACAAAAGTTTGCTTAATTCACGTGGATCTTGCAGAACTTGACTTCTGAATTTTGATCAGTGTGTAGTCATCTTAGTTTTGAGTCCTGTTTTCCCAGCACAGTTTTCCTTTCCTCATCAAGCCCTGAGGGGTTCAAGTATAGGTGTGTTTTAATGATGTCGACACGTGTCTATTAGTGACTGTGGCTGGGATTAATGAATCATTTTACATAACCTAGCAAACAGCTATCCAGTGGTTTTCATCGCTGACTCGGGCTTTAGTCCAACTTCTGACATAAAGGTGAAAGCCTCTGTATCCTGTTATAGTTGCCTGGGCTGAGAATTGCTTGAATGAAGTTTTTTACTAATAGAGTGAAAAAAAAGTGGAATATTCAGCAAATAATAATGTCTTCCAGGCCCTTGTGTGTCATAATATATTTAGTAATCACTGAATTATACTTTTTGTGTATTTAATTTCTCACAGATGTCAAAATGGCAGAAATTGGGCTAACGTAGTATATACGTTGACAAATTGTCTTGGATCCTAAAATGCTTCATGAATCCATCCCATAGGAAATTTTGTATCCAGAGGGAATTTCCTCAAGTCAGAAGTAAAATATGCATTCTTATTCAGCCATGAAGCATTTTTCCTGAGAAACAATTAAAAAAACAGGCATAACTGGAGACAGGTCTGAACTGAGAGGCAAGGTGGGGACTGTCCAGACCTCCTCATATGGACCAATTTCTGAATTTGCGTGGAGGGGAATCATGGTACTAGGATTTTCTTTTAAACACATTTTCATCTGCTTCCAATATGTCACTTTACTAGCAAGCATTTAAAGCAGGTGATAATATTCAAAATGTATATATCACTACTAAGCTAATGGTTGTTCCTGTTCAGGAGTGTTGGTACAAGATTAAATAATCTGTGATTATAAGGAAATATTTACCCATGTATATCTGCCCAGAGCTTGAAATAAGTTTAATTAATTTAGAACAAAATTCTTACCATAAATATAAATCCTATATTCTATTAAAACAAACAGATGAAAACCATATCCACTGTCAAACCTCTAGTTCTGTCCCTGTTGTCAGCCCCAGTTTATTACATTCTGGTGGCTTATCAATCATCTTGAACCGCAAACTGAAAAGGAAAATCCCCATGAAAACAGCGCACCAACATTTCCTCGTTGCCATGTGATTCAGACTGCGGTTTTACTGAGAAGTCTGTTAGCAAGAATTCTTCTACACGTTGTTGTTTCAGTGGGCAGGATTTTTGCAAATCTTCCACTTCATTTGCTTTGATGTATCTCTGCAGTTGTTAAAATCACTTTTTTTCCCTTGTTTCTTTTTTTTTTCTTTTTTCTTGAAAACAATGAAAAGCAGGGAGTAGTGTATGAAACACCCATACACCAAAAATCTTTATGGGGAATCAACTCCAATGGGAAGATTTAGCATGAGTCAGTGTTACTCATTATGCATAGGGGTTGCAGAATCAGGGTGGAAATAGAAATTGCACCTGGCTCCTTACTGTGACAGTTTCTAACAAGCCTCTCCTATTAATAATCAGGGTGTAACTCACACTTCCCTGACAGGACAATGCTCTTTAGTTTGCCTAAGACGATTCTGTCCCGTCACTGGGCTCTAGCTAGCAAATTCTCTGGGGAACTGAAGCGAGTGATTTTGGCTGATAAGTATTAATTGAACCTGGTTTGTATATGTGAATGGCAATAGCAGAGAAAGGTTTGCGTGCAGCTGCTTGAGACAGGGCATCAGAAATCCCAGAAAAGACAGGGAAAAATGGGCTGTGTGGAAGTTAATGTTCTCCATGCTCATAAAACTCAGGATGGACTTAGGGGCATTCTATGACTTTGGATTGTGTCACCCAAACTTGTGATCTGGATGAGATAAATGATGATGACAATTCAGACATGTTTAGTACTTTTTGCTCTTAAAAGAACTATTATTAAACAGCTGTAGCAAATCATGTGGATGTCAGAGAAGGACTGTGGCCTGTCAGCACCCAAAGCAGACAACTCTAAGAGGGGGCAGGAGGGAAGGTTTGAGTGCTCTTTGGAGTTTCACTGAAAGTCCACTCTAAATCAGCTCCTTTGTAGCTTCAAAAATGGTAAAGGGATCAGTAATAGTGTGTCACACTATACGAGTTTTGCATTGATTGTCTCTTGAAACATAGTAAAAATCCATCTTTTGCATAACTGTGTTAAAGCCAGTTAAGTAACATCAATATAAAATTAATAGATTTGATCTACCTGCCCTATGGGAAAAGATAGAATATGTGTTTAGATTTGGATTTGGCGATATCGTTTCTTCCTTAACTCAAAATTAGTCTATAAGGCTCAGCATGGAAAAAACAATTTAAGATATTAATTTAGTTTAAACCTTATCTTTTATTTTTGATAAGTTTTCTATTGATATGATTAGAAATTTTTTCATTAATTAAGGGTCCTCATGTTTTGGCCTAAAATATGAGACTATAAAGTAAAAATGCCGTGTTCCCAGACAGCTCAGGTACTATGCTCTGTGTTTGTATTTTGTAATTTTCAAGATGTGGTAATTGATGTCTTCAAAGAGTAGGTGCAGAACTTACACAATTTGCTTAGACTGTGAAATATTGTGTGCGTTTTAGGTACTGCTGCAGTCCTTTTTCCATACTCACTGCTCGATGAACAGAGTGTATATGCTACAGAAATGCTACATTTTTAATAGTAGGCGTAGGAGATATCATCAAAGTAAAAACAAACATGCTGTCTCAGCATTACTTCAGGGCACAGTGCCAACGAATCAGATGGCTTCAAACCCAGTTTTGAGAATTGGATTGCCACATTTCTGCCCGGGGTTTCCTGGACACCCACGTGATCTCTCACACTGCATGCGCGAGGCTTCCTGGGAGCTCTGGCCCTCCTGCGTGGGCTTGCAGTGCAATTGGGCAGCACATGGGCAATAAGCCTGATACTTCCCAGAAGTGTCCTGGTGTGCAGTATGCACACTGCAGATCCAGGCTAAGCATGCGTAGGCATGTAGCCTACAAGTAGTTCCATTAAGCCTATTTGTGTAAATAAACCTATTTCTTTAAACAGTTGCAGTCTAAGGAATTGACTCTCTAAGTGGAATTCTATGACTGAATCTCTGGGTGCTAATGGAGCATATACTGTAGGGTTTAAAGCCATGAATGGACTGAGGTTTGATGACAGCTCACTCTAAACGAAAGTGAACGTCACTTTATAATTCAGTGACTGTAGGATTAACCGTACTCAAATGCCACCCAAAGCAAGTGTATGTGGTAACTGCTCTCACAGTGAAAGTTCTTCAGAAACTAGCCTAAAGTTATTACAAAAGATGTTAATGTTCCAAGCAAATCTAGCTCCAAGATTACTGAGCCTGTTACTTTTAAGTAATCAAAAAAAACTTTGTGATCTGATCTCCAAATTTCATGTTAAGTCTTGGCCTTCAGAGTATGTTTCATTATTGACAAATTTAGGCCTGTTTTGGTCTACAGGGAAGAGAGAATCAAGAAGGAAAAGCTAAAGAGAAGACTTTTTCTTGTCTAGACCATTTATGCTTAATACAGGTACTGGCTGAACAACTTCCAAGATAATGACAGGCTTTGAATATGAAATATTTGTAGCCAAAGTAGAAGTTACTTGCATGGCAGCTGTGAGAGCAGCTCCGTCCCATAGCAGTAGTCAAGGAGTGGCAGAAGAGCCAGAATCTTCTGTGCAGAGCAGCTATTCATTGTGCTGTCATAAGGAAATAGCTTTTGGGATCTGCACCCTGTACTTTGTTGACTACAGCTGTGACACTGGGTGTATGTGGTGACGACTTTTGAGCACATGGTGCTGTTCGGTCAGAAGTGTGGCCACAGAAGGTGTCAAGTCCATCAGCTGTTCCCAGGACTAGTGCTGCGCATCTGGCGCCTGTGGGAAGGACTGTCACAATTTCAGAATCACATGTGGGAGCTTACTGAAACTCACCCCTGTCGCAGGACATGAAGTCCCCCAGGAAATAAAAATGTGTTTCTTAGTGTCCGCTTCCACACAGGTTCCTCATTCTTGCCTTCAAAGACTCTTACGACATGTCTGTCGTCAGAGAAAGTTCAACAGAGCTGTTTTTCCCTGGAAGAAGAAAACACCTATGTCAAACAAAAAGACATTTTGAGAAAACATGTTAGTCTTGCATAAATTTTACAAAACTAAAAATTATGTGTTCTTGCTGGTTTTTAATAACATATAGTAATATAAATATTAAGAATTGTAATCAGCAGGACTGTTAAACAGCTCTGCAATGTGTATTGATTTAGTTTAAATAAAATGTTTTTGTTGACCAAAATACCGGGAGGAACTGGACTGTGGATGGTGGGAGAAGAGATTAATTTTTTACATTCTCTTTCTGGAAAGGCAAGCCAGGTAACCATAATAATTAATTTTATTGCCTATGGTAAAACTATTCAAGATTGGATGCACAGCTTCTGAGCTCCTTTGGACAAGCAAACATAAATACTATGGGAGTCTTACCTATGCCATGAATAAGGACATCGTACAGTCTGAGTCTAATCTGGTATTTTATCTCCCTGCTAGTTTCCTGTGAGCTGTGTAAAGGAACATTCCTAGCAGTTGACACTTAGTAGATACACTGTACACAGAATGATGTCAGTTTACCAATGAACAAAAGTAACTGAAGAAAGATTGCATGCCTTGATTACTAATATTTGCTTTCACATTCATGCTGTAGAAGAGAATACACTGTCAAGCAAAAATTACATTAGGAAAATTGCTCATTTACACAGTATGTGTCAGTACAAATGTGCATGAATTGAATTTCAGGTATTTTAGAAAAACAGCTATTATATGTCCTCTTTTTTTTTCCAAACAGATGATACAGACACACCCTATTAATATTTTGAGAAGACTAGTCTATTTTTCCCTTTTTTGCACATGGAACTTCAGCTAAAATTAAGATAAAAATGAGTCATACTCCTCTCGTCACTGCAAATAATAAGCTACTCCTATTAAGTGTGTTTTGCAGTTGTCATTCTAGTCTGGAGTTGCAACCATTTCTTTTTCTCTTGAGAGAAAGGTGGGGCAGAAGCAAAGTTAATTCATGTTGCTTTGAAGTATCCTGTTCTTTCCCCATTTTTCTCCATGCACATGACTATTCTTATTTGTACTGTTATTATTATTGGTATTATTATTATTAACTCTTTTTTAGCTGCTCATGTTGAAAAAAATTACGACTAAATATTTATTTTTTCCTCTCATTTTATCAGTCTCAGAGTTTCCCTGGATTATACAATTTTCCCACTGTATTTGTTGCATTGTGTAGGCAGTATCTTTCCAACATAAAGATGAATGGAGGATGATATCCTCACAGCCTCTTACACATGGTGTATTTGGCACTTCTATATCAGACCCAGCAGGCTGAATAAGAAGAGTTTAAAGATTATCTTTCAGGGGGTATTTAACAACATAATGTTCTAGTTCAGACTAACTGAGTTTTTGCCTCAGGTAGATCATGCATACAGTTTTTATATAACTTTTTAATAGCTTTTACTGCTACTTCTTGCTGGTTTACACTGACAGAACTGTATTTGAAAATAAATAATTTCCAGGTCTTCAGTGAAGTATTAGGTCTAACAATTTGTAACACCTTTTTTTTTTTTCTCTTCCTTTGATAACAGAATTCAATGCAAGTTGCAGATATAAAGGAGTTTTTCATGTTGAGAAAAATGGTCGCTACAGTCTCACACGGCCTGAAGCAGTTGAACTCTGCAGAGCTCTAAACAGTACCTTGGCTACACTAGAGCAGTTGAGGAAAGCTCGTGACCTTGGATTTGAAACTTGCAGGTAAAGAAATTCTTGAAAAAACGATGTATCATGACAAGTCCACCTATCCATGCTAGAGGGTAATAATTACATTTGACTCCCTATAGCTGTTAAGATGGCTATAGCAGTTAAGTAAGTTATATTGTGTAATGAACAAAGCATTTTTGTGCATCTGTGTGTTTGTTCTGGGCCCCGTAATAAATAAGTCCTTGTTGCATATAGTTTTACCAATTATCTTTAAAAAATTCATAACCTCACACAGATAAAATCTAAAGGTAACAAAACCTCAACTGTATAATCAACCGATCAGGAAGATGTTCAGATCTTACTGTAACACTGAATAATCAGTAAGATAAGTGTGTGAAAAGCAAGGACCTAATGTAAGGTCAAAGACTGAAGGTGGTATATACAGTATACGGATTGTCAAGGAGCAGTAAAAAGCAGCAAGTGGCACTTGTTGGGATGAACTCTTGGCATCCCAGTGAAAAAACGGCCACAGTATCAGCACATTCTTATAATCTGTGAATGGAGAAGTTTCAGAAGACATCCATAGTAATTATTAAAAAACCCAAAACTACGTTGTCAAGTGACATAATTACCCTCTGTAAGTAAAGATCTATAGGGCAACAAATGCAGATAATGCAGACTCTTCAGTTCCACAAAAAAATAGCTAGACCAAGAGACTAGAAGTTACAGAAAATTTTTCATTCAAAAAATTTAGTGACTACTAATATGACAAAATCTGTGAGGGTAACATTTATTGCCTGAAACAACTTAGAAGGATTGTATTAGATTCTTTGTCACACAAAAATGTCACCAAGATTAAATATTTTCCCTAAGGATGCCCACTGTTCAAACAATAATCAAGTCAATACAGTCCTGTGGTCTGTAAATACATCTGACTAGATGAACACATGATCTTGCTTTATTAAATACATAATAGACTTACTATGCCAGTCATCCTAAACAGTCATATGCAGAAAAGAGATTGAACTCAGAAGCTGTAAATTTGAACAGATTTTTTGTTTGTTTGATTGGCTTTTTAAAATCAAATTATGGAATCACAGAATTGGGAGTGGAAAGGATCTTTAAAGGTCATCTAATCCATCCCATACAATGACAGGACCCAATGGATTGGCAGGAAGTTGTGTCAGTGGAGGTTCGGGTTGGATATTAGAAAAAGGTTCTTCACCCAGAGGGTGGTTTGGCACAGCAACAGGCTTGCCAGCGAATTGGTCATGGCGTGAAGCTTGCAAAAGCTCAAGAAGCATTTAGACAATGCTCTCAAACACATGGTGTGCCCCTTGAGGCTGTCCTGTACAGCTGGGAGTTGGATTTTGATGATCCTTGTGGGTCCCTTCAAACTCAGGATATTCTGTGATTCTGAGATTCTGTGATTTTCAACTAGGTGAGGTTGCTCAGGGCCTCCTCCAGCCTAACTTTGAGTATTTCCAGGGATGGGACATCTACTGTCTCTCTGGGCAACCTGTTCAGTGTTTCAATGCACTCGTTGTAAAAAGCTTCTTCCTCATGTCATGCTTAAATCTACTCTCTTTCAGTTTAAATCCGTTACCCCTTATCCTGTCACAACAGGCCGTGCTGAAAAGTTTGTCCCCTTCTTTCCTAGAAGCCCCCATTAAGCACTGGAAGGCTGCCCTAAGGTCTCCTGGGAACCTTCTCTCCTCCAAGCTGGACAATCCAAGTCCTCTCAATGTGCTTCTGTAACAGAAGTGCTCCATCCCTCTGATAATCTTAGTGTCCCTCCTCTGGACTCGCTCCAACAGTTCTATGTCCTCTTGAGCTGAAGATCCCAGAGCTGGATGCAACACTCCAGGTGGGGTCTCACCAGAGCAGAGTAGAGGGTGAGAATCCCCTCCCTAGACCTGCTGGCCACGCCGCTTGTGATGCAGCCCAGGATATGGTTGGCTCTCTGGGCTGCAGGCAGGCACTGTTGACTCATGGCCAGCCTCTCCCAAGTCCTTCTTGGCAGGCTTGCTCCCAGTTTGTTCATACCCCAGTGGGTACTGATAACTGAAGTTGCCCCAAACCAGTTGCAGCACCTTAGGTTTGGCTTAGTTGAATCTTATGGTGTTCGCTTGGGCCCACTTCTCAAACTTGTCCAGGTCCCTCTGGATGGCATCCCATCCTTTAGGTGTGTAAACCACACAGCACAGTTTGGTGTCATCTACAAACTTGCTGAATGTGTACTCCATCCTTTTGTCTATGTCATTAGTGAAGATTTTAAATAGCACTGGTCCCTATACGGACCCCTGAAGAACAGCACTCATCACTGATGTCCATAGGGACATTGAGCTGTTAACCACTACCTTTTGGATGCAACCATCTAACCAATTTTCCCCACTATTTCCTTCATCTAACCTCATCCACTGAACAGTTCACTCATCAAATCCTTGTATCACCAGTTTAGAGAGAAATATGTTTGGGATGTCTGCGTCAAAGGCCTTTAAGAATTCCAGAGAGATGATATCTATATCTTTTCCCCTGTTCACTGATGTAGCCACTCCATTATAGAAGGCCACTGAGTCGGTCAGGCAGGACTTGCCCTTGTTGAAACCATGCTGGCTGTCCCAAATCTCCTCCCTGTCCAACATGTGCCTTAGCCTAGCTTCTAGGAGGATCTGTTGCATGGTTTCCCAAGACATCGAGATGAGGCTGACAGATCAGCAGCTCCCAAAGTTCTTCTTTCTACCTGTTTTAAAAATGGGAGCAGTTTTTCCCTTTTTCCAGTCACCTGGGACTTCACCTGACTGCCTTGACTTTCAAATATCATGGAGAGTGGCTTGGCAACTACATCAGCCAATTCCCTCTCGACTCTGGGTTACATTCCATCAAGTCCCATGGACTTATGGCATGTTCAGGTTTATCAGATGATCACAAACCTGATCTTCTCTTACAGTGGGAGGAACTTGGCTCCCACAGTCCCTCACTTGTGGTCCATCCACTCAAGAGGTGTGGAAGAGAGTTTGCTATAGAAGACTGAGGCCAAAATGTTATTGTGCACCTCAGCCTTCTCCTTCTCCATTGTCACCAGTTTGCCAGCCTTCGTTGACTTTGGGGTACGCTTTCTTTGACATTCATTTTCTGACTTATTTACCTGTTGAAGCTCTTCTTACTGTTCTTCACATCCCTTGCCAAGTTCAGCTTCTGCTGCACCCTAGCCTTCCTCACACCATCCCTACACAACCAGACTGTGTCCCTGTTTTCTTCCCTGGATACCTGTCCCTGCTTCCACTGCTGTGCATTTCCTTCCAGTCCTTTAGTCCCGTCTCAGCCATGCCAGTCTCTTGGCTTGATTTCCTGATTCCTTACAACTGTGTATCTAGAGCTCTTGCACTCTATGAAAAGTGTCCTTGAAGATCTGCCAGTTCTGTGCTGCACCCTTGTCCCTGAGGGCAGTTTTCCAGGCGTTCCTATGGGCTAACTCTTTGAAGTGCTGGAAGTTTACTTTTCTAAAATTCAGGGTCCTGACTTTACTGTTCTCCTGACCCATTTCCCTCAGGATCATAAACTCCACCAGGGCATGATCACTGCAGCCCCAGAGATTGGTAAATCAATATGGAGTTGAAATAAATTTCAGTAGATTTTCAACTTTAATAAAATCTACATGAAATGGCAACTACAGAGAAATGGAAATTATCTTCTAACATTTTGCAATAGAAAAATTCAGTGGGCATTTCACCAAAATTTTAAGACTTTCTCCCTGGTACCCTGAGAAACAAACCCCAAACTAAGCCCTAGTTCTTGTTACCATTCTATCACGTCTCCCAGTTAAATACATTGGAATCAATCAGGTGTTACAGGATTGCAAAATAGTAATAATGTCTTGTACATTTTGTAACTACAGTCTTCACTGCAATGTGCACAATAAATAACCCCATTTTTCAACCGAAAGATACAGTAAGAATTTGTGGATAAATGAATGGTGTATTTGAATATTTTACTAAGCTGTCAGTTTTTGTGGAAAATGATGTATTACAATCATTCTTTAAATTTGCTCAGGTACCATCAATCGAGCCCCCGAAGATTTCTGAAATGTCACTAAGCATTATGTTATGTCAAAGCAATTAAAATGTGAATCCTTAAATAAATAAAATCCAGTCTTTTGTGTCAGGTAATATAAACTCCCTCTGAACAAAATGTGTACTTGCTTCCCTCACTTTCACCGCCTTGCTCTGG
This sequence comes from Grallaria varia, assembly GCA_013396735.1. Classification (NCBI taxonomy): domain Eukaryota; kingdom Metazoa; phylum Chordata; class Aves; order Passeriformes; family Formicariidae; genus Grallaria; species Grallaria varia. The sequence continues at coordinate 786,678 of VWZG01001516.1, forward strand.
AACCAATTGCTCTAGCCAGAAAGATACTCATTTAGTTAAAACGGGTCTAGTTCTAGAAATTGCTTAAGAAACAGTGTTGAGTGGTGGAAGACTGAGGTAGCTACATGTTGTAAAGGAACACTCAAACAAGAAAGGAACAAAAAGTATGCGTAAATGCATGTACTTCTTAAAAATAGTAGCTTCTTTGTAGCTTCTTCATGTTTGAGATGCCATCTGCTATAGTGAGTAATATGGTTTGTTTACCTCTGTCCTTCACAGGTATGGTTTTATAGTGGGACATATTGCTATCCCACGGATCCATCCCTATCATCTTTGTGCAGCAAATCATACTGACGTTTACATACTTGCAGCAAACACAACTGGTCGGTACGACGCATATTGTTACAATGAGACAGGTATGTAGGTGATTTTATGATGTATTTTAGAAATAGATTAACTAAAAATGACATATGTAATCTCCTGTTTAAGGTGCTGGAATGAGGGCTTCTATAATAAACATAATCTGTTTTTCAACTGAGAAGTACATTTTTTTCAGCCTCTAGAAGCGTAGCTATCATGCCAGCAATGAATTAGACCCATTTTATTATTTGTGTGTTTTGAACTAAACTGTTTTTCTGCCCTTGGGAGTAACTTAGAAGCTTCAGAACAGTTTATTGTAACGGCTTAGTGAAGTGAACCACTGTAGCAGGAAATCTGAAAGGGATGACTGTTGACTGTGCTGGCACTCAGCTCTTCTGTTCAAGCACACATGAGCTTCTACAGCCAAGAGCAGTTATTTGCATTAGGGAATACTAGGAGTGGCTGCCACCTGCAGCAGCGTCAGGGCCACACGGGCCATCCCAGGCTCACTGACGTGGCTGCTGCTCTTCTGTTTGTAGGTTCCTTCAGTATTTGCTTAGGCAAATCTCCATTCAGACATTAGGCAGCTAGGTAGCAACATGGGTCAGAAGCAGACCTCTTCCCTCTCACTTTTTAATAGTTGGAAATATTTTAGTAACTTATTAGGAAAATGTAGATAGTCTGTGACAGATGCTGAACACAGTATTTTTAAATGAAATCTGGACTAACTTCAAGTGTCTTGAGTTTCAGTAGATTGTGATAATCACAGTGGAAGCAGATGGTTCTTACAGAAAGCTGTAGGAAAAAAATCACCGATGATTTGAATGGCAATGACATTTTTTTATTTCGTCCTTGGTGCTTATATAATTAAAAAATCTTTTCATTGGCATAGTATCATGTGAGCTGCCATCCTCTGACACATATGACTATTCTCCTGCTACAGTGATGTCCATCCCTACCAGGGCTTTATAACTCCTTCCAAGTATTATTCCCTCCCAAGAGGATGAGTAGGTAGCTCACACACTGGACCTGAGCATGGCACTTCAGCCCACTGGAGCAAGCAGCTCACCCGGCCAGGGCACACTTTGCCTGTGCAGAGCCCTCCATAGAGAGAACGGGGCCTCCCAAATTAGAGAGGATTAGGGTTGCCACTGTCAACATGACATGGGGGCTGCCTGCTCTAAAACTAGGTCATAAGACATTGATTGCAACCATTTTCTGGAATGGTTATGGAAATCGAGACTCTCATTGTTTGCTGACAGAACAATCTTGAAGTGCCCCACCTGGGAAGGAGCAAAGAGGGAACATACGTACATCAGTGAAAAATGTTAGTTGGGAAATTTTTCAATTTGCTCCATCTAAAGCTGAGGTTTTGTGATTACTTACAGTTATTGTGGGTATACATGTGACTTTTTTATCCATTTTCTGAAATTAATACTTTCTATTTTTCTTCTTTCACAGAAACAAGGGACATAGGGTGTGAGCCAGTCGAAAAACCAGATACTTCTCTCCTCAGTAATCAAGATGAAATAGGTACTGTACTGATTAGAAAGATACGCATTTGCTTAATTTTTAGTATCTGGTTATCTTTTTTTTACATAAATAATTGCTAATATTAAAAAGTAAAGCCAAGCATAAGAAAAAGAATTTAAGAGATGTTCAACAAAAATTAAAACAATTAGTCAGTTCTTTTCCCCTAAATTTTATGGAGTTTGGTTTGTCTCTGGGTGCTACCAAACATCTTTTTGTATAGGTATTTGGCATTTTTAGCATCTCAGAACTGCTAATATCTCTTTAACACATAGGACTATACTTAAGTCAGCAACCTTTCTACATCTCATTTGAGCTGTTTGTTAGAAAAGCAGCTGGAAGTGGAAGAAAATGCTCATAATAAATGATGCGTTCTGCTTCTAAAATTCTGATTGACTTACAAATGCCAAGATTTTATGTTAAAACCAAACTGTTTGATAAAAATAAGTGATGCAAAGTAGACCCTACATATTTGAGAAATATATAAATTAGCATATATGCATTAGACATATTTTAGTGATTTATTATCTAGACAGGTTAGATAGTATGGCAAAAATGGACGAACTGGTACGAATTCACAAGTGTTTATCTTTTGTTGTTGTTGTTGTTGTAGAACTAAAACTCTTTAGCATTACTGCAATACAACTATGTAGCTCCTTGATCTTAGCCACTTAATTTCCTCTTTCCACAATGCAGATGGCTCACACTATAATGGCGATGGCACACGTCATACCGGTGGAGAGTCCTCAACCTCAGGGGCAGATGATGAAAATGTAGAAATTGGATCAACGCATGAGACAACCCCCATGGATACGTCCATCAGGAGGTCCAGCCCCTCGTATTATGGAAGTGCTACTCCAGCCTCACCGCTGCCAGATCATGCTTCTGGAGGGAGTGAAAAAGCAATTCCTGGAAAAAATTACGGTGAGGACAGTAGGTTGCCGCAGTATCCCCTTTAATATAACTATGGAGGATTACATTGGTAGTTAAAGGATATTGTGAGGGATTGAAAAGGACTGTCTCTAATTTGTATTCTGGAGGAAAAAAACAAAAGAAAACTGAAGCATTCTGAATTTCTAAGGATTTTTTTGATTGCACATGAGTATGAAGCATATGTACAGATAAGGATAACATTCTTATCTGTTTTCTAAAAAGATGAATTGACATTAAATAATAAGAGCAAATAAGAGTTTACAGGACAAATGATTTATCATTCTATAAATACAGAAGCTTTTTTTAGGACATCATCTTCCTACAGCATGTTACAGAATGCATAGACAGAGAGAAATGTCAAATTAAAATGTTAGTAATAACTTCTTCCTTTAAGTGGTAAAGCCAAATTTGAATTTCATGGAGCACTACAAAATAGAAATGCTACTTTTTTCTATGTATTTTATTTCATCTTTTGTGTTGCTTGTGTGGCTGAAATTATCAGTAGTCTGAAAGACTATCTCCCATTGGACCTAAGGGATACAATTATAAGTCATCTTCTAAAAGCAGTAAAGTTGTTTGTGTGACTACAGGCTTTTTAGGAAATCACCAATAACTTACCAGTGAAAGATAACAGTATTTTGCATCACTATCCTCAATACATATTGAAATTACAAAAAAAAAGAAAAAAAAAAAAAAGAAGAGCAGAAGCAATAGGATTATAAAATTACTCTTCACTGGGTTTATACATGTTATGCTTGTTTTTCCATGTAGTTAGCATCATGAATGATAAATCCGAACATTCTCTTCCTGAGGAACCACGATCAGAACCATTCCCCCCAAACTGTATGCTGTGTATTTCAACTGATTCCATTACAACTGTTATTGACTCTGCTTCCATGCAGGGTCTAAATTTTTGGACTAAATCTCAGAATATCTCTCAGTTGAGGGGAATACAAATAACTTCACTCATTGCTCTAGAATCCCTGTCCACATGGTATACAGGCACAATTAGATCTTGTATCACGTGAGCAGATCATTGCCAGAATGTTCTATATCACTGTAATACATAGTCCTCTTGAAATAGTCTGTTTAGGGACTATGTTAGTAAAGTAAGTTTATATGGGGTTGAACTATGAGAAGGACCTAGTCTGTATCTTTCTTCTCCTAACTCAGTTAATGAAATAGTAATGATTTATCCATCACCATATAGATGATGAAGCTTCAACTGCATCACCTAACATCTTTTTGGGGACTGTGGCTGATGAATTCCATAAATCAGATGGTGGACAGTATCATACAACTACTAGTAAGATTAATTTTTCATATTAACTACATTAAATATAGATTGCATTAAAACTGTTTTCTTCTTCCAGAAGGGCATTCTGGTAAGTGGTGAAGTATACAACACTTCAAATATTGTAAAGATATTGAAAGACACTACTTTACAGACTGGTTAAGTAAGAAATTAATCTCACTTTCTGGGACACCGGGAGCAAAATCATTTACAGTATGTTTACTTCAATGCTCATACATGGGCTCAGAAAGATTGTTGTTTTGTGTTTCCCACTGCGGTTCTATCACACCTATTTAATCCATGAGGCACCAGAAATTAGTACAACCAATTACCACTTGAAGTCAATTTATTTCTGAGGTAGAGAAGAACACTTTTGTCAATTTGGAATGAAAATCCCTGTTATATATTTATGGCTGTGCATATAGGGAATCCATGTCTAAAACATGGCCTCACTAACCAAAGCAGTGTTTTATACGGCAGTTCCAATTGCCAAGCCATTTGTGCACTGCAAAAATTCATTGTTGGCAACATGCATGAGGAAAAACTGGGGCTCTACAGGCTCTGAGGACTCAAAAGAGCAGTATCCATTTTTTTCAGCTTTGTCCTTAAATAGCTTTACTAAGTCAGAAACTGCTTGTGATGTTTGTATCAAACATACAGTGCACAGCAGCTATAACAAAAAGAAAAACAACTTTTGAAGTCATCTTACACATGTTAAAGTGGAAATAATGTACATATGTTTACACTAGTTCCTAAGTTTAAAGTGATACAAATTTTTGCCCCAGAAAATAAAGTGAACCTAAAGGGAGAACATCTTAATCACACACAGGAAATCTACAGAGGCATATTATAGCAAAGATTGAACTGATAGAAATTCCACTTGTTAATAGTGGAGAGTTTAGCTGCCTCTGATGGTGATTTTTCCTTCATATATATTTGCTTTCGTGTGCGTGTGTGACTTAGTGTTTCCTTGTACCGGTGTTTCTGTACTCACTGCAAAATCTATGCATTGTTTTCAGGCATGGAAGCTTTCTGTTTTCGTTTTACTGCTTCATTATCAAATGTATTTATCCTAAATATGTATGTCCCTTCCTAACTAACAGTTGCTAACAGTTCTCTCTCATAGGCATGACTACTTTACAGAGGGAAAACTAGAGGTATTTAAGACTTTAAAAGATTGAAGTAACTATAGAGTGATGTAATAAAACGTGTCAATACTGATAGAAGTGTATCACAGAAGTGATGGCATTGGCATGATTGTTTACTTGTTTAGGACTGATAGATTCATTCCCTGGGGGGAAAAAAAAAAAAGATTATCAAAGTAATGCACCTGGCTTTTCTGATAGATTTAGCTGTTACTCATCAGTATCACTTTAAAGCCAGAGTCTCATTTAGTTTAATTTTATGGCATTGCAAATGAATCAGTGACTTAGCTCTCCTTTCAGAAGGAAGTTAAGTAAAAGCTATGTATCCCTGTGAGAAGTCATCAAATATTCAGTAGCATGGGAGAAAGTTACATAGAGAATAATAAAAAAAGAAGATGATGCCACTCCCCAATATCTGCTAATTAGATTGCACAGCAGTGCAGGCAAATTGGAGTATCCAATTTAATTTCCCAGAGGAAAATCCTACCAACAGGAAAGTAGAAAATTAAGAAATAAGTAAAGAAAATTATTTGTCATATATCTTCGGGTAGATGGCTAAAAATATATCTGTCTAATTCTATAGTGTGTTAAAGTCAGAAACAAAACTCATGTCTCTCCTCTATATTACATATTGTTTGTAGGGTTGAAGTTTTGTGCAAAGGTATCTAGTTTAATGCAAAGACTTCTTTTATATGGATTTGACATGTGCAATTGCCACAGCTCGTTGTTCTTTAGAAGATACCTCTTCGGTATTTCTCGGGATTTGGACATTATTGGTCATGATCTCCATCAAGTTAATAGTCCAGATTAATATGCTGTCAGCACTTTGACATTGACTTTCATTCTTGGTTGAAATAAGTCTTTCTGTTACTAGCAAATTACAATTCATCTGTAGGTGTGCTGTGAATCAGATGTAACATTCTGTTACTGATCAATAAGATATCCTCCTAAGTTCTCAAAGCTACCTACTCAAACAGTAACTGTGACTGATTTTGTTCATCCATATGTAATAGACACATTTATTTCTATTTGCGTGTCAATACCTATTTGGCTTGCCTAGCACAATGGACAAAAACATTGTAGATTCCTGTAATTTTTCCAAACAGAAATCTAGCCATCTGAAAATGGTTGTCACAAACCTCTGGAACTTTCTGTTTGATACACTATGAACTGAGAAAATACTGTGCACTGGTCATGTGATAGGAGTAAAGCTGTACCTCTCTGTCTTTGCACTATGCTGACGCCTACTCTGAGAAGTGTTTCTGGTGTGGATTTGGTTGACAGCATCAGGCCAATGGGAGTGCATGGGTCTTTTAAGTGGGATGGCTGCAGTTCTGATCTCAGATTGCATTGGCTTCATGTGGTTGTCAGTAGAAGAGCAGTTTGTTTTCTGGGCGTGCTTGTCTCTGGGTGTCTTTCTTGCCTGCCGTGGATACTTCTTTCACCTTTCCTATGTGATTTCATACCCTCTTGGTGGATGTTCCTCATTCAGGAGTCTATCTAAGGCTTTCTAGTCTCTCCTGCTGTCAAAGCCTGTGAGGAGCTCATTAACCTTATAGAATGTGAAGGGCTAGAAGAGACCCACAGGGCTTTTTGATGGCTCCTCTCAAGAGACTCTGTTGTTTCCTGGGACTACCAAAAGTGCTTGCATCTGGCTCTGTGTTTGAGGAATGTACTGATACCACGGATTCATACATTCGCCATGCACTCACATCCATCTCTGTGGCATGAGTGTGCTCAGGGTGCTGGTGCTAGTGGACTTGACTTTCCTGAAGGAAAAATGCTTCTCAAGAAATAATAACAAAATCTTGGTTAAATGAGCCATGTCCTACCAGCTCCAGGGCCTCGTCATGACGACCTTGAGAAAGCCACCACCCAAGCTTGGTGGAACCTGTTCCCAGACCACTGGTGGTGGTCAAATCCTGGAGAGAAGACGCAAGAACCCACGCAGGCAATGAAGGGTAAAGAATGTCATGCTGGGAGTGCGCTTTGATTAGAGGCTGAATAACCAGGGAGCAGGGCAACAAATTTCAGAAGCATTAACTGAAGCAGAGGTGAACACATGGTATATTTCACCATTTGTTGCTATTTGTTGCCATGTGTTTGAAGTGGTAAAACCAAAGTGTTGGGCTCTTTCTCATGGACTGTACACGTGGTAGCAATAGAGCAGTTGTTCATGCAGACACACATTCCACAGAGGCATTCTCTTTGTCTGAATGGGATGGGTATGGGAGTCGTTATGTACATGATGTACTTCTGTTTTTCTTCATACCTGTTTAGAAGCAGTTTAGGAGTAGACTGTTCCAATGAGAAGGATTTGTAGGAGAAAGGAAGAAAATGTTTCCAAGCCAGTACACTATGCTCTCTTTGTTAGAAGAGGACAGAGCATGGTTAGTGCTGTGAGTGTGCCCACACTGGGGCAACTTCAGCAAGGCCATGGCAGAGTGGTGAATTCCTTGGGAGTGAAAAGACCAGGAGGAGATAGGAACCATGGGAAGCACGGTGCTGTATATTCTCCTCTGTGATTGTAAGACTGCATATGGGCAGACAGGAAAGCCTAACTGCTGCCAGCAGAAGGCCTTGTGGGTTAGGGCTTCATGACAGATTTAACATCATCACAGCAGATGTGACCTCCAGTGGCAATGGTTCAGATGATGAAGACTCTTCAGAGGAGATGATGTATTCAACAGTGTTTCCAGGCTGGGGCAGGAGTGTGGCCAAAGATGACACTGCTCTGAGTACGAGTAAGGAACTTCATTTCTCTTTGGATAGTTTTTTTCCTTTTTTTTCCCCTGCCACACCTGAAGTTTCTTCTGCTTTACCACATATATATTATGTGAAAATTGGATGCTCTTCTCATCTGCATATTTTTCAAACACACCTCCTATGCCACATGAAAAACCTGTTTAGATCATGTGGGGTCCACATGCTTAAAAGCACGACCTTCCAATGTTTCTTGAATTGCTGTCTTGGTCACATTTGATTTTTACAGTTTTACTTTGACTTTTTGTGTCTCAAGGACTGATTTCTCTCTGGAGGGAATTTCCAACCTCTTACAAGTGGCACAATTATTTGTATTGGCATGCCAATACCTATTTGGCTTGCCTAGCACAATGGACAAAAACATTGTAGATTCCTGTAATTTTTCCAAACAGAAATCTAGCCATCTGAAAATGGTTGTCACAAACCTCTGGAACTTTCTGTTTGATACACTATGAACTGAGAAAATACTGTGCACTGGTCATGTGATAGGAGTAAAGCTGTACCTCTCTGTCTTTGCACTATGCTGACGCCTACTCTGAGAAGTGTTTCTGGTGTGGATTTGGTTGACAGCATCAGGCCAATGGGAGTGCATGGGTCTTTTAAGTGGGATGGCTGCAGTTCTGATCTCAGATTGCATTGGCTTCATGTGGTTGTCAGTAGAAGAGCAGTTTGTTTTCTGGGCGTGCTTGTCTCTGGGTGTCTTTCTTGCCTGCCGTGGATACTTCTTTCACCTTTCCTATGTGATTTCATACCCTCTTGGTGGATGTTCCTCATTCAGGAGTCTATCTAAGGCTTTCTAGTCTCTCCTGCTGTCAAAGCCTGTGAGGAGCTCATTAACCTTATAGAATGTGAAGGGCTAGAAGAGACCCACAGGGCTTTTTGATGGCTCCTCTCAAGAGACTCTGTTGTTTCCTGGGACTACCAAAAGTGCTTGCATCTGGCTCTGTGTTTGAGGAATGTACTGATACCACGGATTCATACATTCGCCATGCACTCACATCCATCTCTGTGGCATGAGTGTGCTCAGGGTGCTGGTGCTAGTGGACTTGACTTTCCTGAAGGAAAAATGCTTCTCAAGAAATAATAACAAAATCTTGGTTAAATGAGCCATGTCCTACCAGCTCCAGGGCCTCGTCATGACGACCTTGAGAAAGCCACCACCCAAGCTTGGTGGAACCTGTTCCCAGACCACTGGTGGTGGTCAAATCCTGGAGAGAAGACGCAAGAACCCACGCAGGCAATGAAGGGTAAAGAATGTCGTGCTGGGAGTGCACTTTGATTGGGGGCTGAAGAGGACAGAGTACGGTTAGTGCTGTGAATGTGCAAAGGGTACCACATTGGGGCAGCCTCAGCAGGGCGATGGCAGAGTGGTGAATTCCTTGGGAGTGAAAAGACCAGGAGGAGATAGGAACCATGGGAAGCACGGTGCTGTATATTCTCCTCTGTGATTGTAAGACTGCATATGGGCAGACAGGAAAGCCTAACTGCTGCCAGCAGAAGGCCTTGTGGGTTAGGGCTTCATGACAGATTTAACATCATCACAGCAGATGTGACCTCCAGTGGCAATGGTTCAGATGATGAAGACTCTTCAGAGGAGATGATGTATTCAACAGTGTTTCCAGGCTGGGGCAGGAGTGTGGCCAAAGATGACACTGCTCTGAGTACGAGTAAGGAACTTCATTTCTCTTTGGATAGTTTTTTTCCTTTTTTTTCCCCTGCCACACCTGAAGTTTCTTCTGCTTTACCACATATATATTATGTGAAAATTGGATGCTCTTCTCATCTGCATATTTTTCAAACACACCTCCTATGCCACATGAAAAACCTGTTTAGATCATGTGGGGTCCACATGCTTAAAAGCACGACCTTCCAATGTTTCTTGAATTGCTGTCTTGGTCACATTTGATTTTTACAGTTTTACTTTGACTTTTTGTGTCTCAAGGACTGATTTCTCTCTGGAGGGAATTTCCAACCTCTTACAAGTGGCACAATTATTTGTATTGGCATGCCAATACCTATTTGGCTTGCCTAGCACAATGGACAAAAACATTGTAGATTCCTGTAATTTTTCCAAACAGAAATCTAGCCATCTGAAAATGGTTGTCACAAACCTCTGGAACTTTCTGTTTGATACACTATGAACTGAGAAAATACTGTGCACTGGTCATGTGATAGGAGTAAAGCTGTACCTCTCTGTCTTTGCACTATGCTGACGCCTACTCTGAGAAGTGTTTCTGGTGTGGATTTGGTTGACAGCATCAGGCCAATGGGAGTGCATGGGTCTTTTAAGTGGGATGGCTGCAGTTCTGATCTCAGATTGCATTGGCTTCATGTGGTTGTCAGTAGAAGAGCAGTTTGTTTTCTGGGCGTGCTTGTCTCTGGGTGTCTTTCTTGCCTGCCGTGGATACTTCTTTCACCTTTCCTATGTGATTTCATACCCTCTTGGTGGATGTTCCTCATTCAGGAGTCTATCTAAGGCTTTCTAGTCTCTCCTGCTGTCAAAGCCTGTGAGGAGCTCATTAACCTTATAGAATGTGAAGGGCTAGAAGAGACCCACAGGGCTTTTTGATGGCTCCTCTCAAGAGACTCTGTTGTTTCCTGGGACTACCAAAAGTGCTTGCATCTGGCTCTGTGTTTGAGGAATGTACTGATACCACGGATTCATACATTCGCCATGCACTCACATCCATCTCTGTGGCATGAGTGTGCTCAGGGTGCTGGTGCTAGTGGACTTGACTTTCCTGAAGGAAAAATGCTTCTCAAGAAATAATAACAAAATCTTGGTTAAATGAGCCATGTCCTACCAGCTCCAGGGCCTCGTCATGACGACCTTGAGAAAGCCACCACCCAAGCTTGGTGGAACCTGTTCCCAGACCACTGGTGGTGGTCAAATCCTGGAGAGAAGACGCAAGAACCCACGCAGGCAATGAAGGGTAAAGAATGTCATGCTGGGAGTGCACTTTGATTGGGGGCTGAAGAGGACAGAGTACGGTTAGTGCTGTGAATGTGCAAAGGGTACCACATTGGGGCAGCCTCAGCAGGGCGATGGCAGAGTGGTGAATTCCTTGGGAGTGAAAAGACCAGGAGGAGATAGGAACCATGGGAAGCACAGTGCTGTACATTCTCCTCTGTGATTGTAAGGCTGCATATGGGGCAGACAGGAAAGCCTAACTGCTGCCAGCAGAAGGCCTTGTGGGTTAGGGCTTCATGACAGATTTAACATCATCACAGCAGATGTGACCTCCAGTGGCAATGGTTCAGATGATGAAGACTCTTCAGAGGAGATGATGTATTCAACAGTGTTTCCAGGCTGGGGCAGGAGTGTGGCCAAAGATGACACTGCTCTGAGTACGAGTAAGGATCTTCGTTTCTCTTTGGATAGTTTCTTTCTTTTTTTTCCCCTGCCACACCTGATGTTCCTCCTCCTTTAACACACATACATTATGTGAAAATTGGATGATCTTCTCATCAGCTATTCCTTCAGAAGTATCTCTTTTGAGATTGGAAAAATTATTTGAGGTCCACACTGATAAAACTAGTGTCTCTTCTATCACTACTTAAAATTAGCATCTCAGTTTCATGCCCATTCAAATGTTTTCATCCACTCATGATTTTCCAAGAAGAAAAAAGTTTATCTTTCTTTCTATTAATTCTTTAACATGTTAAAATAGTTCTACTTCATGCTATATATAATCTACAGCTACTTAATAACAGACTTCCTGTCTGTAGACGAAGATTTTTAGGCACAAGTTGAGGAGGCCAAACTACAAGTGCTTTTTCATTGGAAGTGTCAACAAAACAGTCTCATATTTGCTACCTTCTACACTCTTCCCATGTACTCCTCTAACATCATCTCACTTGTTTTGTGACCTCAGATGTCTAGGCATGACCCACAACTGAGGTATTTTAATACATAGCCTCATTTTCCTGATATAAATAGTCCCACAGTGATTATCTGATAACTCTATTTTAATTCAAAAGCCACCCATACCTGAAATCATTTTGTCCAAAGTCAGAAAACAATCATACGTGCAGTTCAAAGGCTAATGATGTGCATCACTGAGGCACATGCTGTAGTACTTGACTTTATGACCAGGGAATGGCCCCACCCCTAGGGTTTTTTTTAACATCAAAGTTGCCATTAGGGACTATACTCTAATGCTCTTATTTGTACAAAGACAACAATCTGTTCTATTTCGGTAATTTTATTTTATCTAAGTTCATCTTAATGTGTCTGCTGTTTGTGCTCTTATTTACTCAGCAGTGTTTAAAAATCACTATTTACAAGCATTTTATTTTTCTGGAGATAGTGCAGTATTTGCATTTTTTCAGCAATGGTCTTTACTTTTAGAGGAAAATGCAAAATCAGCAAATCATCTTGCTTTGGGAGTTTTTATTCTTTTGCCTCTCTTTTGGGTATTTCTCTGTCTTTGAGACTCTGTGTTGGTAGCTTATTCCACAGCTATATTGCATTCCAAATACTTTACATGGCCAGTGGTGTCTGCATGCTCCAGGGGTGAAAGTGTATACAGCGTCTGATCGTAGACCCTTGTGGAAGTTTTGGTTTTCTTTTTAATTATATTATAACTTTCTTGACCACCTAGCCTATACTGGTAGCCTGTATTTGCTACCTAGTGGTTGTCAAGGTGCTTTCAGTTTTTGCTGCTCATCGCTTCAGAGCTCTGTGGTGGGTATTCTAGCATGGTACTTTTTGAGTGCTTCTTGAGTACTTAGGAAGCACATTCTACTTGTATTGAGATATATGCCATGTTCCTTGGCTCAAGCATTATTCTTCAAATGTGAGTTCAAATGTCTATAACTGATGTAATGGTTTTGCATTACTTCTGCTATACATTATTCTTCTATTGCTTGTTTTCCCCATTCTTCTTGTGAAACTTTCCGTTTATCCAAAGACAAGAGAAGAACAACTGTTTTGATGGAAAGATGTTTGATAAACAGAGTAGAGAGACTATGGTTAGGATATGCATGAATTTTCCATCACCTTTATGGCGCACATGAACAGTAATTCAGTAGTGGTAGACTTAGAGCACAGTCAGTGTTGAAGCCTTCATTGTCACAACAGCTGTGGACTCACAACAGCTGTGGACTCACAACATGAAATACCTCTGGGACTCTCCACACAAGATCATTGGAATCCCAGCTTTACAGAAGAAGAGAAGTATCCTAGCTCTGCTAGAAGCAGTAAAGCAATCAAGCATTTCAGATAATATTCAGATTTGTGACATAATTCAGAGGAGTATAACACTCATGGCGCAGCTGTTTGTAATTCCCATACCATTAGCTTCAGTTCAGTGTAATACCTTTACATTATTTGTATTAGGGCCCCCAGAGATGGCATCTATAACATTCATCTGTCATTCCAAGTCTATCTTTTGCATCTAAAGTTTGTTAATCGCCACTTTTCCTCATGTTTCTGGTATTTTTAAATTTGACCTGCCAGTAGTGTAATAAAACTAAGCAGACTGTAACTTCTGGTGACCCACTTTGGTGAGAAAAAGAATTCCCTTTTTCCATTTCAAAATTTCTATTGTAAAATCTGAAGACAAAACACAAAAAAAGCAAACTAGTGTTTCAAATACATGAAATTGTCCTACAAAATACGTATACTACCTCCAGATGAATGTGAACATTTTGCTACCAGTGTTAGTGCCAGTAGCCAAATGAGATATCAAAGCATTCAAAAACTTCTGTAGGTAAAGGCTTACAGAGCGCATTCTCCAGCTATTTTTGCTGTGCCCTTCTGGTTCTGAGATTGTTTTGAACAGTGAAGGTTTATACAATTGTTATCAGAACAGGTTCTGTAAGCACTGAGAAATAATTTTTGTGGTAACTTTTTATTTGTGACATATTGTTACATCGGTTGTATTCATGCATTAGTTAATATTAACTCTTTTTTATAATAGAGATGTATTAATTTTAATTTTTAAAAAATGGATTACATTTGCTTGAGTGCTCTCTTTATGAAAATTTCATTGCCTGAATGTGGATAAATATTCTTCCAGTTTTACTCTTTTTGGGAAATGGCATAGGTTTCTCTAGCTGGTGACTTGCAGCATATATTACAAGTCCAGCTCATTCTTGGCATACTCTGATCAAGGACCTTTGCTTTACTTTTAATATACCACTCATGAAAATGTTCAATACCTAAGGCAAATATATTTCCATCTGAGTTCTGATGCTCATCTTTGGTTTTCTGGTGTATCTTTTCCAAACCTGTTAATGTTTGGTAGAAAACCTCTTACGTTGGTGATACTTCAACTGCTTTCTGGTTGCATCTTCTGCTTTGTAAGCAAGAGCAAATTAAAGAGTGAGCAATAAATTTATTTTATTGGTAAGAGATTTAATTATTATTGAGTTCAAAATAAGTAAGCTTATCAGCTTCAAATATATGAACCTACTTATTTCATTTTTCCAGTCTCAGAAGAAATTGCAATTTTCTTGGAGCCACCTTTGTAATAGTGTAGTTGAGATATTAACTGAAAAGAGAAAGTTCATCCACTTTTTCACTTTAAAATCTCAGAATACACAGACTCTACAGTAAAGTTGGTATTAATGAATGTGAAATAGAGATGCAAGCTTGTTTGTTTCTTTGTGTTCTTTTGCTTCTTCTCCAATATCTTTACTCTTCCGTGGTCATTGTGATCCTTTCTAGCACACTTAAACCTTCTTCCAGTCCTAGTGATGGTTTTGTGTAATAAGGTTTCCAAAGGACTTTCTTCTTGCTTTCATCATTCATTTCACATCAAATGCAACGAGAAGAAAAAGCCAAAACGCAAAAACCAAGCACCCTTGTTATGTAAATCATGATATGAGAATAATATGACTGATACTGGGTATTGTGATCACTGATTCAATCATCATCTTATCAGCGCTAGTTACAAGTGAAAATGAAAACCATCAAGGACCAACCCAACATCCACTACTACACACCGTTCATTCTGGAGGGATCAGTCGAGAACAAAATCCTGCAAATACCATCGGGAGTACTGATCAACATGAGGTCACTGTTGCAGGTGAAAATTATTTTGAAAAGGACTCTTCTCCTACAGGTAATATTACAGGTCACATTTTAGTAAATTATCAAGGCTTTCTAAAGGTTTCGTTTTAGGATTTTTTTACAAACGTTTTTGCATTCTGAGGCCATAACACAGGTTCTGTGAAAAACCCTGGGCAATTCTGATATTATTTTTAAATTAGTTTTTAATTATTAAAAGATCATTTTAATTTTTAGTTGTTCTTCAGACATGTCCCTGGGTGTTTGTTTCTATTCTACTTGGCTTACATATCAAGGCCTTTAGTATTGTAACCTTCTGTAACTGTCTCCTACATTTTGTGCTGTTCACTGCGCAGTCACAAACTTTTAACAGCCTGTTTACCAGGGTTTTATCTGTAAGAAACTATGAAGGTTTAAATGGAAAAATAATAATGTCTCTTGTATATTTCATTCATTGGGAGCTGTGTTCACTCCTCTGCTGCAAGTCATTACTGGACCTGGGATTTGTTTTTCACTTTTTGTTAATATGGCAATTATATCGAAACAAAATTGCCTAAAATATCTACTCACCCCACTCTTGAACTATGACAGGATACCAGTGATGAAGGGAAGAAAAAGAGGCATAATATAGAATAAGAAAGAGGCGTTTCTCTTCTATTGGTTGAATCAATTGAAACATAAAAGATCAAATTATACTATGTAGCTTGTTACTGAAAATTGGCATTTATTACTTTCTGATCCTCTGAGTGTACCAAGCTTACTAGTTAATGACAGGTGTTCTGTACTAAGCACTGCCAATAGTGAATGTCCTGCAGTCATCATCTGCTCTTGCAGATTATTAAATACAGGGCTCTGAAGATAAGCATATCATAAACAGAATTTAGATGTAGAATGTGGTCCGGATCATTCAACTAAATGGAATCTTATTAGCAAAATTTCTGTGTAGGTCACTGTTTCAGTAGTTCCTAAGTCTACATTCCTCCAAGATATCAACCCCAAATGTGTCATTGCTGTTCTTTAAAAATCTGATGATGCAGTACAATGCAATATGAGGTAGAGAAAGATATATATGTAAACACTGTACTATACCATACCATACCAGATTGCACTGTGCTATCCTACACTACAGTACATATACTACAATACTATACCAATTTGTAATGGCCTAGTTGCAACTAAAATTGTAACACACTGTGGCAAATTTCTTATTGTGCTGAAGGGCCTAAGGAGGGTTTATGCTCCATATAAGATTTGGGTACTCTCTAGATGTGACTATCTAATAAAAACTAGAGATTGGTTTATATGGATGATTTTTTTCTAAATAACTGCAATATCAAATGTTCTCCAGTTGAATGCTGTCTTATCTGTTGTGTGCACTGTTGACAAATCTGTAGCATGTGCTCGCATTCCCCTCTGTCATACTTCGTTGTCTGTTTCCCTGGAGATGCTGCAACTGATCAAACAATGAAATTTTGAGGTTGAAAAATTGAATACAGTCATTACACTCGAGTTCTGTGATTAAAATCTTACTGATGGGTCATATCCTTGCAGTTATTTCTGCCTTTAAAGTTCTTAATTCTTCCTCAGTGGATATTGGTTTGATATTCAACCAATACAAAGTCAACAGGAAGATTCAGAGAAATACTTTTGAAAAACAGTAAGATGCCTTAATTCTGGAAAGCATATACTCGGTTTGGGGAAGGAGTTGGTCCTCCTGATGACAGAAGGCAGCTTTTCTAAACATAAACCAGGGTGAGAAGCAAATCTACTTTACTACTCTTTGCCATTAAATGGAGTAGATATGTGAGCAAGGCCTGTCATAGAGACAAGAATCGAAGAGGAGAATACTATGAAAAATGTTCTTTACATACTGAGTTCATAACAGCTTCACCATCATCATAACAGCTATAGTCTCCAGCCACGGGGCCAAACACAACGACTCAGCACAAGACCCATTGGTGTATCCAGCCTGGGACAAGGAAGAGGATTATGCAACACAGACAGCTATAACGGATAGAATTATTCCTTCCAGAGGGAATAATCATGAAAAAGAGTCTTCCACTACAGGTACTAGTAATAATGTCAGTTATGTAGTAATAATGTCACTTCTGTCTCTCTGATGGCCTGTCCTGGAAAGATATTGCAATGTAATTATAGAGAGGAGTAATTACTGATCTCTTAAAATAATGATGTAATACACAGAGTGATTAACTTTCTCTATGCTCCATCTGGGTGGTGGTGAGACAGAAGTTTTCAATTTTAGTTCTGTATAAAACATTTGTTCTTTCCTCGCCAATACCACTTTTAGTGTTTTCCATTTCTTGGGGAAGCGTGACTGTGAAATTTCATCCAGATCATTACATAAGTTATATTATTTGGGGTTGCCAAAATGACTTTTTCTTAAGGTTGAATTCATGCTTATGAATATTTGTACATCAACAGGTTAATGCATTTAATTTGTGAATATTCATCAGGAGAAATGGTGTTCTTCTCATAGATTTTATAAAAATATTTATTCCTCTCCTTCATAGAATGAAGGGAGAAAGGAACTTACAAAACTGGCATAACACAACATTATGATACGGTCTCATATGACACATGCTATTCATAATATCAAAATAATGTTCTAAAAACATGATATGGCCTGCCCTGCTGAAGGTCTCCCTCTGTCACTGGGATCTGTATATGTAGCTGATGTCTTGCTCTAATACGGTGAGCATAGATGTGGTGCTTAAGGATCTCTCAGGAGCCAGTGACATGATGGAAGAAGGAGAGGCTTTCATGTCTTGGTCCCTCCTTCTGTGTTTTAAATGAGGAAGGTGGATGTTCTTTCTGGCTTGCTGTGACATAATATGGGAATAAAATGTGGAATCAATATGGGTGGTGGTTTTGTGAGTGCTCCATTTTAAAGCTGATCATGCCACCATCACAGAGTCCGTGGAGGATGTTAACCAAGAGAAAGCAACGAAGGAGCCACTGGCACCTGGGACCCCATCGGGAAGGGAAAGTGAACAAGCAAACACCACAGATGGTTCCCATGTCAGTTGGATACCTGGAGTTCTTCCAAACACAGAAGACCACCTTAACCGATTGCAGACCACTCTTACCACTAGTAAGAACAATGAATTATAACAATTTTCTGTAACTTGTCACTGCTTACAGTGTCTTGAGTAGCAATAGAGAATCAATACTTCTTTTTTGTCAGTATTCATATCTGTACTGTAAAACATACTGTAACGTCACATGGCAGTGTCCCAGCAGCTGCAGCTCTGGAGTCAGCCTGGGATGCAGGTCAGGGAATCTTCGTGACTGCTGTTTCTATGTCCCTGTGTTCACTGTCCTTGGGAATACTTTTAATTAAGTACAAAAATGGAGCAGAAGAACAAATGAAAATGTCTTATCAAAACCTTGAGAGAGCTGTGGTGATATATGGGTCAGGTCTGTCTTCTCCTCCTTTTTTGTGTTGAGAAAAGGGTAAGTGGCTTAACGTTAACAGGAGACTTGAATGAGATGGGGAGGGGAAGGCCACAGCAGCACATGGATGGAATTCACAACTGATCAAATAGTCTGTATTTAAATCATCAACAGCTCTTGCCTCTCCTGATGGTGGCCACCACAAAGACCCATCTCAAGCACCTCTGCCTTCAGATAATGAGCCAGGACAGGGCACTGAAGGCATCACAAATCCCACTGATACCCCAGGGGATGAAGTCTTACGCAGGACCACAGCCAGTGTGATCAAAGCTGATAATGACTCTCCTCTGATAGGCACTGGTAAGAGCAATGGATCGCCCTCATTTCTCATGCCTGTATGAAAAAGAGGCATTATTTCTTTTGAAGCTGACTCCTTTCCCTGTCTTTCTCATCTTTGCGATCTGCATTCTTGTTGTGAACTTGCAGTGCAAATCTTTTTATGATTTTCTTGCACATGACTAACCCAACAAGAATTGCTACTTATTTAAGGATATTTTTACCCTGGGTGCCCTGTTTCTTATGACCCCCAACTTTCTTCATGTCTGTTTTCAGTAGATGGTGATACTGAGAAAGCAATTGCTTTGTGGAGATAGCCACTGGTATAAATAAATCATAAACTTAAAATTAGTTTTTCATGTCTGACTGTTCCTGGTCTTGATATTTTCACATATTCTCTTAATACTGCAAAATTTGGAGTTTGTTCACGTTGTTCTGCAAGGTTCTAACTTAAATTCCTGAGCTCTGCATGTTACCCAATTAAAATTATATGAATTCCAAATACTGATTTTTTAATACAATATAATGCATTTTTATGACATCAAAGTGCTTTGGAACTTCTTGCATCTTTTTTGCATTTTCTAAAAAAGAAATTCTGTAGAAAAATTAGCATTTAGGCTTTCCCTTTTCTTCTTCAAAATCCGCTTTCATAAGAATTTTCTAATCCGCAACATTTAGGATTTGCCAAAGAGCTATGAAAACTAAAGATTGTGTGGATTTGTGTATTAGAATACAGTTGTATTCTCTATCCCCTACTCCTGTTGTCTAAATATGAAGGAAATTCAATAAAGTTTCACAGTTCCTTATTAAGCTTTATGTGGTTTGACAGATCAGTTGCAAATAGGAAAATGCAAGTATGATTTAGCAATTTATTCAAATGTTTTAAATTAAGTCATTCTGATATAATCCCTGTGTTACAACAGGAATTCTTATGCTTATTTTATTCTGAAAATGATATTATTATTTTCTCCCTTCTAAGTAGTGTTTTCTAGGTATTTTCAAAACTAACAATTTAAGCTGCATTGTTTGTAAATGTATTTTTTGGTTTCTGGTTTTGCTTAGTGATGTTGAGTATTGGTGGTGTCATTTTAAATTGATACTAAACTTTATTATTTAAGTATTAGGGAAGGAACAGACAACCCAAAACCTGTGACACATAAAGAAAATAATCTTTGTTTGTGGGTTTTGGTTTTTTGCTTCTCTCTACATATTCTACAAAGGCTAATAAGTAAAAAAGTAGAGATTGCAAAATTAAATAAAGACAGAAAAAATTGTAAGGTGGGGTTTTTAAAATGTCTTTAAAGTTAACTTAGCCATCATGACCACAGTCACAGCCTCCACTGGTGTTCTGGTACCAGAAGATACAACCCGGGAAGGAAGGGCACCTCGCATTGTGGTGACAGCTCTTGCCTCTCCTGATGGTGGCCACCACAAAGACCCATCTCAAGCACCTCTGCCTTCAGATAATGAGCCAGGACAGGGCACTGAAGGCATCACAAATCCCACAGATGCCCCCAGAGATGAAGTCTTACACAGGACCACAGCCAGTGCGATCGAAGCTGATAATGACACTCCTCTGATAGGTACTAGTAAGAATAATGGATCACACTCATTTCTCATGCTTGTGTGAAATGAGGCATTATTTCTTCAAGGTTGACTTTTTTCCCTATCTTTCTCATCCTGGGAATCTACATTCTTAGTATCAACTTGCAATGCAAAAATCTGCGGTAGGATCTGTGGACAAGGCATAAGGGACTCCTTGCTGCTACACTTGGTGGTTTCCGTTCTTTGATGAAGCATGTTTTTGGGTGACCTCCTAACTGTTCTGCAAGACACTTTGGTGGTTCTGAATCCCCAGCCTCTTCTTCCTTTCTTGTGCATCAGTGGGATCAGGCTTGAGATCTTTGGCACCGTGATTGGTGTGGTGGAGGTGTTCTTATGGGTTAATCAGACAACTTGTTCCTGTGACTCAGCAGCAGCAACATCGCAGGAGAGTGGTGTCCCAGTGGTGTGGGCAGGGCAATCATAGCAGAATTACATCCCATATATTCTGCCATCAGTTTCTTCCTTCTCACCCGTGGATTGCCAGGCAAGACCGACATGGGTCTGGCTGCAGTATGGCCTCTCGCTCCTGAGTTGCAGGGTCAGGTTGTTGCTGCTGTGGTCTCCTCTTCTGAAGGTCTCCCTCTGTCACTGGGGTCTGTATATGTAGCTGACATCTTGCTCTAACATGGTGAGCATAGGTGTGGTCTCTCAGAAGCCTGTGACATGATGGAAGAAGAAAGAGAGGCCTTCATGTCTTGTCCCCTCCTTCAGTGCTTTGAAGGAGGAAGGTGGATGTTCTTTCTGGCTTGCTGTGACATAGTATGGAAATACAGTGTGGAATCAATATGGGTGGTGGTTTTGTGAGTGCTCCATTTTAAAGCTGATCATGCCACCATAATGGCAGTCACAGAGTCCCTGGAGGATGTTAACCCAGAGAAAACAACGAAGGAGCCACTGGCACCTGGGACCCCATCGGGAAGGGAAAGTGAACAAGCAAACACCACAGATGGTTCCCATGTTAGTGGGACACCTGGAGTTCTTCCAGACATTGAAGACCGTCTTAACCGATTGCAGATCCCTCTTACTACTAGTAAGAATAATGACTTATAAACATTTCATTTATCCATCAGTAAGTTATTATTGTGGACAATGGCTATTGTCCAAACCCATATGTACTAACCATAATTGTAAATTGTTTTCATATTATGATTTCCTTTTTGGGTTTTGTTATTGTTTATAACCTACTAATATGATGTCATGAAGAGTATCTCTTCCCACTAAAAGCATTTACCAAAATGCTGTAAATAGTTGTTTGCAAATAACTTTGTGTTATCAGTATGGGGTAACACAACTATTGAAGTGAAGAAGTGGAAACTGTCTCCTCATGCCCACACATTTGTGAGCGCATTTTGTCTTTCTTTTGTTTGCTGGGCACAAATTATAGCTATGAAACCCTTAACTATCTGTCACTTTCCCCCCATCTATAACCCTTCTACATTAGTTGAATATGTATCCAAAGAAAGGTAATTCTCTGTCACAACTTTTTTTCTACGTGTATTTGCTGTTGATACCTTGCCAGTGATTAATTACAGCTATGTTATTGGGCTGTAACTGACATTTCATTTGAGAACAACCTTTTTTTTTTCTTTTTTTAAAGGTTTATTCTTCTGTTAAAGTCAGTGCAATCCACAGTAACAATGTTTGCTTCTTATACTATACATACTAGCCTTTGGTATTTTTTTTATGAATGTTCACATGCTAATTTTATGGGAAACAAAGGGACTTTTCCTTATTTCAAAATGTAGTTTCCATACAAATAATCATCCTAACAGTAAGATTTTGGGATTTTTTTCCAAATGCAGCTAATCCAAACACAATTTTCATGCACTTTCTTGGAAGTTATTGGAACCATTCCAGGGTAGAATTTGGCCAATGCTTTGTGGACTTTGCACATAAGCAAGATTATGTACCTACGTTTTTACAGCATTATACAGCAAACACTTCAAAGATAATTCTGTTGTTTATTAATTAATTTATACATTGTGAGATGGAACTTGGCCTACTTTTTTTTTCAAAGGTTTTGTATAAATTCAATCTTATCAAAATTACCTGGTTATAGTATTTTGACATAGGGATAGCACTATAAATACAAAATATGTATTTGATAGAATTTTATTGGAAAGATAAATCTGTTTTTCATAATGGCTTCCTACTACAACAAACTTGTTTCTTGATTTTCATTGGCCCTAATCACTTAATTAATCCAAGCTTCTTCCTTAATTTTATGTGCAGACATTACACACTATGAAAAAATGTTTGCTACCTCCTCTTTTGAGCACATAGAACTTGTAAGAACTGGCTTGAAGATCACTTTCAATGCAAATATCTTCATTAAATCTTTGCATTGTCAGTGCCCTGGCAAAAGGCTCATAAGGCCATTTTCTCAAAACTCTTCCTTTTTTAATTTACCTTCTCTTGGTGCATTTTAAAAACACAGTACAAGGGAATTACTAAGACGCTATCATTATCATCAAAAAGTTTATTTATTGAATGTTTCATTCATTTGTGATGTTGTCCCATATAGGTGCAATGGAATGGGAAAGATTCATGAATGCATTGGTAGGCTACAGTTAAAGGCTTTCTCTGAACAGATGAGTGGTTAAATGTTCTATACTACTTCGTTTCACTTGCTTTTTTTTTCTAAAACAACGTTTAAGCTGTGGTTCAACATCATACTAAGTGTCAAAGTGTCCACAGAATAACAAGTCAATCCACTGAAGGAACTCAAAAAATAACTGTCCATAGCGAAAAAAAGCTAGTATATTACCAAAATGAAATGTAGAGAGCGTTTGAGGATCCCTCACTGCCACTTGCAAGCACCTCCCCAGAGCCAGAACACATGGGGACATGGCTAAATCCTGCTTCTTCTTCTCAGTGCTCAGAGGAAGATCAAATGCAGCAGTTCCCACACGTCTTAATGAATGTTCGAGGGCCTTTCTAAGGGGCTTTGTGAAGGAAAAGCTCTGGCATTTCTCAAGGATTATATAAAGCACCTTTGAAAAAAATCTGCTGAGATGTGAGGTAGACAAATTAGTATGTTCCTCTTGGTCAGCTTTCTTTGATGCTGGATCAGAACCCTTAGCTGCTGAATTATTGCTCTGTCCTTTGTTGTGAAATAGCACCAAAACCCACACCAGACAATAAGTTTCTTGTCAATAAAAATAATGAAAACATCTGGAAGATTCATGAACTGCATATTGGCTAAGCTTAACAGAGGGGGAAAATCATGCTTCTCAGTTTTGTATTTGCCAGCTGTTATTAGGAAATGAGATCAGAAATGCTGGATAGAATTGAGTCCCAATGTGTGTTAAAAAAAAAAAAAGAACTTTACAGATGATTAGAATCAGTGCTTAATTTACTGTATAAGAGTCTGGAAGGATTTAGAGAGATGGAGATCTGCAATATATTTTTCATTGTGATAATGAAGTAATAGTCCCAAATGAAATTACTGTATCTATATTCTGCCGATAATTTTAAGATTTGGGATACCCTTATGGTAACAGCGTGGGCCAGAAATGTAATTGCATAAAAGTTTAAATGATATGGCCTGCATAGAAAATACAAGAGACTAGAAGTATGGACTTTGATATAAGATCTCACACCGTCTTACAACCAAATTGCACAACTTATCAAAAAGGACAAGGGGATTCAAACACAAGTTTGCAGAGAACATTTTTTCTGTTGGGAAAAAATATTTTTAATTTCTAGAGTCCCACTCCATAGCTATCAAATTTGCATCCTTTCAGGGAACTATCCTTCTAGTTAATGCGAGCACTAGAATTTTAACATTCAGTTTTACCTGTACCAGAATAGAATTAAAAGTTTCAAAATTTTTCCATATTGGTAATTTTAGATTTAAATAAAAAAGTAAAATTCTCTCGCTCTCCTTTTCTCATTCTCTTTTCCCCATGGAACAGATATGATATTTTACTCGCATGACAAAAACCTCTTCAAAAAGTTACCACCACTCATGTCTTTATATTTCCTTCAGAAAATTTCTAGGCAATCATAATCACGTTTTGGTTCACAAAAAAATGAAACATATGAGGGAGACAAGAAAGGAAAGCCATGAGTTTTGCTTTTTGAAATACCAAAGCTAGCCATAGCCCAGATGAATATAATGCTTATAGTCTATGTAAAGGTTTTCGGTATAAATACTTCAATACTATGAATTGCTTCAGCATGAATTTTCTAGAATATGGTTTCTTCAGTTGTGAGAGTCACAGGCTTTGTACCTCACTGTTAAACATTTACTAAGTGTTTTTGGCCTAACGGATTGCTTTTTTTGTCCTTTAGGCTCTACCCCTGGTACATATGGTAATGAAGGACCACACAAGGGACATTTTGAGTCCACTGCTTTCCCTGGTGAGAACGCAACAACAAAAATAGATTCACAGCCAAGGTCAGCTTGGATACCAGGTAGGTTTTGTAAGTCATATCTTTTAAAAATATATGTACAGAATTGCATTCATATGAAGTAAAGTAAGAGATGAAAATGAGGTCAAGTACAGTTGTACTGGCTTTGTTCTGAATCAGGTAATATTTAGCATTTCACTAGTAGTCTAAAAAATGGAGTATATTGTAACTCATATAATTTTCCAGCCATACTGAGATGAGAGAAACCATGCATTTGGAGAATGGGATTAAGATTCAAATAACTTTTATAAATTGACAGGAAATCAGGCAAAACTTGTTAAAGATCTATGCAAAGTGTCATGTCCATGAAAACGTTCAGTAAAAATATTAGCTGAGGCGAGTGTTGTAGAATAGCACTTGCAGATTAAAACAAAATAAAAATGATACAACTGCAAAAGAATGCCAATGTATTCTGGGACGTATTGACAGTGAAGTTATTTTTAAAAACAGGGGAAGTAATTACCCCATTCTGCTTAGACCTAGCAAGTGCAGAGCTGAAGCTCTGTGTTCAGTTCAAGGCATTGCTCATTTGTATAGGAAAAAAATGGAAAAAAGCGCACAGAAAATTTTGGAAAGGTAACCTTTGATGCACCTTTTGAAGAACTCATCATTTTCAGAGAAAACTGAAGGGAGATATAAGAAGGCCATGCTACAAAAAGAATGCTTATCTTTTTTACCACAGAGTAACAAGAATCAGCGAATTAGAAGGAGCAATTTGTTTCAAGTAAAGTGTAGGAGTTTTCCTAAACAAGAAAGTCTTGTTTCAAACAAACAAAATAAAAGAGTTAGCTCTTTGTAGAGGACTTCTTCAAAGGTGGAAGTAATGGTGGTAAGGCTATAATGGTAGCAGAGAATAGGCTACTAAGGAAGGCCATGAAACATCCTTTACTAAAAATGTACTAAAAGCCATCCTGCTTCTTTGCCTAGGATTGTGGGTGTGTCGTGCTAAGCCTTTTCTCTTGCTCTTGGAGTAAATCACTGATACAGCTTCTCTTCTTCTATGTCCATCAAAGTGCAGTACTTATAGGTGATAACAATGATGGGATATTTAATCTGAGCTGCCCTGTGTGCAGGTGAATGATGAAAATGTATTTGATGTGCGCAGAAACACTCTGTAAATGAACAGACTTTCATGCAAAGTAGGAAAATTGTCCTGATAGTTTAAAGAAGGTAGAGGAGATTGTGTTCTTGCAGTTCTGTGAAATGGCAAAACTACACGAGATACGTTAACATGCTCTTCTCCCCTCCCTCATCTCTCCCTATAGAATGGCTGATCATAGTTGCAGCTCTCGTGGCACTTGCATTGGTTCTTGCAGTGTGCATTGCTGTTAACAGTCGGAGAAGGTAAGGTCCTGCCTTTACATTTTCAAAACACACTGCCTTACTATTTTCTTCATGGAGAGGCTCCAAACCTTGGTCAAAGTGTTGAGTAATGTAACACAGGAAAGAGCATCATCCTCTGTGAAATTCTGTAACTTGGGGTGTGATCCACCCCAGTGATCGTGTCCTGCACAGGTCACGCGTCAGCCTCCCCACTCACATGGAATCATGTGAAGTCAGTGGCTGTATAAACCATTTGGACTTGTAAATGGAAATTAACTGTATATAGTTCACAAAAAGTTAATTATTCTCTATTTATTAATTCTCTAGTTATTAATAGGAAAATCCTGTTCACTGAGAGTGAAAACTGTGAGATGAACTTAGACAGGAGCAGCCACAGGATGAGCTGAGTATAATCCTCCACCATTAACAGTGTTGTCTGTGTACAGTGTCAAGGGCTGTATTTGACGATCCCTAACACAGGATTAATCTGTTCCTTCCAAACAAGAGTCAGTATCACAGCTGGCAGTCACAAGGATATATTCTAACATTGCTATCAGAGCTCTCAGTAGCTTTTTTAATCCACTTTACAGATGAAGAAGCTGAGCAATGAAAAGGTGGAGTGGTCTGTGCAAAATTAGCAAGCAAATTTGAAAAAACCCGAGTGTAAGGGATAGTCTATAATTTTCTTATCTCCTTCTTTTCTCTGGAGACTGTTCTGAGGTTACTTCTCAGTTGCCTTCAACACCTTTTTGTGACTGGAATGTTAAAACTGAGCCCTTTAACAGAGTAACTATTGAATGCTACTTGAATTTGTACTCTTTTTTTATCAGAGTAGTAACCATATAGGATGTGGAGGTTTTACTTGAGGAAAGAGTGAGCAAATTTTTTCCTAGTCTGTTGGTTGCAGAGCACTCTGAGCTGCTCTTTCAAGTGGCTGTGGAGCAGGAAATCGTTCCCAAGGGTGTGTGTAACATTAGCACAGTGAACCGAGCTACTTCAGATAAAATAACCGTAATCTATGATCATGAGGAAGTAAGCATGACAAAAAAAATAGTATTTCAGAAGCATAATAATAGAATTGAACTGTCAAATTAGTAATTCAGGGGAAACATGCATAATTTTAGAAGAAGCACTTAAAAGTACAGCTTCACAGACATAGTCCCTCCTAGGAGAGCTGTGCTTTGTGTATTCAGTTTACACAAGGCTGTTTGAGGGTAAGTAGGACATTCAACCCTCTGTAGCCACAGACTCATCTCCACAGTCTGAAGCAAACCTGACAGCTTTGTAACTAGTGTTTTTTTACCACGTTAAGAATATGCAGCTCATGATGACCAGCATGCAGTTTTGGACGGGTGACTTTTTAAAGGAGTGTATCTGTGTGTGTGTTTTCATTCAGAGCTGCAGATAAAATTTATTGGGTATCACTGTGGTGAGTGTAACTTTAAAGGCACAGTACCTGTTTCCTACCTTAACATCATAATGTGCATCATGTGATGCAAATAGCTGCAGGAGTAGTTCTCCATATTTTCTTTATGCACATTGGTTTCTGGGCTTGACATGCTAACACAAAGGAAAAAAGGAGTTTTCTTGTATAATGAGATGAGATCTTGATCCAAATTTTCTACTCCCTCAAGAACTTGCGCATTTTCAAAGGTGTTTAGAAACTGTCCTTGTAGTGGGATATCCAGAAAGTTCATAAATCTGGATATATTCAAATGTTAGAAGAAAATTTATAGCATTCAGTAATGAGTGTCATTCCTATATGTAGTAACAATAGATACAAATTGAATAAGTGAGTTCCTGACAAATTGTATGCACATAATGGTGGATACTTTCAAAAATAAAACATGTAATATGAAAAAATGAGAAACTTTGCACTTGAATGGTGTAAGTCTGCACTGGCAGGCACAAGCGAATCTTCCAATCACCTTTTGGTAAATATTGACCTTCAATTTTTTTCTTATATCTGTTAGTCTCTATTAATAGTATTTTATTTTTATTTATTTCTAGATGTGGGCAGAAGAAAAAGCTGGTGATTAACAATGGCAAAGGGGCAGTGGAGGACAGGAAGACAAGTGCATTAAATGGAGACATCAGCAAATCACAAGAAATGGTGCATTTGGTTCATAAAGAACCGTCAAATGACCGAACATGTGATGAATTCCTGTCTATTAATGAAACACAAAATCATCAGGAGCTTGACATGAAGACTGGAGTGTAACGGTACCATGTTGCCGAGTAGATCATGGCTAGGGAAATCATGTGGAACTTGAATAGGAATTCACAGATGCACTGTGCTACTGATGTCTTTTGAGCATAAACATGAATTTTATTCCTTTTTAATCACTTTACAATGTCATCTGAATTAAAAAATTGACATGTGCTTTCTGAAATACGCCCCCAAGAGTTGCATAATGCTCTCAGTTCCCAGTCCCTACACAGAGGACTCTCAGTATGTCCTGGATGTTAGGAGGCATACAAGTTTACATCATTGTTCCCCAGATGGAAGGTCTTCACTGTGTGGAGCTTAAGAAGTATCCAGTCACTCCATCTTACAGACATTTAAGGTACTAAACTTGCCATGGTACAAGAGTAAGTGAGGTAAAAACGTCAAGAGTAACAATCAAGTTTAAACCCAAAAGGCGTGCTCTACAATGTCTGAAACATGAGAACCCTTCAGAAATGCCTTCCAGCCAGGAAGAGTAGTGGGTACATTCAGAATCTACCAGTATAAACAAAAAGTGACATTTTATAATTATGTATGACTTGGTCTGCAATGAGGGAAACCCAGAAGCAAAAAATTTATTTATCTCTATTTTTAAACGGTACTATGGGCATACATCAAGTCTCCTCCGGAGGGGGAATAAAGAGGTGAAGACATGAGCTGATAAGTAATAAACTTCTATACTTTATTATCCTAGCAATCTGTACAATTATCATTGAGTTTTTGAAATGTTCATTGCTTTTATTCCTCTCTCATTCATTGGTCAAAGTTTGTGCATGTTTTTAATGAGTCTGTTAGTTAAGATAATGAATTAAACTAATGACCCCAGCTCTATCACACATGCACAAGTCAAGCAATTGGAGGTCATTAGGGAAGATGACAGTATTTTACTCCTGAAGAATAGGTCTCTATCTTCTTAGATATTTTACTTTTTACTCCATTTTATTTAGGAGGTGCTGAGCCTAGTAAAATTGTTTCCCCTGTAATTATTATGTTACAACAGTTTGCTGATATTTTAAAAGTTGCTATTCCATAATCTCACTCTTTTCCTCAGAATTCTATTTCATCTGTACTTTTTCCATCTGCTTTTTAAAAGTACCAAAAGAAACATTGTTTAATTATTGGGACCAGAAATGCAAATTCTACAGAAAAGATCAAAGATAATGAAAGAAAACTCTGCCAGCTGTGTAATATAGTAGTGTAGCTGAGTTGCATTGTTACATGCTTTTGTTTTGTCCTTTCGTGTCAATTATTTGAAGTATTTGTATTAAGCTATGATGCTGTGCATTATATTGATATGAATTGTCAGGAAAAAAATTATTTACTACCAGTGGTCTGTGCCATTTTTAAGCAAACATTTTGGAATGGAGGGAGAAGGATAATTTCTAATTGGGCCGCACCAAGAAAATACAAGTGAAAACAATTTAAGTAATTGCAACCTGCGATCTGTGTCAGCTGTGGGATGGGGATAGCCTGGAGCAGGGTTATGCAAGTGTTCTTGTTCACTGACTGTAGCATCTGCCTTTGAAACTGTTCTGCTAAAGCATGCTATTTTATGTTCTCTATCTGAAGCAGTTTGGAGGATGAGTATTCAGCTGGCTAAATACTGACTTTAGCTAGCACTGATCTTTACTGGAACAGTAAGCACAAGAGTGTTGATTATGTTTCTGAGTCACAGCCCTCCAGCAGTTTCCCATGTGTTTCACTGAGATGCTCAGTGCCCTGATATCTGCAGGCAGATCTCCTCAGGGCTATTTATACTTGGGCAGAAGGCCCCAAGACAAGGTGAGGTTTTAAAATACATGTAGGATGTTGTCTGACTTTCTGTAGGTCAGCATATTGCATCTATGAACAGTACATTGATTTTTGTTTAATCCCTATAATGTTTTTAAATGAGCTTTCTTATTTGTCATTATAAATCAAAATTATCTGGTGAAGGCTGTGTTTAAACTGGTGTTAGGTACTCATTTCACTAAGTATAGAGATCCAGAATAAGAATTATTCCTGTCTTTAAACCCTAATTGAATATAGGTCCTAGTGAAAAAGAAATATTTCATTGGCTTGGAGGCTAAATTTCTCTGTTAAAAAAAGAAAAAAATTCTGACATTATTCATCTCCCTATTCAGATGCTGAATGAAGAAACTCACAAACTTCTTCCTGATTTACCTTATGTTCAGTAGCTATAAGCGCACAGACAACGCTGGTTGCATTCTTTATATATTTTTAATAGGGAGTTGCTCAAATTGTCTTTACAGAGGCAATACCATTATTTTATATATGCTGGTTCTTTTTAGATTATGTCCTGTGATTGATGTGTAATTGTTTCATTATAGTTTCAAAGCTAGATGGCCATTTCATATGTGTAATATAGTACATATTTTTATTAATCTTGGTTTTATTATATGAGGGGTTGTTTGTTGTGTGTATGTATTTTTATATAAAGCACTTGATATATTTGCATATTTATTTAACAGATTAATCAAAAGGAAAGAAAATATCATCTCTAAATTGTAACTAGAAATAGGATTGCTAAAAACACATTGAACTGTACAATATGCTTCCAAAATAAACTTGATTCCACACTGAGGATAAAAAGTAAGACCAGCTGTTAGTGGGAGAGAAGTATTCAGCAGCATAGTCATGTTGAGTATTGGTGATGATTTTTAATGCTTGCAAATTCTAAGCCAGGCCAAGGTGAATGCTGCATGGCCTTGCCTGCCCTGCCAGCCTCCCACAGGCTCCGCAGATGCTCTGGGAGTTGGTGATCAACTCAGCTCCCCTCCAGAAGCAGGCGACAACTTGGTTCCATTTGAGATCAACCCAGTAAGATCTTGGTGACTATTCCTGCCTCACTGAACCAACAGCATTTGGAGAGCACAGCACCCAGCATGATCCAGCCCTTCCTTCAGGATGCTGACATACAAACTGGGTCTTGGTCTATCCTTGGTGCCTAGGAAGTATGAGGATCTCTTCTAAAAGTGCTAAGGAGGTCAGACACTGATCAGTCTGTGTTATTCCTTTGTCTTGAAAAGCTCCAAATAAGTGTAATCCAGACCAATGGAAATACTCTCTAAAGCAGTAGGCATATTTGAGAGATTGTATGTTTTATGAGAATATTTTTTTTTCCATGAAACAATGCAGGCCGATTGTTTTATCTGTATTTTCTTGAAGATCTCAGAAAGAATGTTTGATTAAAGCAGAGAAAGGGTATGTGGCCATCATGTCTACCTGTGTGGATGTTAGACCCTTTCCACAATATCAGTTCCAAAAGTGTATATTTGCAATTTTTCACACGATATGGATGTCTTTGGTGTGTCCCTTGTCAACAACAACAGCCTCTGTACTGATTAGTTTGAAGCACTTTGCCTGGAATATTATTAGGAAACAATTACCAAGTGTCTCTTTAGCACATATAATTCTAGTTAGGGCTGGTCTTAATTTTTCTTTCTGTAGATGAAGGAAAGAAATTAAATCCTCTGACAACTGTGTACTGCCTCAGCATACACAGATTACAGGATATTTTGTAAGTCAGCAGTTAATGGGTTTATTTTAAATTATATTAGGCCATTAGACAATAATTATTTCTTAGTCTTTATTAAACAATTCAAGGGATTTACGCCTCTGGAGTCTCTGCGAGAGATCTGATTAGTCAAATACGAGCCCTTGCAGTAACCACAGGTACTGACTAGTTTCTCTCCCTGGAAGGGAAAAGGACATAAAGGTGGCAGGAAAGGGACTGTTCCTTGGGGTTCAGTTCCAGCTGTGTGGGAGTGGGTGACAAACTCTTGTTCCTTAAGAGTGGAAAGAACTGTGCAAAGGTGTTTTGGGGCTGGAGCTCTGGGGGACAAGGGATGGAGAGAGGACACAATTGATGGGAAAGGAAGTAAAGGGAGAGGGAAATTTCTGTACTGCTGCTGGGGAAGTACCTTCAGCATCCCCAGACCTCTGGCACTTGAATGCTTCACAGCTCTGAGAAGAAAAAAAAGAATTAGCCTTTTCCTGTGAATCTCCCCCACCTCCAAGTCATCCTCTACATTCACCATCTCATTTTCAAACTGATTTTGAATAATTTTCCCCTGGTAGCTTATTTCTCATTATTTCTACACCATGTTGCATGTGGCACCCACCGACACCATGCTGCGAGGAAGCAGCAGTTGTGACCATGAGGAGTGAGAGGCAAAGCACCAGTTCAGCAAAGATGAGTAACACTGTCTTTGTACAGCACCGAGACTGTCCTTTCTGTCTTCTCTTTCTCACCCATTTGGAATAAGGTTAGCAACAGTAAGATTTTGAGAACATTTCGCTTCTTGCTTATCTTCCTGTTTTGAAAGTGCAAGACTGATGCGGACCTTCAAATAGGTCAAATGTGCTGCTGCACAGTTTTTTAAAAGCTGAATTTGAAGAAGAAAATCCATCACCAAAGCCCTTCTGACCTCAAGACAGTTGATAGTTTTTAAAGCACAAGTAAAACAGAGGCAGTGAAAGCTTTACATATGCTTTAAGCACAGCCTTCTTTCAGTTTTGTCTGGATGGTCCCAGCAAAGATTAGACTTTGTCTGAGTGACACCTTCAAGGAGCCTTAGACTTTTCATTAAAACTTTCTGCTCTACAGGCAAGAGGGTTTTGGATGAACAAGTGGGGGGATGAAACCTCCTTTCATGCATTCTCTGCCACAAAAAGCTGTTCAATGAACACTGTTGTAAATGTCTTTAATTTTATACTTTCAGTAAAAAAAAAAAAAAAAGGCATTTTGGATCAAAGTAAGTCCACATAGACTGTCAAAAAAGTATTACTGAAACACCCACTTAACTTAGAGTTTAGCTCAACAGCAGCTTCCTTCTGGTGCTGCAGCTGAGGCACAACTGAAGTCAGGGGTATGTAGGCTGGCAGTGGTAAATCAGCAGATGGCTCCTAGGCAGAGGAAGTTCTGTACATACAAAAACTTTCAGGTCTGCTGAGTTTGTCCTGAAGTCCTTCTAACTCCCAGAGCAACTCAGGACAAAGGAGGATGCAATAAGGCATTTTCCACTTCTCTGGAGACTGTAAGTTTTGTACCTGGCATCTAAAAGCCTTGCCTCACACAGCTGTCTTAGGGTTGCAACAATTTTAATACCCATTTTGGTGGTCCTATGTTGAAGTGTATAAATGGTTTGGTACCATTTGGTAACAAATGTCTCTGGTACAAAAGAGTTTTATCTTTAAATCTAAAGTTACTTGATGTACTTGGTGTACATCAGGATTTTTTTCCCCTGGTTAATCTTAAAAAAAAAAAAAAAAAAGAAAAGAAAAGAAAAGAAAAGAAAAAAAAAGAAAAGAAAAGAAAAGAAAAGAAAAAAAAAGAAAAAGGCTTAGATCATTTTCAGTGAACGCATTTTCCTTGGCATGAATTGAGACTCCACACTTCTATTTTTCTCCGAACAAACAGTAATAAGTTGGGTATGTTTTGCCTCATGATGGGAATTTATATTCACCACTTTTTATCAGCCTACTGTTTTAAAAGCAAACATCCGGCTCAGGGCTGCTGCTGCAGATTGCTAGCTGCACCTTACCACAGCTATCTCAGAGACACAGCTTCCTGCAGCTTTCAGCCTGAGCCTGTAGAATGAGCTTATCTAAGATGAGCCCATCACAGCTGAGCCCCATCCTCAAGACACAGCGATCTCAGCTGACAGCAGCACACCAAAGGAGAGAAAAGTCTTCCTGTGCATGCTGTGCACTACAAACACAAATAATACCAGCCTCAGAGCAAACCTCCTTACAGAGTGTGTTGGGTCCCTTTTACTCTTTGGATCTACAAATTGTCCTACATTTTGGCTTTGTTCCAGCATTGCCAACATGCATCTAAATACTGTCTGTCTGTATCCTAGTGTGCAAGCACATGGGATTTGTCTTCCTGTAAAACTGTTTCACAATCATCCACTCAATTCACCACGCTCTGTTTTGTGGCAGTAGGTCACCAGATTCACCAGTGGAGTTAGGTTCATAGTTATTGGGGATTTCCCTGCAGCTCTTTTGTGGTTCATTTTCTAGTTAATCTTTCTTTCATTAATCAAGTGAAAGTCTGAAATGGACTCTAGCTTGTTCAGCTAGTGACTTAAAAAACAAACTTACCCTTTGTTCAAGAAGCACGACTTCCCCCTGCCCGTGAAGCGGACAGGTATAAAGCCTGCCTGTTGGTTGCAGGCTAGACAAAAATGGGAGAAAAGAGGTTCAGAAACAAAGCTTATATGACCCTGTCAATTTGGGTAATACAGGTAACCCTGGTGAAACAATAGAATGAATTGTGAGTGCATTTCCTAGCTTTGTCCCTCTTCTTGTCCCTTCACAGGGTTGGGAATCAGCTGTCTTTTCTCTCTTGCTCATCTCCACAGCAACATTTCTCAAGTGGTGTCCGTGGATCATGGGAGAGCAATCCATGGAGCATCTTCTGTCAGCCCAGTATGAAAACAGCCAAATGGAGACAGATCAGTCTTACAATGAGTATAGGCAAAGCAAACATTTTTAGTTCAGTCACATGTGAGAATGAAGAGCACAACACTGTGTAAAATAGACGCTGTGTTGCTTTTCTAAGTACTCATCCTTGTACTGCAGAAGCACCATCAACATTGTGAGGCCTCACTCCTCCAGATCCTGTCCCTGTGAGTTCTGGTGGGCAGCAGTCAGCTTTGTAATTTTTCTGTCTAGGCAGACACATTTTGCTTATCAGCACAGAACCTGCCCACTCTGCTAACACCACCATGACCACAAGATCCGATCTCACATGCAGTCTCTTTTCCTTCCTGCTTTCATGGCCTATTCTACAAGTAAGGCTGCAGATAGACACCTGCCAGGCCGGTGAAGCTGCCTCAGCTTTGTGTGCCTGCACAGGGCTCTGCACAGCTTCAGAAGCAAAATGGTACTAAACCCTGCTGGGGCATTTGTACATTCTTGCAGTACAGGAGCCTGCTGCAAATAACTCTTCTAGCCCAACTGAGTGTCATTTTTAATGCTGTTTTTCCCTAAAGTACTGTACGTTGAGGCCACCTGTTTCTTTCATAACCTTGTCCTGTTTACATGTACTGTCTGATACAAAGGAGGAGATTATTTGATATTTAACAACCCTGAAGTATTATCTCAATTTTTCTTTCATGTCTGAAAGGAGATACAGAAATATCTCTTAATATGGGTCAATGATTCATGACTCACTGTCTTTTATAGCACCTCTTAGCAGATTCTTTCTTGTAGAGAGGGACACATTTCAGATAAAAAGACACTCCTGATAGAACCTTTGTTCCCTAAGGCTGACAACATGGAGAAAAAGGGGTACACAAGAGGCTTGCAAGGGCTTAGAGAATCCATCTCTGGGGTGTGTATTTTCAGAAGGGGGAACTTCATGTAATTGTACTGGCTCGTGCATGGGTTGGGGGTTTTGTTTAGGCAATTTTGCAGCAACATTGCTTTGGAAAAAAACAACATACATAGACCAGTGTCAAGCCTTTCATTTTAAACTTTTATCATAATGTGTAACAGAAGAACAGTTACCTTGTATGGAAGGAACCTGAATGTACTCAGTGCACATGAGATAGGTGAGTGAAGGGCAATTATGAACCCGCTTCAGTGGGGAATTTTACATGAGCAGAGTGCATTTCTCAACAACAGTTGTTGACGAGGCCAAATCAGGGCATTTTTGCCTCTGGCAGAAAGCAGCTACATGGTATCAAAATGGCAGCAGATAGCCGGGGTCTGAGTTTTAGTTTTCACCCGAAGACCCTCCTAGCACTACATCAGGACTCCGTTCGTTACTGACTCAGAGGGCAGAGTGCCAGCTGCGGTGCTGCCAAAGCCACTTCCTGCCGTGCCTGGATTTCTTTGGAAATTTGTCATGTGGATGATTAAGAAGCGAGCCCAGGGCTGTGCATACTGTTAAACCTCAGAGCCCAAGTTTCAGTTGTCTTTATCACACAGTGGTAGGTGCTGTTTCCGTAACGTCTGCTATTCTGGGTATGCATAAATGGTGACACTTTCTCTCCATACTTAGCAACTGCCAGTCCACTGGGCCACAGTTTTTTACATGAGCATCCCTTAATTTATGTGTTAAATAGTACTGATCTCTTTATAAAGTACTCCAGAAGTTCCGCTACAGGCTGTATTTTTTTTTTTTTTTTTAAAGACTATGAATAAGAGATTTGCTTCTTCATAGCCAGGGGAGGGAAGTAGGTTTCTAAAGCAACTGCAACCACTGGTTTGCATTCTCCTACTCTTCTAACACTTCTTTTCACTTCTGTAGGCTTCATTGCCAAGACCTGTAGCTAGTGAATCCTGGCCTTTGTGGGAAATGAGCTCATTTGCAGCCAGCATCCTGGAACACTTGGAGGATACAGTGAAGGGTGAACAAAGTCAGGCCCATCTTCTACCCTAAATGTAGTTTTCAGAACAGACAGCCTTTCACATCAGACTGCTTTATCCAAACTCCTATACAAGGCATTCCCATATTGAGTCCAAGGTGAAATCAAAACTCACAGATGTAAGCCATGAAAATTATGAATCAACATTTATTGATGATATGTACATAAGAGGTACAACACTTAGTGAACTATTATATTCATGACTATTTCCAGTATAGAAAGAATGTCTAGTTTGTTTTATACATGGAAGTTACAGAAATCAGTTCACACTGTAAGAAAGCATTAAAAGCAAATGACTAACAATCCTTGTAAAGAGGAAAGGATCTGAACTACAAAAATAGAATCAGTCTACAAGGCATTCCACCTACAATATACATGAAGAGAGCCCAGAGTTGTGAGAAATTTTATCATCTGCATTCATTAATTTTTAAACAAACTGTGCTATAGATACTGTACAGTATGTAATTTCAAAATCTGTAGAGCTTTTTGAGTATAAAGAAAGGACCAACCTTAACCCTCTTCCTTGTTATTTTTTTTACATAAAAGATCACAAAACATTCCAGTTCATGCCCGGTCACCTTAAAGAAGGGGCAAGAGATGATAAACAGGCAGCACCCAGTACTCCAGCATGCAATTCATCCTGAAGCAACATAATGGGACTCACCAAGCAGGATAGCTTCTGTGCGTTGGGGCCTGACTTTTATTTCTTTCTGCCTAGAGGGGATGATTATATTTCTGAGATCAAGGTCCAGGGTATTTAGGAATGAATCAGCTTCTTCTTTCTTCATGGTCTTATTTTCTCATAGATCTGAACTGTAGCCCTGATTTCAGAAGATTTTTGCCACTGACTATGTAGTTCATATGTCTGTTTTATGATCAGACATACTTTTGTAAATAACAGGCCTATACAACAACCACAGTAGATTGAGAAGCTGTTAGTTTTGCATTTATTTTCCAGTAACTATTAACATGCCTTTTTAATGGTGAAAGAAAGAGTTCCCCTTTACCTATGAGAGTATTCCTCTTTCTCAGAGACTGTTCCTGCTACGGGGATTAAACAGAGGTTCCTACTTGGATTTCTCAGGCACTCTGGAGAGAACTGGCAGCCCCGTGCTGCCTGCAGGCTTGTCCAGTCACAACTGTGGGACTGCACTGCTTTCCTGGCATCTGTGGTAAAGGAGAAACTGGAAGTGACTCAGAGGGATCCTATGATGCCGTCCTGTGACTAAGGGCTGAATGATGCACAGTCAAAAGCAGCCAGAGCATCCAACAGGAATGCAGTTAGGTGTATTTCCCCTTATTCATTGTGTCAATTTAAAATGGCAACTTACTAAACTTCTGGTGATAAAGAGTTCAAACATTTCAAGCAAACAAGAAGAAAACAAAACATCATTCTAGGTGAACATTAATTCATTAACATGTCATAACAAGTGCATTCACAAGGCAGCAAATCTATGCTGGGGTCACTTTCACTCACTGCCAGAAAACTACACACATGCAGCTTCTAACACACACCATACTGGTTAGATAGCCGAAAACTAAAATTAACATATTTACAGTAAGCTGGCTGCATACATGATTCTGAATGTTACCAGAACTGGGTACTCCAGAACAGACAGATAAAGAAGTTACTAAGCTGTGGTATTTAATCAATTGAATGCCAAAAGGAAACAAACACAGATACAAACGAAAAACCAAAATAGAAAAAAATTTTAAAACACAGTCTAATTTTGTACTATGGCTCAACACATAGAAACCAATTAAATAAATTAAAGCACTGCTACGTATACTGTATACACCATTTCACTGAAATTACATGTTGATAGCTACATTATCTACACTAAGTGCAGAGAGGCACTGGACATCATGCTTCAACAAAATGTCAAAACTCGTAGCAATAAGGTTTTCCAGCTATTATTAACTCAGCACTATTCTACCTGTGATTCCTATTAAGATAATACCTGTTACATCTGATTTATTATACAATAAAGATTAAAATGCAAGGGTATATCAACACACTTCCTACATATATATCTACTAGAAACTTAGTCTCCAAAACCTCAGCAGATAACATGGCCCCATAGATTTCTGAGTAGGTAAAGAGATACCCAGTACCTGCCACACTGGGACAGCAGTTCTTGCTATTCAATGTTTTCTTTGCTTTGAGTCACAGTTAAAGAGTTAGTAGGCCATAGAAGACTTTTTTGTAGTTGTTGTTGTTATATAACTGTTATGATTTATATTACTTTATTTTTATTTCTCTAAAAACAGTTCCTTATTTATTAATTAGACATTATTATAGCCATGGCCTTAGTGCCAACAGGTATTTGCCTAATGGGAAGAGATGACCAAAATGAAAAGTAACTGTCATTTGGGTCAAAAACTATAGTAGTTATTCTCTTTTAAATACATAAGAAAGCAGGAGGTATTTGTATGGATGCTACCCAATTACACTGGTCCCACGGTGGTTCTGTTGGTCCCTTTTCAAAAAGGCAAAAGTAGGTGGTGAGATCATAAACTCTTTCCACAGGCTGAACTCACACACACTGCATTGTAGTAAGATGGACAGGGTACCTGATAATGTAATTTTTGCCTCCCCAGATCTCCAGTTTTCTATAAACTGCATTCTGAGTCAATCAATTATACATTATCAGGGCCTAAGAAAAAACTGCAGGATTTGGCAAAGGTAACATCAGGAAAAATGATAACGAGGGACGATTGCCCAGAACAGTCAATCTAGAAGATTGCTCAGATTAGATTATTATAACATTGTTCCGTAATGAACTGCAGCATTTAAGGACATCTTGAAATTCCTATTTGCTTCTTGCATTTTGTGCTTTGTCTATAATTCATCACTAAACATAACACAAAAATATTTCATTGATCCTAAATGTCATAAGAAAACTGGTTTTGTTCTAAGGTGAAGATCACCTTTAAAGGATTATCTCCCTACCTTATATGATCACATAGAAAACACTGTAAGAAAATATTTGTGTGTCTGTAAATTACAGATACTAGGTAATTTAATTCAGTCTACACTGTAGTTTCCAGAGAGTAAGTACAAACCCCTAAAACCTGTATTACTCTTAACTAAATCAGTATTGAGCATATAATATTTAACACTATAAATACATATTCAGCTTTTTCTGATGCATTCTACAAGCAAGACTTCATATCATATCATAGGAAATATGATATATGTAAGAAAGGAGCAGGATGTGTTGGATGGAAGTGTATGCAATTGCCTTTACGAAGGAAGGACAACCTGTAGTACACAAGAACCCACAAATCCACACAAAATGGCAAAAGGGAAATGCTATAATCTACAATACTGACTACAAAAGCAATACGCAAGCACAGTTTGAACACAGTCTTCAAAAAACTGTAGAAAAAAGAATGGAAAAGAATGTTACAAAAATCCCTGCAAACTACACTATTTATGTACAAAGCAATGTACAGATATGAGACAATCCAGGTTGTGCGATGCTGACTATGACGGTTTCCCCTCATACAACTGTGTATGCCACAGAGTATCATTAAATCAGTTGCAAGACTCCTGAAGGTTGAAAAATCAGAGCAGAAGGATTGATGCTCTAGCATCAATCAGCATTGGCTCTGCAGCAGAATGTAGTCAGAAATCAAAGGGGAATCAAAGGCTGGGTGAAGTAATAAGTCTCACAAGTCTTCTTGTCTCCTTGAACCTTGCATTAGCCTGCTGGTTATATCCATCCTGGACTAGTACAGACCTACTCAGTGGCTCAGTCATATGCTCTAGGTTTTGTCATTATTTGGAACCTGCCTTTTTCATAAGACTCGTAGCTGCAACTGCACAACCACTGTATCTGTTAGGATTTGTATCAACCCAGTAGTGGGGAGTCACCGTGTTTCCCCTGAGCAGGAGAAGATGTCTCTGGGATGGTGGGCACACGTGAGGGATGGTTCCTCAGAGCCTTGTGCCAGGGAGCCCACTCATAAGAGAAGAAAAGGAATTACCATCATCTGGGCATCAGCAGCGGCTTGACTCGTTCCTAGCAGCAGATTTCAATTTAACATAAAACACGATCAGAAAGGAAAAATGAGGGGGGCCTCCATTTTACAGTCTGTTCCTGGGGACTATACCCAGAGTCCTGCCTTCAGCACAGAGAACTGCAGAGTCTGTGCTTTGTCTGAGGACCATGGAGAGATACAGCCTTGGTGCCCATGTGGGAAGAAAGATTCACGACTTTGGAAGGAATATGCACTAAATACACTGTTTCAGAAAAACTGTGAGCAAGAACCCAACATTTTCAAAAACAACATGGCAAAGCTGAACAATTCATGTACAGCTCAACTGCCTTCTTTGACACTTCAGTATTGTAATTCCTTTTATTCTCTTTTAATACTCGAAACTGTACTCTGTATGGCATTACTTCAACAAAGGATATTGGGTAAGTATTTTTCCTTCAAAGTCATCAATATTATTGGAGAGATGAAAATAACTCATCTTTCTGAGAATGTTTTCTGCTGGGAACAGGACCTTCTATGTAGTGAATTATAGCCGAGGTGAACTGTCCCAATGGACTATACACCTATCACAATAGCTAATACGAGAAATATCATAATTGTGGCCTTAAAAGTCACAGTAATAAAATCAAGGATAATCTTTAGGCTCATAACAGAATAATATTACAGTACATTTTTATAAAGTGCCCTTATTTATCCGTCTGTAAATTAATTCAAATGCAGCAATAAAAATGGATGAACAGAACTGAATGAAATGAGAAACAGCTGTACCTGTACATCTCCACAAAAGGATTCTTCTGAGCCTGGTACTAAAGCTCAGAGCCTTTTTGAAGATAATTACAGAAGTGAATGTCAGAGGTGAGGTTTAACACCACCTATAGTTAAGGGAATTTGTGCGACTGCTGCTGTATTGCTACAACAAGGCTGCAATAACACAAGGCAAGGAAACAAAAGAAATCTAGGCAGTCACCAGAATAAATTTTTTCAAATGCTGATGCTGCAGCTTCTCAGATGAACAGTGTACTGTTCTGAGTATCTGCTGCTGGACCTTGGGAGTGATGGAAAACGAATCAGAAATCTATATTTCTTTTACTTTTAAAAGTGGGATAAAGTTTGGAATTTCATGCGCTTTGAGAAAGAAACAGATCAGCTGTACCTCAGAGAAGACATGGAAAAAAACATGTAATGATGGCGATCCTTTGTTTTTGTGAGTTTTAAATTCAGTGCTGGACTTGTAGCATAGAAACAACTAGGTAAAAAAAGAAGCATCTTGGCAGAAATCTTTTTGGATGTGAGAATCAACTTCATTATAAATAGCAGACAAAGACTATTCCATAGGAAGGGATTGTGAAATGTCTGATAATTTAACAGAGACAGGAAGGGACTTGATTTTTCCTGGAAGCTTGTGACTCCCACAGATTTTGGTGGGGTTTTCATGCAGTCAAATAGTCAAAGCATTTCAGGCACAGGTTTACTACTGCAAACAATTTTTCAAAGACATACCAAGTTTCTCACCAATTCAAATGGAAGGAGCACATCTCATAATACAGTTCAAATGGCTTATCCCACACCTATTTGAAGAATCTTCACGTGCAAGACCACACACGTTTCTCAAAAGGCTGGTGCAGCCTTCATCTTCCAAGGGAAGCAATGAAGAAACAAGCTCAGTGTCAAAGTGCTCCGCCTCTCCGATAGGTTTAACATACAGTGTGCTTTAGTTTCAATGAACAGATACTAAGAGAATGCCAACCTCACTTCAGCAGCAAATGAATAAAGCAAACACATAAGCATGTATTTAATTTGGTATGCAATTAACTGAGTCTTTGCCTGTCTAGACTTTTCCATGTGCCAGAGTGCTGCCAGCAATCCAAAGGCCAAAGGATATTGCAGTTGCACAGACAACGGTGGGGGGAACTGAGAAGAAAATGAGATGAATGTAGAAAGAAATGTTAATTGGAACTAACCAGAAAACAAATCACTTTCTACTGTGCTTTTCCTTTAACTTTGCCACCCCAGCACTGTGAACAGATAAAAAAAAAATTGCCAGATTCAAATTAATGCATCAACACTTCTAATGAAACTAAAAGGAGGCTGGCAAGTAAGCAGCACTGCCTGCTGAAACGTGAACCTTATATTAACTGGACTGTCTCTGGGTTATTTTCTGTTTGTTTAGTTAAGTAGCAACCCAGCCTCATGTGGATTGAGCAAATCAAGAAATGAAAGCCAAGAGTGAGTTATATTTTCCCACAGAAATAGAAAGCTTTTTGATGATTTAATACAGTGCTGCACTGGAGTAACACTATATTAAATATTCAGTCAGGCTACAAGCAGAGGAGTAAAAAAACCCGACATTTCTCCTTCTCCCACATCCACATATAAATAGAGAAATACCGTCATAATTCTCTTTTGAAAAATCCCTGAGTTACTGTATCTAAAGAATTACTATTTTAAAATCACAGTCTGCTATTCTAATCCTATCAAAAGATCCAAATATATTCTTTCATATGTGGGTGCGGTTTCTCTAGCATTGCATTCCTTCCTTCCCTAGTCTTCATCCAAAGAAGCACTCTTCAAAGGACAATACATCTCAAGTGGATAACTGTAAGCATATTCTAAGTGTTTCTCAATATGCAATTTTGTGGAGCTGCCTAGTCACGTGTTGCTGACATTCCTGTTTGTTTCCAACTGCTGAACAGTTTCAAATGACAGCTAGAAGTATATGGACTGGTTTTCTA
Organism: Grallaria varia; assembly: GCA_013396735.1. Taxonomy (NCBI): domain Eukaryota; kingdom Metazoa; phylum Chordata; class Aves; order Passeriformes; family Formicariidae; genus Grallaria; species Grallaria varia. Next base: position 830,136 of record VWZG01001516.1, read on the forward strand.
AAGCTACTTTCAAGGCAAGCAATCACTGTGGCTGCTGCTAAGAAACTGCTATGGTGAAGAGGATGAAAACCCATCTATTAATGGGTGAGCTGTGCCATGAAACAACCCAAGAATGCTGGACACAAACCAGGGTAAATGCTGTGTGTTTTTCTTGGATATAACTACCACCCGAGTCACAGCAAATTTCACTTGATGTGAGCCAGCACCCTCAGAATAGGGAACATTTTACACTACCTACACGCCATCCCAGGCACATTTCTGGCACAGAACCCAGAAAAAGCTAACTGGGAGAAGCAGTAGCTGCATATAGGTTAACTCTAGATATGCTAACAACAATGACTGAAGAAAAGAGAACCTGCCTGCCACTTCTATGAATAACCTACAATATCAACCTTCACCAAAAACCAATAAAATCCTTAAGATACTTCAGGAGGCCTCTGGAAAAGGTCTCCATCTCTAATACATACTAGAGGCCTACAGAGCTCACAGTGGTTCAATATTTGTTAAATTATATAGGCCATTTTGCTTAGGATTGTAGCCACGGCATTCAAGTGATGACAAAAATACAATGGTGAGAAAAATATTTCACAAGAAATGCTTAAATGAGGGATACTCTGACAGTGGACTTGATCTTGCACACCATTAACCATGGCAGTAGCCTTAGCTGGCCCAGGTCTGTGTGCATTTTCAGAGATATTTATATGAATGCAGATGAACAAAAGCAGACTATATTTACATCTTAATAGTTTCTACAGAGCCAAATATCACTCTACAGTTAAACACATTATTCATGTTTAATCCACGGCAGGTCTGAGTGCAGACACTGAATGGTCTATTTCCATAAACGTTTCAACTCTGTTTATTGCCATTTTTAAGTTTGCCATATGCTCATATTCTGAATCATTCTGAGAACTTCCGAGAGCTCCCTCCAAAATTGCACAAAGCTTGTTCTGTGAATAGAGCCTTCCAAGGCCACATGGCTCAGCTTTGCTATGGAACGTTGCTAATACTATAATGGCATTCACCAGTATCTTAAAATGGCTGAATATTAACAAGCACCTTTAAAAATTCTTCCCAGGGGGATTACTGTAACTGTAATTTCTTCTGACAGGATGAGTCAGATATAATATGTTGACAAAACACCATCTCATTAGTTCAGATGCCATGTATTCTAATAAACATTTCTCTGGCATTAGGGAGTTATATGACTTGTTACTCTGCAAAAGAGGCAGAGATGTAAATTCAATAAATCCTAAAATTCTGGTTTAATCTTCATTCAGTCCCAACCGTGGACAAATTCTATTAACCTTATATGAAATTTGGCTTAGCAATGAATTCAGGATTTAGCCATTCACTGAAACAGGTTATACTTGAAAGATGGCTTTCACTTCATAGCAAATGCTACAGACGATCATATTCAAAAATTCTCTAAGAATAATTGATTCAGAGTTTGTAGCTCAACCAAGAACCTGGTAATAACATCCATAATCAATCTTAGTAGTACTGTACTTGAGTAGTCTCAACCACATGAGGAATCTCTCTGATATCAGTGGAGCAGGGTGAAAAGCAAGGTACTACCTACTTTGATTAAGAATGGCATAACTGAGTCCATGGTCTTCTGTATTTTGCACATCAGGCAGTTTTAGTGAAGGAACTACCACCCCTGTAATTATACTGCCTTGTATTATATGATGCACTGGGGTCAAAAAAGGAGCATAGCCCCATCATAAAATAAAGGCTGCATCTGTCCTGGGACATATGATAAAAACACACCACATGCACATACAAATCTAAGGTCTTCTCTTGATGTTAAGTATTAGCTGTACTGATCTAACACAATGTCTGGAATAATTTATTGACTCCTATACATTAATCTTGCCCCTGTATCTAAGGTCAGTTTAGAGTACAACTAGGCACAAAAGTACAGTGCTTGTTATTATTAAAACAAATAGAAATATCTATGGATGTTTTCAAAAGATATTTTAGTCATACAGTGATAAACAAATCAGGTATGCCACAAGAGTCACTAAAACACTTGAAGGCTTACGTGGTGTTATGTTTCTCTTGTATTTGTGACCCTGAGTCCCTGTAGTGAACTGTACTGGCACTTTGATCTTCCCATTTTGCAGCATTTACATTCTCTGTGTCTTGAATGAAAGGGGAAGTGGGTGAGTGCACATTGCATGGCGGGGAGTATTATTCTTCAGCTGCATCATCCAAACAGTATCACAAGGGAGACAGATGGTTATGTATCATTGCTTGGCAAAGACACTACAATGACTTGATGAGATCTTTGCTAAGTTTCATTTATGAAATTAAGTAAGCAGAAATTGTAGATGTTAAATAGAAAAAAAAAAAAANAGATAGCTCCAGGGCTTATTAAAGACGCAGCTAGGAATCTCTTCGCTTAGTTTTCACGTTTCCAAGGCTCTTCTTCAACAACACTGAAGTCTGCAGATTTGCCATTGGTTGCCAGTGTTACCTGCAAGTAATTATCATCAACAACCAACTTAAAGGCCAAGGCACTTTGACAAGGAAAGTAATGAGTTTTATATGGAAGATCGTGATATTAAGAGGAATTACATAAACCATGACGTATTATATAAGCAAAATGTATTTATTCAGGATTCACAACACTCCCAGATGATGAGACTCCTGTTCATTTATTATACTGACTAGAAAACATTGGCAGTAGAAAAAAACGTTAAAATTTTTTACTCCTTTCCATCTCTTATAGATTTCTCTGGATTATTTCAAAAACAGATGACTTTTTATGTAAAAATTAATATTTTTTCATCAGAATTCCTTAGCAAATCTGCATAACTGATGCAAGGACATGAAAAATATGCAAGGTGTGAATAATCATAGATGTGTGTCTCTATAAACTCACCTACAATTACACCACCTTTAAAGAAACGAAAGAAAAGACATTTTGTGAAAGTCTGGTTCGTCGTACAACTATAACAGTGTAGTGAAAGATTTTGAGTCAGATCAAAAATTCATAGTAATGCTATATTTGTCTCACACAAAATACAGCAAAACTTTGCTCTTTCCTGTAAAGATATGTGCTAAAAGTTTTAGGTTTTAGGTATGGTAGAAGACCTACCAACTCACAGTAAACACTGTATGTTGCATTCCAGAAATCACTATAAATAAACTCATATTTCAAGACAGGTATCTCTAGCCAAATGACTTAAAAATTAAAAAGGTAAAATGTCAATTTGACTTTACAAAAGTGATCTAGATCTTTATAACGTGAGAAAATCTTTCATTTAATTCTAATGGATGGCTTACTTTTTCCTAACTTACCTTGTAAGTTAACATCCTCAGCTTTAAATGAAAACTTAAAGACAGAGCTGAAATTCCCCATGCTGGATAAACTGGATGCAAGGAAGCATTGGGACATGGAAACATGACAAAATGCACTGATTTTTGAAACAAAGTCAAGCTTTTTCTTAGACCATTGAAAGGGGAAAACATGCAAATACAAGAATGAACAGCTTATTCAGAAATGAAAATCACATAGAGTCATGTGAAATGTGGCAATAAAAAAAATACAAAAATATCATGCAATAATAACCCCTCTTCCTTCATATAAAGGTAAACTAATTATTAATTATGTACATTGACCATGCAAAATTATAAAGAACTCGTGTTATACATGGAATATATTACAGAAAGTAAATAGAAAGGACATGCTAGTAGGTTAGCTTTTCCATATCCTGACCAGAGTTGCAGTATGCTTTTCAATCCACCAGTGCATTTGACAGGATGAAGAGATGTCTCTTCAAATTTTACTGTTGCTTGGTTTGAAGCCCCAAATCCTACACTCCATTGCCTTTGCTAGCCTAACACTTGGGAGCTGTACACCACTTCAACATGATCCAAATGCTTTGCAGATGTCAGCATAGACGCATAGCTTATCAATTAGGTCACAACAACACATCCTTTTGGCAGCTTGCAGTCAGACAAAGGACAAGAGAAGCAACCTGCTCAAAGTCAGTCTTGTGCTCAATCCAGTAAAGCCTGGCTCTTTTTATGAGTTTGAAAGTGCAAAATGAGATTGTAAGCAGAGCAAACCTAAAATCATTAAAAAGGACAAACCCTTCTAGCTCATACTTCCTTGGTCCCAAACTTTAATTACAGGGTGTTCTTAGGATGACATAGTGCACCCTTAACTCATGCTTTTGAGGCAAGCTTCTGCCTCAAATGAGGGAAATGATAAGAGAAACTGAAGGAGAAAAGAAAGTCCAGCAAGTCTTGATTGTACCAACAGGCTACGACCTTCTAAGTGGACTTGGATCTCTGTGGAAATCTGAGAGACCAGAAGCAGATAAAATTATCAGTATTCAGTTCCATGAATACGATTCAAGACTAATATTTGGTAGCGTAGTTTGTCTTAAACCCACTGAAATTAACATCGTCTATTTAACTTAAAAACAGTTATCCAAAAATTCTAAAAGAAGTTATTCAAAAAGTGTGTGGGCACATGCTTTTTTTAATGTAAAAAAATCTTCTATCAAATTTCATCTTTCTTTCCAAAGAGTTTCTTTTTTGAGAAATATAAATTAATGAAAATTTTTGATTTTATGTAAGCATGTATTCTCTTTTCAGTTTCTAATTTTTTAATTTCTCTCATAGAAAAAGAGTGGGTCAGAAGAGAAAGGGGAGAGCCATGTCAGAATAAAACATATGCTTTCATTTAAAAAAAAATCACTTTATTGAAACCTTGGAAGATTCGAGGGGAAACTGAAGGTAATATGAAAGCTGGGGCTTTTTTCCTGCATTCAGGATTACTTTTTCCCCTGGCAGTTCAGGTTTGGCCTACATTATCAAGAATTAAGCATTAGAAAATAAAAAAACCTGAAAAGCATTTCCAGCCAGGCTAGAGACAAGTGAAAATGATAGACTAGGACTTATATTTCGATATATATATATGATGATATGCTAGTGGATGTAGTGGAGTCATTCACAGTTAGTACTGGCTCAGTTGTGGCAACTGGAAGATACAAGAGAATCTGTTTGGATAAATGGGTAAGGTAGGCTGATTGGTAACAGACAGTGTACCTCATCAGACTGGAGTGTTNAATTAAAAGTTCCATCTTGTTTCACTCCCTTTCTCCTCCTTTTCAAAACATCTCTCCTAATCTTACACTGCCCCATCCTAGTGGTGGGTTCTTAGTGAACTTTTTACCATAAATCTCCCCAACTCTTTCCTTGTTCAACTGATGGAGTTTCTCAAGCTCACTTTGCTCTGATCAAGGTGTTGTTACTACGATTAATATTCCATGTTAGTTACAGCAAGGATGAGAGAGAGAATACAATGTTTGTGTCTTAATGACTCAGGAAGGAATGATGACGGAAGCGAAGCGTAAGCATGCTGTATGAGTGCAGGAGCATTCTGATGCTAAAGTGCATTCAACATGTCGATCTCTGAACAGCATATCATGAAGGCAGTCAGCAAGTGACAACACCTGGATCTGAATTGCAGCTATCCTTCATTTGGGTTGGCAATTAAGTTCTCTGTTGCCATAGAAAATTAAGTAAATGTCCATAGAAGGTGATGCCATATTCTTTGCGTCTTGGCATATTCCATAATACGTTGCATCTTGCCTTTTGATATGTAAACAATGTACGTGATTTTTTCCCATCAAATGACAAGTTTTAAGAAGAGTGCAAAAAAACATCTTTTGAATTGCTCAAACACATTCAAAATGTCTGGGCTTCATGAACCTTGTTGTCACATTGTTATTTGCAGAACAATTTGAAAAATACATGCAGGTTAAAAAATAAGATAATATAAAGCATGCAGTGCTATATACATGTCTCAATATCCATAAATGTGAAAGGTACCTTGCACTCATCTACCATGACTGAGTTGTGAGCTGCAAAAACACATTGGTTTGAGTTGTTTTCCCTATGATTTTTCATGTCGTCATAGATTGACTGAGTCTTGGTCATTTCAATGTCTTCGTGCCCTTTATGATGGGAATCAATGGTGTCAAGTTCTGCCTTGGAAAGGTGGTAGACAATGCCAGCACCAAAAGAATCCCCCACCACATTGACTGACGTTCTCATCCGGTCCCTACAAAAGAAGCAAAAAGCAGAGGCTGAATGGCATGAGGAGAAGAAAAAGTAGAGTATGGCAACCCTGATACTGTTACTGCATTTGTTTCAGGAAGTTAAGGTATTTTTTGAACAGAGAGATGGGAGCTTTCAAGGGAAATGGAAAAAGCTTGCTTTCCCAGGAGACCTGTTCTGACAGGGAGGATGTTCAACCTCTCGTGTCCCAGCTGCTCATTCTCATGGAATTTGACAGAGAATGTGTGCTAAATCAAAGCCAAACTTCAGAGCTGTGCTTGACTGAGATCTCTCCAGACTTTGCTTCTGGAGCTGGAGTTTTCAATGTCAGGGTGCCAGGCTCATACCACTGCTCTTTTTTTAATCTGAATTTACCAGATCATGGAACTTAATGCAGCCAGAGAAAAGGATTATGGATCTGATAAGCTGTTCTCATTTCTGGTATGAATTATCAAATGGCTTCCCTTTATTCTCAGAGAGCAAACTATGGGGAACAAAAATGCCTGAAATATCTCAGTAATGCTCAGGCCATTGAAACTCCTCTCCTGGCACCATCTTTCCAGATGGCCATCTGTGAGTGTGGCAGCATGCCCACTCACACCACTGTATGCCAGAGCTTGGCATATCAGGACACCAAATATAGGTCATGGCCTACAAAATAATGAGGCTGTGACAGCATTTCAGTAATGAGTCCCCCTCACTGTAGGAGGGTGCCAACTGAGGCTAACATGCTTAATTTCAAAGAAATATGTTTGTTGGCGCTTCCTGGACAGGATGCCATTGGACAGACTGGCCACCTTTCTCCCATCTCCCATCTGTCAACAGTGAACTCATGATTGTGGAATTTCCCTGATTCCAGAATTCTGCCCCAAACCTGCCCAAAATTCTGCAAAAATGGGCGAGGGCGTCCTGCCAACTTTTTTATCGGAGGTAGGCTGTATTACACTCTTAATATCTGAACTAAACATAAAACTCCTAAAAACCTTCTGGCTGAGGGTTGCAACTTAAAGTAACTTAAAGCAACTGAGTCCAGTTTTGTCAAACAGGCCAGAGAAGTGATTACACTCATTAATTCTTAGAAGTAATCGATCAAGATTCATTTACACGAAATGGGTAGGTTGAACAGTGTGGACATTTGCCAAATGAGAGAAAAGCCAGCATGTAAGACCTCATTTCCTATGACAGTGATCAATTCGAAAACAGCCTTTCTAGGATTTCCAATACCTGATTAGTATGACATCTTCTTTGCCTGTAGAACACTGAGAACAAAGAGCTAAATATGTAAATCCCAAACTGATAAACATTCATTATACGTGGCTACTCATGACCATACAAACTTCTGAGCCCATTTTAATCTCTGCTCTAAACATTGGTAAATCTGCTTTTCTCAGCTGTGAAGAAGCTATAGTCCCATTCAAGTTTCTCCTCTCCCTCTCAACATTACCATGCTTACATATTTGGATTTCAATAGTGTAATATCTTAGACGAAGCAGTTCTTTTTTTTTTTTTTTTTTTTTTTTTTTCCTTTTTTTTCTGGCATCTGAAGAATATCCAGGAGGAAAACAACATTTCCAATAATCCCTCTGAGAAAAAAACAAATGAACCTATAGGAGGAAAAACATCCTTCCAGTTTTGCTTCACACAGAAGAAATGCTTTATACAGCTCTCATCCCATGCCTGTGAAGAGTGCTTTAAAACTGGTCAGTGGTAGAATAGGAAAATAAGACTTTTCGAGTGTGATTTTTAATTAAGAGCATCAAATACACTGAACCCAGCAATACAGTTCCACAGAAAGAACACCTGCTGAATTTTTTTCTGTGTGGTCTTACATTTTGAAAGAATTCACTGATTCCAGATGAAAGAAGGATAGTATATGATGCCAAAAGAACAAGCTGGAGAGTACATAAATGTAATTGAGGCACAATTCAGGTTCTGAAAGGGTCATTTGAGGAGATGCTCCAGCTCACACACATGTACCACTAGCCAAGAGATCAGCAATACAAGCTGCACAGTGATGCAGAACATGTTATACTGCATGAGCCAAAGGACACAAGTAAGTTCTTTACAACAGAATGGACAAAGCTTCAGCTGTCAGGAATAAACAGCAAAGTGCCACTGATCTCTTTTGGGCCAAAGAACATCCTAAGAAGAACAAAGACAACTGTACTTACTTTTTTGTTGAAACCAATTAATTCCAGGCATGATGGGATGATGTGAACAAAATAAACAGAGGAAAGTTGCAGTATAGACCCTGATCATAGCATCCAGACATCAACCAGGTCTGAATATTGTGAATTTTGATCTCAGCCAAGGAACAGATCAAAACAATCTTTTTCTGAGTTACTGAATGAAGGTTTAAATACTGGATAAGCTGTCCAAGCTCATTTTCCCTAATTCCTCTCTCTTTACTGCAAAATGCCACTAATCTGGTACCACTGATATTTGCTAAGCCTGTCAGCTCACATCTGGAGAGTACCGTTTCTGACTACAGCAAAATAAGCTGGTTTTATTCCATCTGTTGGCATGTAATTGCTGATCAATTAAATGTCACTGCTGTGTTGTGCTTGGTTTTAAACTGAGAGACTGTAAGAGTTGTGAAATTTTGGTAACTTGCCTGGCAAAAGAGCCTACACTGGGTATGTCTGCATGGGAGGGAGAAAGGTTGAGCAGCCCAGTCTCGAGAAGAAGTCAACACAGAGACCTTTCAGCTCCAATTTGAAGGACAGAGTGACACGTTTAAGGACTTGGCAAGAAGTTATCTTTGTGCTACACCATGATCAAATTGTGTAAAATTGGTTTTGGTAAGACCACAGTTACAGATGGTGGTAATATTATAAAATCAATTGATGTTCTGATACTAGCTTTCATCAATCAATATTGAAAAACTCAGAGTAGGAAATTTTTTAAAAGCTTTCTTTATCTGAAATTGAAATGTTATAAAAGAGCTATTCTAAATATTTCTACATGGCTGGTTGCATTTACACATGGGTTCCAGAAAAGTGGATGGAATTGGGTCTTAAATATTTTATTAATTTTCTCTTCTTTATTCCATTAAAATACTGCTTTAATGTTATTTAATGATCTAAAGAAATGGAAGAAGACAATGCTTGCAAGTAAAAAAATTATTTAAGACATTTCAATTCAGATATTGTTTAGGTCTGTTTTGTGTGTGCAAAACTTGCTCAAAAGTTGGTTTGAGTGCCTTTTTTTTAAATAGCGATGCCAGCAGCATCATTTTTCACAGCTCATTAGATCATAGTGGCTACCACAACACAGCCACTGGAAGATGGAAAATAGAGCTCTTAGTTGAACATAGGTTAATAAGCACAACACTTCCACCAACAAACAACGTCTTGAATTTGCAGCACTGGCGTCATGACACAGAGCTTTTAATATCTTTTTTATCTCTTTTCCCCTTACCTTTCAGTTCTGAATCATATTGCAATTGCATTGTTGATTGTTAGGCCAGAAGGATCCAAACCCAGACCCAAAGTTCTTTTGCCTGCCATTTATTTTGGAAAGACACCTTCAATTATTTCTTTGTAGGAATAGTTATCCTTCCTACATGTACATTCATCACACTACAGCTCCACAGTACAGAAGTTTTTATTTTCTAAATAGGGTTGGATGAGGCAGTGGGGACAATGCTGCTGAAGCCAAGACTGAAATGCAACACCTACTAGTGGATCAGAACTGCTGATAAACTTACATCGCTGAGGCTTGCTGGTGTGGGCAGAGCTTCTCAGTCCACAGGAGTATTTTTAAAAGACATTTCCCTAAAAAACCCAAACAAACGACAGGCTTCTTTTGCACATCCTCCTACCAGCTGCAGAAACCTACCTATTTGCCTTACTTGGAGAGCCAGGAAAAACATATATTTAAATAGATTTTTATATATTTTTACCTCCTCCTCCCAGCTGCAGATTCCTATGCCACTTTCTTGTTTTCATCTATGACTTCATAAATGTAATAAACACACAGAATATCACATCTTTACCTATGCCAGCTGTCCTCTGCCAGCTGAACTCTGTCTCATTTCACCATTCTGCATCATGATATCATACTATTCAGTTATATATAAATTATGTAAGTCAACTTTTCCCTTTGCCTCCTCAAGCTCTAAACTCCTCTTCCATTTTTCCCTGAAGCAGAAATCAGAGCTGCAATCTATTCTTCAAAACTTCTAGTGACAGGTATAGCAGTAGATCCAAAATACATGTCAGAGGATTGACTAAGTTCCTGAATTCTTCTCAATAAGCCAAAAATTACAGAAAAAGAATTTTCTATTTTACCATCATATTCTCAACTCTGTTATTTCTTCTTGCATAATTTTAGTTGTGTACCTGGGTCTAAAAGCTATCAGAAGCAGGCAGCTGAGGCTGCTAGTGTAGGAGAAAACACAAAAATAGTACAGTTATACTTACATCTTCCCTTCTGGGCACCACAGCTGGAATGACAAAAACACGTGTCTTTACTACTTGAAAGAACACTAGGGGAGAGATGGCTGTTAACCAGAACATACTGTGCTGCAGCAGTACAGGACAATGTGAAAGTCCCTACAGAGGCCAGCACAGTTTAAAGGACTAGTGAGTCCCTGTCAGCTCTGCGCAGGTGACAGAAAGATATCCAAGCTGTCAAATGACAACACGAGAAAGGATGTGGCTTGGCATATCCTCTGTCTATATTTACAGCTTCTGTATTCAAATGTTGAAGACCAAAACCTTGGAAAACTACCTGTGGGTTAGCTCTTTCTTGTTGGAGGACCTGCAATGGCACTGAAGGACTTTGATCTCAAGTCCTTGGAAATGAAAGCCTGTTCTTCCAGTTAGAGGGATCTGTCAGTAAAATGAAACTAGAGAATGTCCTTTCTTTCAGTTTGCATTCTTAATTGTATTTGGTTTATACCCAGCCTAGAACAGACCCTTCTTAAAGGTACTTTACTTTCTTACATATGAAAAGAAACTGGCTTTTCCCACTGCAAGTAGAAAACATTTGATACTACGAATGCCCAAATCACCCTGTAACTTGGTGACAAAGTCCTGATGGAACCAACATTTTCAGCATTCATCCTTTATTTTAGACCAGAACTATAAGAAACAGAGATATGAAAGCAAAGATCAGAGAACTGCTCTTGATTGATGGCAACACACAGCTAGGAGGACGAAAATATACAAGTATGAGCTCAGAAGTCTGACAAGAAGACCCTTGGCTCACAGAAACTGACTTCAGCAGCTCTCTAACAGTTTGGAACAGCTGAGAAGCTGATTTCAGTGTCTCCTACTTCACTGAATAGCCCATTTCCTCCTTTGATTTATCTGTACAGGAGAGTCCTATAGTTCTTTAAAACCAATGGCTGAAAAGCACTAAAGACAAGCATCACTTCACTACTTTTTCTGCACGAAGCAGTGGAATCAGCACAACTTACAAAAGCCAGTCAACAGCAACAAGCAAACTGATATCCTGGGTAGGGAGACCCACGGCAGTAAGGATCAGAAGCATAGTGACAAGTCCTGCACTGGGAATGCTTGCAGCTCCAACACTTGCAAGGGTGGCGGTCAAACTGCAAAACAAAAATCAAATGGGAGTAGCAGGAAGGGGAACATACACTTTCATTACATAATCATATATCATTAGGAAGGTCATATTTTTAATGAGTTCTTCCCATAAAACTAACAACTATATGATAAACCACAGAAAGCTCAGGTTATAGTTTTCACTCTTGTGTTTCTCTAAAATTACTAGGTCAGGTCAGATCTATAGGGTTTGTTCCGAGAGTTGTTAAGAGGGTTGTCTGTAAGTTCTGTAAGCTAGTTATGATACTCAAATCCGTGTCCTGGTGTTTTCTGAACTCTACCAACACACCCAGGGTTTTGAATCCTGAATTTTGATCATCCAGATGCGATGAAATTTGGTGATGATGGGTTGAATTTTCAAGGGGTTAATTTCTATTTATTTATGTTACTTGAAGACTGAATTGTGAGTTAAAGGCTGTGAGAAAGTGGTTATTATTAAATACAGAAGAACAAAAGTCTTGCCATCCAAAACCCACAAAATACAAGCCAGTGGTGTACCAAGCCTAGATACAAACCACCCTAGATGAAAAAGCAAAATTGATCTGATTGTTTCATAAATCTAAACCTGTGTTTTTTTTAGCCTCTTATATTTTGATGAAGGTCAGTACAGTGAATGTCTGGGCTTCAAAGGTTTGTAAAAATACAACACAGACCATAACAAATATCAACATCATTGGGCAGTCCTGTGAAGAATGGAAAATAAGTTTGTCAGAGAGCCAGTCAAGGGGAAAAAAACAGGGAAGAGAAAGCCAAGAGGGAAAGGGAAAAGGAGAGGCAAAGGGAGAGGGAGAGGCAAAGGGAGGGAGAGAGTAAATAAAAAGGAAAAGTGACAAAAGGACAAGGAAAAAGAGACCAGGAAAGGAAAAGTTACATCTATGTTTTTAAACACATAAATGAATAACATGGCTGAACTTTTGCGGGGGTACTCAACAAATCTGAAAGTGTTTCCAATACAGAACTAGGAGAAAATAGACTCCGTGGGGGAAACGCTTGACCATCAGCCACAGAACTAATCTGTGAGAATGTTAGCCTTATTGAAAGCTGGCAGATGCTGGCTGGCTAGGTCTGACCCTGCTGACAATCCAGGCTGCAGTGTGTTTGTCAGGTGTCTGGGTTGGAGCGCAACTTGGCCTACTAAACAGCCAGAGAGGTCGAGCAGGTTTGCCGGCAGGATGCTCTGCTCTGCTGTTAGGCTTTGCATGCAATGCCAGCTCCACAGGCACTTTCAGCCTGAACTGGTGAGGGATTGCTTCCAAGCTCTGTGAGGAAATGCTCCTGCCAACCTTCCCGCAGCAGCACTTACAGACCTGGAAGGGAATGAAGCTAGCACTGTTCAGGACTAAACAGAATCTGGCTTAGCTACCATTTCCAAGATCATCCTTTCCCACAGAACACAGGAAATCAGAAGAACTACATGACCAATATGAAGTAACTAGGGCTGATTGAAGGGTAATGAAGTTGTTAGGATTTTGTGTCTGGGTCATTTGAATATTCTCAGCATCACTAAGTGGATATAACAGACACAACCTGATAACCTTTCTTTCATAATGTTTTTTCTCCTCAAGAGATAGTTCTTGTCATGTTGCTGTAACAAAAATGCTATACTGCATGAAGAGCAGAACCAGTGGTTTTCTTACAGATAGACCAAAGTTGGTGCCTGCTTTGTAAATGTGAGTCACAAAGCTGACTACATCAGCCTTGAACAGGAACAGGCTGTGTCAGTGTGCCGAAAGGCTGGCCGG